>JAYESA010000008.1:78566124-78886124 GCA_036927795.1 Iris macrosiphon | reverse complement strand
ATTTTTTATTTTTTCAACTACGCGAGAAAAGAAAATACACGCGATAGTAAAAAAATTAAATCAATTGATTGATAATATACATACGACTTAGACGACTTAATTTGAAGTCGGTTCTAAACAATATTATAATAATAGAGATATATAAAAGTTTTTTCTTCGTCGTAATAGACAAAGTCGCTGAAATTTTTCCCATAGAGAAGTAGTGGGCCTTTTGGCGTAATAGGTAGGTAAAGGAAGGCATAGATAGGATGAGCCTAGCTAACATGTGGGGGCACAGATTGGATTGGATGGCATTGGCCTCTCCTCTTCAAGTCTCACACCACCAACCTATTATTTTTCATCTCTTAATCTTCTACTAAAAAAGAAAATGTAAATAGGTAGGCAAAGGCAGTGGAGAAAGAAAGCTTAGGACACTCCTTTAGTAACTAATTGGACTAGGAAAGTGTTGTAAATACTCCTAAAATTGCAAATTGGAAGATATAAAATTAAAGACAAGAAATAGTATAGGATTCGAGGCACGTTATACGTTGTCCTTAGAATAGAATTTTGCCCCACGAACAGTGCAGTGGGTTCCTGGCGATCTATCCCCGAGATACAACGAATCCTTCGATTCACTTCACCGTACACCCGGTGGCGAATCCCACGAACGATCACAACCTTACCCGAAGAATAGAGATTGGACGGAGGAGTTTTTGGAGGAATTAAGGTTCTGGTGTTTTTCTTTTCTTTTTTGTCTCTGTACGGTTGTTGTTTCGTTCCGAACAGAGAGCGAGAGAGAGAGAGAAGGAAAAACTGATTTCTGTTCTGTAGATCTCAGGATCGTGTCCTGGATATATATCTCACGTAACCTTTCCCACTCTTTCCGTAACGGGATTACGTGAGAACAGTTCTGCGGAAGACCAGCAACCCACCAGACCAAATCAACGGAAATAAAAAATAAAATAAAATAAGTTAAGAAATTACCTTTGTACCCATGTCCGTTCTGCGGTGCACAAGCGTGCAAAGTGCTAAGTGTGCGAATAATAAACGCGTAAAAATGCGCATTAAATCGCGCACCCGCTCGCAGTTTGGATGAGATCTAGCCCATCCCCTACAAAGCCCACTTACCCACTAAGAGGGGTAAAGCAATATATGGAAAGGAGAATGACTTCTCCTTTCCCATGTGGGACTAAAAGAAAGGAGTTGCTTTGTTGAATCATATGATTTAAATAAATCTAACAATCCCCCACATGATTCGACAAAAGAAGAACGGAAGGTATAGCACGATAGGACATAAAGGAAGGAAAACAAGATATGGGCAATCACACTGTGTATCAGAGGAAGGTGTCTTCCGGACTTGAACCTCCCCTTAGTGTTATACATTTCATCTATACAGACCCAAAGTGACTTAAGTCTTGAACTTAGGATCTTACTTGTACAGACTCAACATACACACAAACACATTGTAGGCATTTGATCGTATCAACAGTTGTGCACTTTTCGGCCATGTGCTATCTCGATTTCTTAAGAGCTCTAGAGAACAGCCCGAGTTTCCATAGAAAGCGGCCCCACTTTCACTCTTAAATAGGTGAATCTTTCTAGGTATTCTGCAATTTATATACCCTGCTTTACAAGCCACAGATTCATTGAGATTTTACAATCATCCTTTTATTTTTTGCAGATCAACACTATACATTAGAGGAATGGTTCTTTACAATTACTATCATATAGTGTTTCTAATCACACATCAATTTTGTTGTTACCCATCGAACCTTTTCTTGGTGCTTCCAATCAAAGGTTGGGTTGCCTTTGAGGTGACTCAATCTATGGGCTTTAACCCCATTCCTCTTGCCGTCTCCAACACAAGTCTCCTTGAGAGCCCTTTAGTTAGAGGATCTGCTAGATTGTTCTTTGATCTGACAAAGTCAATTACAATTACTCCACTGGATCGCAATTGTTTCACCCGATTATACCTCAGACGTATATGTCTAGATTTTTTATTATAACTTATCCTTTGAGCCTTTGCTATTGCAGTTTAGCTGTCACAGTGTACAGGGATAGCATGAACTGGTTTGCTCCACAGAGGAATATCTGTTACCAGATTCCTAAGCCAGTCTGCTTCCTCACTGGCGAGGTCAAGAGCTATAAATTCTGCCTCCATAGTAGATCTAGAAATACAGGTCTGCCTGGTAGAGTTTCACGCAACAGCAGCTCCACCCAATGTGAATATATATCCACTTGTGGCTTTGGTCTCATCTGTATCGGAGATCCAGTTCGCATCAGTATACCCTTCTAATACAGATGGGTATCCTCCATAGAATAATCTATGGGATATCGTGCCCTTTAGGTATCTCATTACCCGTTCCAAGGCAGTCCAATGTGAACTATTCGGATTGCTAGTATACCGACTAAGCTTTCCTACTGCGTAGGAAATATCAGGTCGGGTACGATTAGCAATATAGTTCAGGCATCTGATTTGCTGAGAATACTTCAACTGAGCCACACTGTCTCCTTTATTCTTCTTCAACCTGATACTTGCATCATATGGAGTACTTACAGATTTAGAATCAAAATAGTTAAATCTTTTTAGAACCTTTTCTATATAGTGAGATTGGGAGATACCAATTCCCTCAGAAGTGCGACTTAATTTAAGTCCTAAAATTATATCAGCAGGTCCTAAATCTTTCATATCAAAATTTTTAGACAGAAATAATTTGATATCATAAATAATATCCATGTCAGTACCAAAAATAAGAATGTCATCAACATACAGTCATAATATTACACAAGAGCTACCAATAGTTTTGCTATATGCACATTTATCAGAATCATTAATAGCAAAACCATATGATAGAATTACCTTGTCAAATTTATCATGCCATTGCTTTGGCGCTTGTTTCAGCCCATAGAGAGATTTAATTAATTTGCATACCTTGCGTTCTTGCCCTGGAACAACAAACCCATCAGGTTGTTCCATATAGATCTCTTCCTGTAAATCTCCATTCAGAAATGCAGTTTTTACATCCATTTGATGAATAAACAGTTTATGAATAGATGCAATAGCTATCAACATTCTAATTGTAGCAATTCTTGTAACAGGAGAGTAAGTGTCAAAAAAGTCTACCCCTTCTCTTTGTTTGAACCCTTTAGCCACTAACCTGGCTTTAAATTTCTCAATAGACCCATCAGGTCTTAACTTCTTTCTGAAGATCCATTTGCAACCTATTGGTTTGCAACCTGCAGGAAGGTTAACCAAATCCCAAGTTCTATTTGATATAATAGAATCCATTTCACTATTTATGGCCTCTTTCCAAAATAAGGAATCAATTGAGGACATAGCCCCTTGATAAGATATAGGATCCTCTTCAACGAGGTAGGTGAAAAAACCTTCACCTAGGTTTGGTTCTCGTCTTGTTCTTTTACTTCTCCTGGGTTCTACTGGGGTAATCTCCTCTGGTTGTGAACTAGAGGTTACAACAGGGACTTGTGTAGAAATTGAAGAACTAGAAATTCTATTTTTCAATGGAAAAATATTTTCAAAAAATGTAGCATCCCTAGATTCTATAACTGTGTTAGCATCAATACCATTTACCTCACTCTTAATTACAATAAATCTATAAGCAGTACTATTTTTGGCATATCCCAAAAATACACAATCTACGGTCTTTGGTCCCAATTTTCTTTTCTTGGTAGGAGGGACAGAAACTTTAGCAAGGCACCCCCACACTTTGAAATATTTCAAAGATGGCTTTCTACCTCTCCAAAGTTCATAAGGGGTCTTATCAGTCTTTTTGAAAGGAACTTTATTTAAAATATGACATGCAGAAAGAAGGGCTTCCCCCCCACTAATAATCAGATAAACCAGAGCTACCTAACATAGCATTAATCATATCAAGAAATGTTCTATTTTTTCTTTCTGCTACCCCATTCTGTTGAGGAGCATAAGGAGCAGTTATCTCATGTATAATGCCATGCAATTCACAAAAGGAGTCAAACTCGACAGAGGTGTATTCACCCCCGCGATCAGACCTAAGAATTTTAATTTTCTTCTCAAGTTGGTTTTCAACTTCAGCTTTAAAAGTTACAAACTTACTGAAAGCTTCATCTTTAGTTCTAAGCAAGTAAACATGACAGTATTTTGAATAATCATCTATAAATGTAATAAAATACTGTTTACCACTACGAGTAAGAATACCGTTTAATTCACAATTATCGCTGTTAATAAGCTCCAATAGTTGAGAACTCCTTTCAGCAGAATGAAAGGATTTTCTGGGTTGTTTGGCTTGTGTACATATCTCACATTTTCTATTCCTGCTCATGTCAATCTTAGGAATCTATTATAGCTTATACATTCTCTTTAAAGAGTTAAAATTGACATGTCCCAAACGACCATGCCAAACATCACAACTATCAGTATTATAAAAGAGAGCATTTGAATCAGAAGTAGAAGTAGATGCAATATTATTTAAACATGAATTTAATGTACTGCAAGGCATGTCCACAGAAAGTTTAAACAGACCCCCACATACATAGCCTTTCCCAATAAAGTTACCGTTCAGGGAGATTACAACTCGATCAGACTCAAATACCAGTTTGTAACCATGTTTATTTAGCAAATAACCAGAAATTAAGTTCTTGTTTACGTCTGGAACGTGCTGCACATTATGCAAAGGGAGAATCTTGCCCGAAGACAACTTGAGGTTCACTTTTCCCTTTCCATGCACTCTGGCAGTACTCGAGTTTTCCATAGCTACTGATTCGCCTTCCGCAACCTGTCGGTAGGAGGAAAAAGAATTAATATTAGGACATACATGGACATTTGCCCCTGTATCAACCCACTAGTCAGTAGGCTGATACGATGACTCAAAAATAGAACATACGGTTACAAACCTCTGATCATCGGTACCGATAGAGTCGGTCCCGGCTATGATAACATGTGTCTGTGGAACAACAGTAGCGTCTGCAGGAGTTCGACGATCAGGATTCTGAAATCCTTGACCCTTCTTCCTGTGGCGGCATTGCCTAGCAAAGTGACCAGGCTTACCACAGTTGTAACATTCCCGCTTAGGTCTGTTGTCTTTCCCAATCACAGCTCTTGTCTTAAGAAACTGTTTCTTTGCATGGTTCCTGTTCTGGGGGTTGTACCTCTGTTGATAGGGTTGGCCCTTAGGCTTTCCTTTGGTTTCAACAATGTGTAACTTTGCCTCGAATTCAGTACTTAGAGGTTCCTTATCTCTAGTTCTACCTTCTTTCTCAATGCGGAAGGATACAAACAGGTCGTCTAAAGACATGGGTTCCTTATTATGTTTTACTTTTAAACCAAATTCCTTCCATGATGGGGGAAGTTTATTAATGAAGGCAGCAATTAGAAACTTATCAGCAAATGGCATGTCTTTCTGAGACATCTCGTGTATGATAGTTTGAAGGGTATTAGTCTGTTCAACAACAGACTTCTCATCTACCATTTTAAAATCTAAAAATCTATCAATAATGTAAATCTCAGAACCTGCTCCTTCATTAGAGTATTTTTTATCGAGAGCTTCCCAAAGCTCTCTGGACGTAGAGGTAGTGCAGTATATATCATAGAGGGTGTCAGAAAGGCAACTGAGAATTTTACCGTGACAGATAAAGTCTGTCTCATTGTAGGACTCTAATTCGTAGGTCCTGGCAGGTTCGTGTAAGTCAGGTTGGATTTCCGGTTCTTTGAGAACCTTAACCAGTTTCAAGCAAGTCAGCCAGTAGGTCATCCTACGCTGCCATCTCTTAAAGTTCAGGCCATCAAACTTCTCCGGTTTGGAGGAGTTATGAATGTTGGTGGTCAGTTCTTCTACGGTGTTCATCATGTAGATAAGAATTTTTTTTCAACCAAAAAATAGAAAGTAGACAAAAGCTACGAAAAATTATATTCTAAGATTGTTGTAAATACTCCTAAAATTGCAAATTGGAAGATATAAAATTAAAGACAAGAAATAGTATAGGATTCGAGGCACGTTATACGCTGTCCTTAGAATAGAATTTTGTCCCACGAACAGTGCAGTGGGTTCCTGGCGATCTATCCCCGAGATACAACGAATCCTTCGATTCACTTCACCGTGCACCCGGTGGCGAATCCCACGAACGATCATAACCTTACCCGAAGAATAGAGATTGGACGAAGAAGTTTTTGAAGGAATTAAGGTTCTGGTGTTTTCCTTTTCTTTTTCGTCTCTGTACGATTGTTGTTTCGTTCCGAACAGAGAGCGAGAAAGAGAGAGAAGGAAAAACTGATTTCTGTTCTGCAGATCTCAGGATTGTGTCCTGGATATATCTCTCACGTAACATTTCCCACTCTTTCCGTAACGGGATTACGTGAGAACAGTTCCGCGGAAGACCAGCAACCCACCAGACCAAATCAACGAAAATAAAAAATAAAATAAAATAAGTTAAGAAATTACCTTTGTCTCCATTTCCGTTCCGCGACACGCAAGCGTGCTAAGTGCTAAGTGCGCGAATAATAAACGCGTAAAAAAGTGCATTAAATCGCGCACCCGCTCGCGGGTTGGATGAGATCTAGCACATCTCCTACAAAGCCCACTTACCCACTAAGAGGGGTAAAACAATATATGGAAAGGAGAATGACTTCTCCTTTCCCATGTGGGACTAAAAGAAAGGAGTTGCTTTGTTGAATCATATGGTTTAAATAAATCTAACAGAAAGTACACATACATTATATGCGCATAAAAAAATTATTGGATATTTTTTTAATATAAATTTATTATAAGTATTATTATTTTTAGGATTTAAAATCAGGAAATCAAATAAAATATTTTTCTTTTAACCACTTGAATTAGAATTATTTAATTAAAATTAAATTATATTAGATAATTAAATAATTATTTATTTTAAAAAAAATAGAATATTTTTAAATAATTTATACTGAATCGTTTTTAAGTCACCTTATATTAGTGGAGATGTCGGAACAATATCGATCAAATACTGCTTCAGGTCAAACGCATGCTTAAGCCTCCATCTGGGAATCATTATAACGGTTACTCCGGTTTGCTTTCTCCAAAATGTCTTTTGACAACGATAATTTTATATAAAAAAATTCATAAAATTGGTTCAATTGTAAGAAAATTTTTAAAAACACATAGGACAACATTGTTGTCAAAATTTGCTTAAGATACCACATTTTGAAAACACAGTAAACCCAATTAGATCTGAAGTCAACTAGGAGGTGTGTATTGAAACTTAAATAGTTTATAGTTTACACATATATATGTGCAAGCAAACTAACAATTTTTTATACGAAAAGAGCCATTATTGTGTTTTTAAATATGAGTGAGCCAAAAAGAAAAAGAAAATTTAATTAAGCGTGTTTTTTTTTACTTTGTGTACACTATGTTGTATGTTATTTGAGTCCATTATCGTCAATTTTCACACATACATCCTCCGTAGTTTGATTTTGAGACTGTCCGTCTAACTAGAAAGATTATACATCTTTTTGCTGACCATAAGAGCCAGCTGAGTTCGGTGACTTTGTATGGTATTGAATTTTGGAATCTTCAACTCTAGGTCTTAGCTCATACTACGGCGTCAATGAGTCGAGCTAACTTGCACTCGATTGATTAAAAGTCTCTATAGCCAGCTCGTCTAGCTCACCATCTCAAACTTACAAGTAAGAACAATATGATATACTGTTACCAAACAGTTTTGGAGACTCCGGAGCAACCATTATAATGATTTCCAGACTGAGGCTTAAGTAATGTATTTGATCTGAAGTAGTAAAGAACGTTGTGTATTGTTATGATCAACTTCTCTCCACCTAGAGCATCAATAGTTGATGGAGCTCAAGAATGAGATCCAAATTTGTAATTAAAAAATAAATGTAGATTAGGTTGAGTTTGTATAAGAATAGTAAAAAAATAAATTTTGAGATCCAAATGAGATGAGTGGATATACATGTGTCATCCTTCTTCTTCTTCTTTTTTTTTTTTTTACAAAAATTATAAAATCTATAATCTAGAAATTGGGGCTACAAATTGAGTCTTATTATTCTACAAAAAAAAAGTTATACATTCTGAATGTTTGTGGATGAAATCATTATGGAGTTCCAATTTAGTCTTACTATTCTACAAGATGAGCTCCTACATTATGAATCTAGAATCTAGAAATTGGAATGATCCTTACTAATGATGCTCTTACATGTTCTAAGTTCTGATTTACGTCCAAACCCACAAGACAAAAAGTAGTTTCTTCACCCATCCCAGCAAATCATAATTTGCTTCTTCTTTTTTCAATCATGTTGTGAAGAAATGATAGGAGATAATATTTTAGGTATTTCATTCATCATGATATTACATATATATACATCCACATATCAACTTGGGGCCTAACTCACATGGCCAATCACCATAAATACAATTTAATCCCAATACCCCAATTACCACATATAGTCATCCAATCACCATATATAGCTAATCACCAAATACAATTTAATGATACAATTTAATCCCAATACCCCCCCCCCCCCCCTCAAGTTGGAGCATGCAAGTCACAAATGCCCAACTTGCGCAAAAGAAACTCAAATTACTGTTTGCCCAAAGCTTTAGTGAAAACATCACCAGTTGCCCATCCGTTGGCACATAAGATGGACGAATAACTCCAGCAAGAACATTATCCCTCAAAAAATAACAATCCACCTCAATGTGTTTTGTGCGCTCATAAAAAAATGGGTTCTGCACAACATGTAAAGCAGATTGACTATCATAAAACAAATTCATAGCACACGAATGTTGCACCCCCAAATTGACAAGCAAACCCTTGAGCCACTTAAGCTCACACATGACCGTCGCCATCGCACGGTACTCCGCTTCGGCCGAAGAACGGAACACCATCACCTGTTTTTTGGTCTTCCAAGAGATGGACGAATCACCAAGAAAAATTAACCAACCAGACAAAGAGCGTCGTGTGATGGGACAACTCGCCCAATCAGAATCACACCACCCCCGGAGCCGCAAATCACAGTCAAAGCGAAGAAGAATGCCTTAACCGGGATAACCTTTCAGATATCTAACAACCCTCAAAGCCACATCCCAATGATCACGCCGAGGCTTATGGATAAACTGCGACAAGATGTGAATAGCATAAACCAAATCCGTCCGAGTAAACGGAATATAAATCAGCCGTCCCACAAGTCGTCGATATGCTTCCCCATCAGACAAAATTGGACTTGTAGAGCGTGTTAGTGGATGATGTTGTTTTATGGGAAAGCTTGCGGATTTTGCCCCCAACAATCCTGTCTCAAAGATAATGTCAAGTGTATATTTTCGTTGACACAGAAAAATACCTTCTTCACTTTGAGCTACCTCAGTACCAAGAATAAACTTCAACGCCCCAAGGTCCTTCATGTGAAAGCATGTACTCAAATAATTCTTAAATATAGTAAGTGTAAAATCTCTATTCCTAAAAACCGTATTTACCCCTTTTTTAATTAATTATTAATTTAATTGTAGTAATTAGTGACTAATTAGGAGAAATGTATTTTATTTAATTTTTATTTTAGGTGTTTGTGAACTTATGGGATTTATGGGGCCATTAGAAATTTTTCCAAATTTATTTCATATAGGGGACCCTTTGGGCAGTTGCTAGCTTAATGGTATGTATTAATATAATTCTAGATTTTTCTATGGGTATATACGTATATATATAAATATATATACATATATATTTAAAAGAAAAAGAAAGATTAGAAAAGAAAAGAAAAAGAAAAACCATTAATTTAAATAACTATTCACTATTGGATCCTAAAACCCACTACCCAAACCACTCCTACCCGCTACTACCCTATTCTATTCTCACCCTTGTTAGCAACAGCACAGCCACCCGCTGGAAAGTTGCAATAGCAACCCGCCCCTTCCATTAACAATTCAGCAGCCCATGTAATCCTCCCTTAAGCCGCGTGAATAACCGAGACCCTCTCCCTCTTCATATATATATATTCACTTTCTTTTCAACCAAACCCTAACCCTAGATAATCCTTTCTCCTCCTCTTCCCATCTAGACCTGAACGCCGCCGCCACCGTACCCAGAACCGTCGCCTAGGCCGTCCAGAACCGACCCCGACGACCGCGACCCCGTGCAACACCGCAACTACAGTTTCAAACAGCAGAGTACCTGTGTTCCATCGTTGTTTTCCGTCACCTCGTTCAACCAAACGCCACCCCGTCTTCACCGGTACGCTCATCTCTTAACCCTCTTCAATACATGTATGATAGTTGACCTCGAACAACGCGTAATCATAGGCAAAAATAGCGTCAAATTTGGCAGAAAATGACACTTTTTGGGTATCGCAGAAAACTGCGGTGATCACCTATGTTCCCGGGTTCGTATCTTCCACCACAGAGATCCGAATCCGATTTTTCTTTTTGTTATACGGAGACCACTTAACCTAGTTTAATTTTTATTAAATAATATTAGATTATTAACTGCTATAGGTAGAATTAAATTTGTTGGAAAATCCCGAAAACATATTTTTTCCAGATTTCTAAAAGTTGTGAAATGGAGCGTGTCCCGCCAAACAGGACCGTCCCGCCGTGTACCAAGTATACCAAACGGTGCGCGCAAGGTACCCGGATATGTGAGAGTTCGTAGAAACTGATTCGGACGCGTGTGCGCGTCGAAATCAGCCAATATCCGCGGACAAATCCCGTATCGCAACTTTTGTGAAAGCTGTACGCATTTTGTGCACACTCGTCAGATTACGATGAAACTTGCGCTACTGGACTCGTAGTAACACGCTGGTCCTGTGTCCCAATTTTTACGCAATTCTGAGACAGTTGACCAAGTCGCCAATTGGTGGGTCCCACGGTTGACTTTTTGGGCAAAATTGTGTTCGGCCCATCGAAATCCACATTTGGACATACTGTTGGGTTCGTATTGACATTTAAAATTGGTTTGACCTATAATTTGTTCTATTTAGAGACCTTTACCCTGGCACGCTTTTCGGAGCAAAGTGGGCCATATGTGGACCCCGCTTTGACCCAAAATTATCGTTTTGCCCCTATGTCCAAATTGGACGAAAGGAAAGTGCTTTCTAGCTATTTTGTTTATTCTGAAAATGTTGGTGATATCTATTTCAGCATCCGAAGACGTTTATTCTGAGGCCGCAGCTTCTACTCCTGTGAGCGTGACATCTGGACGTTACACTTTGCAGCTTTCTTGCCAGGTGTTTGATAATAAACGAAAGAAATAAAACAAGGTTTATACGAAATCCACTCTTTGGTTTACAAACAAGAAGTACAATTAATCCTATACGAGAATGTCAAGTACAAATTTTAATTTGGATAAATATTGCTATAGGAGTCTGATCTACAGTCGATCACTTTGTCCCTTGGACCACACGATGATGAAGAAGTGCTGTAGAAGACGGAGAAGCTTCAAAGATTGCAAAGGGGAGTGGATGCTCGACGCCAAAATCGTTGATCAGTACTCTCTGCCTGAGCTCTTCTCTCTCTGAAATCAATTTCCGACCTTCGACCTTTTTCCGACCCTTCTGACTTCTATTCTCCAAGTTTTTGACCCTGGACCTCTGTCAATAGGGGTCTCTATTTATAGGGTTTTAGTGACAGTAACCGTCTAGTCGACGTAGAAGCCGGACAGTAGAGAGTATGGCACTTTTTACGCGGCGGTTACAATAACCGTCACCCACGTATAAATGATCTTCTGAATCTGCGTGTGATGCGTGTCCCATTAAGAGAATGCGTATAACTGCTGCGAAGGTCACGGCATGCAAGCCACGTAGGTAGCTGTCCCTCACGTAGAAAATGTTGGCGTAGAAGCCAATAACTGTCACCATGGCGTAGAAGCCAAATAGTTGTCAAACTGGCGTAGAGGCCAGGTAGGCGTAGAAGCCCAGTAGGCGTAGAAGCCTGATGCTGCATGGATAGGTAGCTAGCGTAGAAGATAGTCGATCCTCCTTTCTTGACTGAGGTCTTGAGCTAATTCTGGACCAAATAGCCTTATTACGCACCAATGCAAAATGTAGCCTGAGTTGGCGTATTTCGGGGAGATAGCATACGGCGTACTCCTTATAGCTGAAAATAGCCCGGTTGGCGTATTCCAAGGAGATAGCATACAGCGTGCTCCCATAGCTGAAAATAGCCTGATGGCGTAATGTGCAAAGGTGATGATGTGGACGTATTAGCCGTAATTATGGCTCGCCCAGTCTTTGAAATTATAACCAAATCTCGTGCATTAAATGCAGCGATCTGCCCCCATCCTGCGCATTAACTGCAGAGACGTGCCTCAAGCTTTGTACGAAGAGCAGCTTTTGACGTGGCGGTCCGTTTGTCTTCTGCGGAGCGTAAAAGCTCACATCTGCCTGTGTAAAACTAGGCAGCGTATTCCCTTGTATGCGTAAAAGCAGTTTATACCAAGGAAATGTCACTAAACGACGGTTTGGGTCTCTGTGCCGCACCATCATTACAGTCGTCGTCTGGATAGTTATGCAGTACTCTTTGTCAAGAGTCAGGTTCACTGCATGATCTGACAGGTTCGTTCGAGGAATACGAAGAGTTCTCCGTATGACTTTCCACTGCATTAAAAGCGAGTAGGTTTTACGCCAAAGTGGTGATGTAACAACCTTTTTACGCTGAAGCAGTCTGAACACACTGCACTACGCGGGTTGTTTTGGAGCTATATTTTACGCTTTACTAGCGATAAAGCTCTGTTTGTACGCTGGTGGCTCTGAAATCACGCCTTTACGCCGCACAGCACTGAAACACTGCGTATAACTCTGCAGCGTATTTTTCATGCTTCTACAAGACCCCCTTCAAAGTTTTTAAATTCCTCGTAATTTGAAACACTTTGAATGAAGCATGAAACGGTCAAGTCTGACTCGTTCCTCGAGGCTGATTTCTTGGCGGATTCTTGGAGATTTGTTGGGATTCGGTGTGTTCTCTTTTGCCTATATAAAGGCTGAGGAGTTAACCTGTTCTTCCTATATTTCCTTTACCACATAGAGATGATTGCCGGAGTTCGTCGGGTCGACTTGAGGAAGAAGAAGACCATGTTCTTCCAGTATGTAAGGAGCCAAAAAAGAAGGCGTCTTCGAGCAAATGTCCTCTGCAATGATGGATCATGGAAGGATATCATAGCTTCCTTTGCTCGGGATAATCAGCAACTTCATATGGCGATTCGTCCAGGAGAGAGGAAGGGTCACATTCGACCATACAGCTTGCAAGCTGTATTTTCTCCCGTCGTTCAAGGACGAGGGCAGACAAACTAGCCCTGTCTTCCAGTATTGAGTTGGGTCTAAAACCTCAACTCAATCTGTCATGGCGTATGTGTAATCACCCTGATTTTCTTAAATTTTTATAAAATAATTTTCTACATTTTTTTGTAATTTTTGGGAATTAAAACTAAGGTGTTTTGTGACTAAATAATTTTTAAATGATATTAATTAATATTCAAATATTATGGAAATAATATTTTATGGTGTAAAATGAAAAAAAACCGGACATAGGATAATTTTTCAGAAATTTATTGGACTCCGGAATTATTTTTAAAAGCCCTAAAACTAATGTACATTTTAAACCGAATTAAACCCGTGCCAAACACCCAACATCCCCATGAGAGCCGAAGCCAAGCCCAAGGAATGTGGACCAAGCCCTAATTCCTAGGTCAACCCAAACCAAAATCCTACATGTATATAAACACCTCTTCCTTCCCTTTTCCTTATAAATTATTTTCCCTAAGAAAAAAACCTAACCTAACTCTAACAGCAGCCGTCATCCCAAGCCCTCCCTACTGTTCCTTCTCCTTCTTCACCCCGAGTCTTCCTTGGCCGGACACCCATGGTCGGAACTCTCCCCGACCCCCGGAGCGGCGGAACCTCCACCGTCGACGTCTCCCCCTTCATCTTCATCTCCTCCTCCGCTCCTCTGTCCCGGAGCGCGAACCGACGCCACCATGTCGACAAACCATCATCTCCATCCCCAGCACTCCCTCTTCCCCGACTCCGTCCTCCGGTTCAGACTCCCCCGCCTACTACCGACTAAACCGTCTCCGGTCTGAAGCTCCCCGGACCCGCCTATTGCCGATGACCACCCCGCAAAGGCTCTTCGGAGGATTTTGGAGTCTCCGGGGATCCACCAGGGCCCCGCCTGCTTCGACGCCCTCAGCGCCAAGCTCATCGAGAGGGCTGGCTTTCAGTTACCTTCATGAGCGGGTTTTCTGTCTCAGCCGCTCGTTTGGGGTTACCAAATGTCGGTCTTGTTTCCAATAGATAAATGGTTGACCAACACAAGCTGTATCATTTGAGGAAATAAAAGATACATTGGGTTTCAATGACTAATATGGAGAAGAAGAAAAATATATTCTTTATGCTGTCCAGCATCTTCTGCTAGAGCCAGCAGCAACACTTATCTTCCCAAAGTCATCAAGTGGGGATACGTCTGGTCAAATAATGGAGAGTTCTCATGACCCTGTTATTGAAGTGCTAACCCCAATATGGTTATGAGAATTTTAACTCAGAGGATTCAGGAAGTGATTTATCCGCCATATGGTCTCGTACACTCAGATTGAAAATAACTAGATGGGATGGACTTGAAAAGCTGGATGTCAGGATATCTGTACTGCGGGACCTGAGGGCTTGGACACGGTAACCCGGACACAGCTCTCTGAACCAGGACACAGCTCGTGTCAAGGATACACACGGACACATGAAATTCAGATTCACGGAGCCCTATTCAGGTAACCCGTTCTCTCTCCTCGTAATTTCGTTTTCGATTCCGTCAGTTGCGTCGCATAGACCGCGTGATCCTCTCGATGTCTGTGCAACCCGCTCGGTATATCGCGTCCTGTGGCGATCGCAAACCGCGATCCAAAAACAGGAAAACCTACGCCCTGTTTTACCCCGGAACTGAGTGCGCCCCGCCAAATGGGACGACTTGGTCGCGTGCGGTCTTCACCATACGTGTGCGCCGTCGATACGGATGTGCGAGATTTTGCAGAAGTTGATTTGGATGTGCGTGCACACCGAAATCAACGCGTATCCGCCGACAACGCCCCGTATCCGTTGGTTCTGGAACACGTTGTAACTTTGTGTACACACGTCAGATCGAAACGAAACTTGTACCATCGAACTCGTAGCGATATGTCAGTCCTGTGACCCAAGTTTGGTTCGATTCTGAGAACGTTGACAGAATCGTGTATCGTGGGCCCCATAGGCTCCATTTGACGGACGATTTTGTGATTGGCTCATCGAAATCCAATTCTGGAAGTTTCGTTGGGTTCATATCATCGTTCCTGAATTGTTGATGCTAAGTTGGACGAATTTGGAGACCTTTGACCCTGACACGCTTTTCGGTGCAAAGTGGCCCACATATGGACACCGCTTTGGCCCGGAAGTATCATTTTTGCCCTTGTGTTCAAATTGGACTTAAGGACAGGCATTTTTAGCTATTTGATATTTTCTGAATCTAATGGTGATATTTATTTCAGCAACCGGAGTAGTGCCTGCAGATCACACTGAGACCAGAGCTACAGCTGGAGCCAGGACCCCAGGCAAGTGTACCTTGCCAAACTCTGCAGTATTGTTACATATTTTTCTTGTTTCATTTATATTGATGTGCATGCTTAACCTAAGACCGTGTGACTTACTTAGCGTCCGATTAATAGTCGGGTGCCAACACCGTACGCGACATTGTGTATTGTCATCTAGAGATGGACATTCGTGACACTTTGTATTCTCGTACTTGTCTTACCGAGTACACTATGACCCAGGACACTTGATACTATTCATGAGAAAGGATCTTTCTGAGATATTCATGGTGATTCTGTATAGGATACAGGACTTGACAGAGATACTATATTCTTAGATACATTATGACATGTTACATTAGCTATGATCCTGCTTGACGTGGACATGAGACGTTATGGTCATGAGATGCATGGTTACATTGGGTGGAGAGAGACACACAGGCTACAGGCTATTTCATATATATATCTACTACTATTGTGAGGTCGTAGACTCTCGTAGCTGAGCTAGGCACATTACGTGTTATTACCGCTACCGACTCCCCGACAGAGAGCTTGTAGTGGCTCAGCCTGAGTACTCGTGATGCTCTCAAATTGCATTTCACATAGATGGTTATATAGTTTACCCTATTTATTTACTTATCTGCTATACTATATTTATTTTGGCTTGTATTTTCTGTACCTTGCTATGTCCCCTGAGGACCTGGATCCGGATTATGTCCCCAGGATTTGCAGACGAGATCTATCCCGAGGTATACGGGTCCGGAGCAGAAGCTAATACAGGAGCTGTACCAACACCCGAGGATGAGGTGTTAGCTGAAGACTTTTCCTGAGCATCCATGTTTCATGCTCAGTATTTATTTTATTCAGTCATTTATATTCTGGTCTGTTGAACCATTGTATCAGATATTTATCGGGTTGTTCCCCGAAGCACTTGTTGAGACTGGTTGATGATTTACATTCCTTATATTTTGTGGATCATATTTTATATCTTGTGTGGATGAGATTAGTTGTGCCATATTGTCGTAGACTTGATTTTACAGCTTAAGTACGCCCTGATGGATCCATTAAATTGGGTTTGTCCATCGGTGTGTGCTGCTGGCCATTGCCACGTATCTAGTCTCTCGATATTTTGGGACTGGGGCATGACATAGTTTTTGTGGTGGCCTATGCAGGTCTACGACTAAATTATTCGGTTTTAACTTAGGGACCGAGCAAGCCTGCAATAAGAATATGATAAGTTTTAGGATCTCACCCACAACTGACTATGACTCATCCTCCTTCCAATCCATTCCATTGGAAAAAAAATTGCATCCTGCTTGATTCATGTGCCTTCTCATTAGTTCCTTGAGTGTAGCCTTCTCTAGAATATAGAAGTCCCTGTTGATAGAAGGATAAGTAGGGTAACCTCCCTATTAAGAGTACAGCTAGGATATGGACACACCCCTAAGTAGAACGCTTAATGAACCCTAGCGTCCCTCACCTATAGAACAATTTACCATTATTTCTTGTTATAGTCAGGAATGACCTAAGAGTAGTATAGGCACTGCTAAGAGCTAGTTAGAGATTTGACCCTAGTGTCTGACCCCAGTCTTGAGGAACAATAGAAATCCGAGATCGAATGTTAGGACTGAACCTAATGTGTATAGTAAGATAGTGTTAGGATATAGGTTCTTGTCGTGATATTAGCAGACAGTACCTTAGAAAGCCAAGAACAATGTATAGAACATTTTCCTAAACATACCTCAAACTTAGCAACTAGCATACCACTTCCCCTTAGAAAACTATGATATTAACTAGAGCCCCATATTTTAATTTCCTATGTTGTTTATCTGCGACCTTAACGTTGCTAATGCGCAACGACTAAAACATGTTCTTCTTTCCTCCGTCTTTCAATTCGTGCCACCTGACACTTCTGATAGTAGGCCAAGTAATTTTATTCCTTGTTAAGGACCCATAGTTTGCTAGGATTATAGTTGTAGTCTTGAATTTGAAAATTTTGTGCTTGGTAGTTAGAAATCGATAAGTTGAGTTAATCTTGTAGATTGTGACCCGATGATTATCCCTTAGTGTTAAATCACATAATTTGTACCCCCGTCTCGATACGAGTTATATTCCCTTTCCTTTGAGACCAGTAACCTTTCCATTCTCGCTATTGATACTTATGTTCTATGAGCACTATGATTAAGACTTAAGATAACCATTACTTGTATGATACCATAAGAGACCCTAAAAAGTACCAAGATCTTTCCTCATATACCCTAATAAGAGTTTCTGTTTTATTTACATATGCAAGGTTATTTTGCAGGATCCTCTTAAGACTGTCACGGTACTAGTTTAATTCTTATAAGTTGGGTAGTGTAACTGAATGGCATTAATTGTATTCTAACATAAGATGACAGTGTTTATTCAGACAGTAGAAGTTAGAGGTCCTTGCCCCTGTTTGGTCGACTAGCGACTTAGACAAGGAAGTTGTATGATAACTGTAGAGATTGTAGAGTCTTTTATTATTGTTGCTTATTTTGTTTGTTTTGTGAACTTGGATAATTTATACCTCCTTTCATCGTCATCTGGCGTACTTATATTTCATATACTACCTTGACTTATGCTGTTATTTTATAGCCTAGTTTTGTAAGCTTATTCTTTATCAAGCTTGTTCATGACATATGTGTTATTGGGGAGGCCCACAATAATATATTTTAGAATCAGTGTATTACGGTCTGATCAACCATAGTGCGCTCGATTCGCCCATCATAATACTACTTTACGTGGATTAAGATATATAGTTGACTAGTAGACACATGTACTTGCCCTCTAGATATGTCTGAGCAGATCGTATCGGTTACATAACTGTACTAATACGAGCATACGAACAAACGATTACCAAAATTGGATTTTAATCCATAACTGCCTTGACAATTCCTATTTGAATTCTCTAAATGCCTTGATCCCGATACTTCTATTCTATTACCTCTCCCCTTGAACTCCTTATTATTGATCTTCGTCTTCCCTTATCTCGGAAAGACGAAATCTCGTGCTGGGTATAAAGTTTGATACACAGAGAGTACTAGATATACCCCATAGGCCGATAACATATTTGAGGATTATTCTTCCGTTATTAAGGATATATCATCTATGATATAATCGGCATTGAAGTTTTGAAGATTGAATTACATGAGTAAATAAAATTAAGGAATATTTTCTTAAGGTATATAGCCTTATGAGATAGATGGGTAAATTCCAAGTTGGGTAGCAGTGCATTGTCAACTCGAGAGGAAACTCTTTTAGACTATGATCGAGTAAGATTAGATTGGGAGAGGTTCAAGCCATTTTAAATTTTGAGAATTTTAGAAGAATGACTACGATGATGAGGATCAATGAATTTTAAAATCTTGATATTGAGGTGTCACTACCACGTTCCGAAAACAGGGGTATTTTTGACTTTTTATAATATTTAATATTATTGTAGTTACAATTAAATAATTGCATGATAGTATATTTAATTTAAATAATTATGTGATGTGTAATTAAATATAGTATTATATGCAGTGTTTATTTATTTTTAAGCTAGTAGACTTGACCTAGAAGCCCAGTAGATGACCACCTGTCGGAATTATGGAATTTTTGTATTTAATTATTTAGTTAGAATTTAATTCTTGGAGTTTGTAATTAATTACCGTATTTTATTTAATATTTTTGCGCATTGTCTTCGCTTCGATATTTGGAGCACTACCCTAGCTTTTGCCTCCCAACAAATTTCACAATCTTGCCCTAGACATGCCCGCCTTCCATTCTGCTATTTTTGCAACTCATAATTATGCTCCCTGTACCTTATTTCTAGCCGCACAAAAATTGTCGCGGACGTTATTTAATAAATTTCTATTTTGTATCGTTGTGCATTCCAATCGAAATTGGAGACAAACTTGACCTATTTTTCATGCGGCCCAAATTAGGATAATATCCTGTTCTGAGTTTACTTCATTATTGGTATTGATGACCTGACCTAATTTTGGCCCCATGTACTCCTAATTAATTTTAGAACACAACTTGTATTTATTTCTAATTAAATTGAGGATACTATTTTAACCGATTCTGAAATCCCAATTTAATTCCAGCGCCCTGCTATTTGAGCCCGTACCAAACATACAGTGCCCCCTGACCCTACAAAACACTGGACACCGAATCGCCCGCCAAATTCTCGTCATTTTATGTGTCTGTGCAAATACCCAAATTTAAGGGGGCTAATTTGCAAATTGGCATTTTGGTGTCAACACCCATTTGTTAAAACCAATGAGGAATCCTTAATATTTAATTAGCCTCTCACCCTCATCCCCACATGAATTATTTTCTCCATGTCAAATCTGGACCCCTCATTTAAAGGGGGTCAATCACCACCCTTGATTTCACAACACCATCTCTCCCTATATAATGTCTTGTCCCATCAAACCCTAATCCCTAGAAAACCTAGGTAGCACACCTCCCCAAGCCCCCTAACCGTAGCTCTCTTTCTCTTCCTCATTTTTTCTTTTCATTTTCTTCTTTTCTTCTTCTCTTCCTTCTCCTTCTTCCTTTCTCCTTCTTCTTTATTTTTATTTGAATTCAAAGGAGAAGGGGGAACACTGTGCACTTTTTTTCCCCCACATACTGTTCACCGGCGGCTTCAAGAGCCGAGCCCGATCCTCCGGCCGGCCGGATCCCGCTGCACCCTGCAGCCGACCCCCTTGCTCCGCTACTCCGGCGTGGTCAGCCACCCTCCGGCCGAGCCCCGTACCCCCGGCGGCCCTCTCCCTCTGCTGTTCACCCCCATACTGCACCGGCCGACTGAGCCCGTGCCCGGCGGCACTGTCTACTCCGGCCCCTCTGAACTCCGGCGCTCCACTGCTCCTCCACCTCTCCGACCCGCTGTCTACTCCGGCACCGCCCCAGACAAGCCCCCGACTTCCCCTCTGTACTCCGGCGAGCGGCCAACCGAGCCCCGGCCATTTTTCGGCCAGCCCAAACTCACAGTGAGTTTCTCCCCTCTCCCTCCTTCTTTATATATATATATATATATATATATATATATATATATATATATATATATATATATATATATAATGTATGTAGGTATGTATGTAAGTATAATTAATGCTTTAAATACATGAATATGTATCGTATATAAAGAAAATTGGTAATGTATAATTTAATATATGTACATGTATATTTTTATTTTTAAATTAAATGTTAAACATGTATAAGCGTAGTATATATATATATATATATATATATATTAGTATATGTATGTATTAATGTATATATATACATATGTATGATATATGAAATGTTTTATTAGTATATATATGTGTATAAACGTATTTTGGTGTATAGTACGTGTATTTATTTAATATATATATGTGTGTATTCTAGTATAAAAATATATAATGTTTGGTATATGTATATATATTTTGTATATATATACTTAGTATATTTTTAATATATATTTAATTGGTATATATATATATATATACATTAGGTTTTTATAATATCTATTTAACAAAAAGTATATATTATTGTATTTTTAATTGGTACATGTGAGTATATATATAATTAGTCTATGTATGTATTTAAAATATGAATATGTATATTATTTATTCCGGGTATTTTTATATGGTATAAAATTAATTTGGTGAATTAATATTAGTATGCTTAAGAATGATGTTGACAATATATATATGTATATTCTAAAAATGTACTTTTGCACATACATGATATATACGTATTTTAGTATATAAAATATAATAGTATACGTACTATTTTGGTATAAATATATATATATCTTTATTGTTCAATTGGCATAGTATAATATGTATATATGTATCCCTACTAGATGACCCTAGTTGACTAGTGCCCTGCCTGGCATGGCCCTGAGGCCAGTGTTTTTTACTGTGTGTTAGCGTAGCTTCTGATGCAAATGTGGTTTGCTTTGTGATATGTTTATAGGACTGTTGGTTTACCCAGGGGATATTCTGGGACAGGACATCAATAATTACCAGCTAAGGACCCAAGGCAAGTACATTCTCTGATAATTTCCAATTGTTGATAATTTTTGTAAATTCAATAATCTAGAAATATTACATCTGAATCCTTGACACTGTGCTACACGGACTAGTATAGCTTGGATCTGCAGTCATGAGATGTTACATTGATTACCGTATTGACATTGTACACGACATGTATATTAGATATCGTACATGATAGATTGGACTTGCTCGTGTATCGTGACGTGTCATGGTTGGATCCACAGTACTAGTTGGGGGCGGGGAAGTAGTTAGTAAGAAATGTGATCATAACCTCTTATTGTAGTGTAGAACAATGTAAGTGTTAATTATGCTCTTCACTCATGATTAGCCAGGCCCTATAGCTATCGTACATGTTCCCAAGTCGATCACATTTTGAAACTACTATTTCAAACACTTAGAGTAGATTACAGTTTCCCTATTTTAAATCATATACTACATCACCCGTATATGATACTGTTCCTTGTTCTTTTCATCTTCATACATGCACTGACTGTATCATATTACCTATTGCCTGTCTCTTTACATTGTCTGTCTCTTTATTTTTCATTGCAGTTATTCACTGTCTTCTCAGTATCTAGCATCATCTGTTTATTGCTTTATAGTCCTTATCAATTATGTGGAACTGTTATTTGAGATTTGTACTTTGCTCCTTCCTGACTGGAAACATTTTTCCAGACTATGCCTTAGAGGACCGCTGTCCGACACTTTATGGACCATATGGCGAGTAGCTGCAACTTGGACTTGGTAGTTTAGTTGTGATTCCGAGAGGTCTAGCCGGAATCACCAATCTTCTAGTTAGTTCTTTCAGTAGACTATTTGGTACCGGATTTGTCTTCGGCATTTTTATTGAGACTTGGATATTATTGAGTTTGATTATTACTTTAGACTTGTGTTGTATTTAATTTTGTTTCGCTATCTTATCGTGCTGTAATCCTGTGATTGAGTATGTGTTCATTTTATTTGTGTCATCCGTGCCTCCTTATGGAGATTGGATGCTTGTGTGAGATTGGCTAGATAGTATCAAGACCTTGACAGCGTTCTACCGCCGATGCTGCGGCGTAGGCTGGACGTACTCGCGTACTCGTGCCCCAATTCCGGGTGTGGGTCGTGACACGTTTTTAGTGGTGGCCCATGCAGGTCCAGACTTCGCGAGTTGTGCGATGTCATAGTAGTGTGGCATCTTCGTTACACTATTGCGTGCCTGCGATAGGATCTAGGACATAGGATACTAGGACGAGAGCGAATACTCAATCATAATTCCTTGAGAGATTCCTGGGATGACCCCTGAGAATCTTGTTATAATTTCCAATTTAAAATCATTCCCTTGTTCCGTCCATTCTCACTTGTTGATTGTTGATCAGGTATTAAATTAGGATTTTGGGTTTTATTGTAGGGTTGATTTCATATTAAGATGAATTTGCAGACTGATTATGGTATTATTTGATGATACGTCGATGAGGACAGTGAGAAAAATTAACACTAGGGCTATTGGACTACTAGATATGGATTTAAATTATAATTTGAAGATTGAAAATGAATTGCATTTTTGAATTTTGAGAAGTTGAGATATTATGTTATTAAAATTTTATTTTGAGGATTCAGATTCGATTCAATGAACCTAGACAAGTCTGTAAGGATTTTTGTGATTAAGTTTTCACTTCAGTATTTAGATAATTGATCTTGAGGAAAGTATATGCATTTTACTTTAAAATTTATTCGAGGAGTTATTTTGAGGAATTTATTTTGAGGATAAAAATCTTATAGTGAAAGAGATATATTAGTATATAAGTAGATGGGATGCATGTGTAAGGATCTGTTGACTTGAGCATGATTGAGATCTCACTGCCAACTAACTTGGGCGTCCATCTAGGGTTGTATTAGAAAGAGCAGTACTTAGTATGGTGTGTTGTATTTGATATGCACTTGAGTGATAAGAATAACTAGTATCAACGATTGTAGTAGGTAAGGAAGCTAGCAGTGAGTATGTTTCTAGTAGAACTGTGGTACCTTAGAGGGATAGAGGTATCAGACAATGGATGCATCCTTGACCTGTGCAATCACAACTAGGAATGTTATTCCAATCTTTTATCTTGAATGTTGCTTCTTTAGAACTGTACTGTCCTTCCTTGATGATATCGCATTTTGCCTTAATTGATTCTTTGGGATCTGTCTTCAGGATGTCGCCGCAGACACGATCTATGAGAGCGGGAACATCAGCTTTAGAGGGGTCTGCCACCTCTCCACCTGAGGGACAGACAGCAGTAGTTCCTCCTACATCTCCGATGCACGTAGGAGTATCTGCACTTTTCGGGGATCCTCCTCCCCCACCTGTTTAGAGGATTGCCGCAGCTGTGACGGACAACCTTCCTCCTCCACCGACTCCGATTCCCGGAGGTTCGCCCATTGACGGGACGCAGATGTTTACCTTGATCCAGGGCATGGTAGATGCCCAGAGAGTGACGGCAGACGCTCAGCGAGTTCAAGCTGAGGCTCAGAGGGTGCAAGCAGAAGCGCACCAGGCACAAACCGAGCTGATGAGAGAAAACATGGAGAATGCTCATCAAGTGACTCTCCAAGCTTTGGAGAGAGTAGCACAGTACCAGCAGTTTCCTGGCCAGCAGCAACAGAGATCAGGCACTATAGTGGACTTCAAAAGGATGATGCCTCGAGAGTTCAAAGGCACCGAAGGGATACTCTACGCTGACGACTGGCTAGAGGATATAGAGAGGAGCCTGCGATTGACCCAGATTCCGGAGAACTTGCAGATAGAAGCCGCTGGCAGTCAGATGTTCAATATCGCACTCACGTGGTATCGCACGGAGCCGAGAATTACTGCATAAGGACTTACTTGGGAGACCTTCAAGGAACTCTTCAAAGAGAAGTTCTTTCCCGACGTGGCATTGGAAACCTTGGAAAGTCAGTTTCATGACTTAGTTCAAGGAAACATGTCGGTCGACGAGTACACTGCAGAATTCTGTAGATTGAGCCATTTTGCATCGTCTATGATTCGGGACCCAGGAGATCGAGCCCGAAAATTTAGAAAGGGGCTGACAAGAGAGATTAGGTCACGCACTTCTGGTCGTTGTACCGCTACCTTTGAGGGTATCTTGATGGATGCCCAGATTGCAGAAGAGGATCTGGACCTCAGGCCTAAGAGGAGTCACAATATTTTTGGAGATACGACTGGTAGCGCAGGACCGGCCAAGCATCCCCGTATTCAGCACCAACAGCAGTACCAAGTACCATTTCATATTCAGCAACAACCATGGACATTTCAGCATCCACCGCAGTACCTAGCACCAGTTCCTATCCAGCAACATCCATGGGCGTATCAGTATCAACAACAGTACCAGGCACCAGTCCGTGTTCAGCATAATCAGCAACAGCCTCCGAGAGAGACACAGCAGACTTGTCATTTCTGTAAGAAGCCAGGTCACCTTTGGGAGAGCTGTAGAACTAGGCTAGGACTTTGTTTGCACTGCGGCGCTGCGGGACATCGAGTAAGGGATTGTCTTCTAGCCCCTTATCTTCCCGGCCAGCGCGCAGCTTCAGATTATAGAGATCCAGTTAGGCTACCTGTGGAACCGTATAATGCTCAGCACCCGCGAAGGAAACCACCCCAGCAGGGCGGGGCATTTGCGATGGCGGTCGAGGAGACCGATACTACAGGTAATGTGTTAGCAGGTTCTGTTCTTTCCTTACCTCTGTCCCTCTCTATTTGATTGATTGATTGATTCCTTAGTACAATAGTTGTGTGCATGATTTCCTTGTTATAATATAGTTAGTTGTACACCCTGATACAGAGACTACAATACCATGACAAAAGATACTATGACCGTACATATTCCCCTTGGGTTGCATGTTGTATGATTGTAGGAAAGATTTTTCTTGGACCATGATTATTGGGGTTTGACCATGACGAAGATTCATGAAGGAGTTATGACTTGACAAGAGAGACAAGATGATTAAAATTCGAGGATAAACATTGATTTAAATAGAGGGTTAAGAATTTAACATGGCAGAATTTATGATTTATTAATTCCAGGAAGATTATGACATGTTTAAATTGGTTATTAAAATTTGGAAATTTTGGGAGATTATCATTATATTTATTTGGTTACAAGCTATGAATTTTAAAATTTTATAGTTGGATGTCGCATTTGGAGAATCCTTAAGTACCGTATTGTTGAGTATTTGAGGAAAGAGGAAATCGAGAAATAAAATTTTGATGGATTAATGTTTGAATTCAAACTTTTTGGACGAGATTACATTTTTATAATTGTGCATTGATTAAAATCAAATTTAGAAGAGTAGATATTAAATTTCGAGTATTGAATTGTTAACTAAAAATTTCGGGAAATTTTTGATAAAAATGGACCTTGATTTTATTCGAGGATTTTTCGGAATGCAACAATTTCAGAATTTTTGACAAATTGTGAAAAGACCTTGTGGATTATTAACTAATTTCGTGATTGATGAATGTAAATTGAGGGAAATAATAATGTGTATGAATAAACGCTACTTTGAGGATTTTGAATTTCGAGGACGAAATTCTTTTAAGGAGGGTAGACTTGTCACTACCACGTTTCGAAAACAGGGATATTTTTGACTTTTTATAATATTTAATATTATTATAGTTACAATTAAATAATTGCATGATAGTATATTTAATTTAAATAATTATGTGATGTGTAATTAAATATAGTATTATATGCAGTGTTTATTTATTTTTAAGCTAGTAGACTTGACCTAGAAGCCCAGTAGATGACCACCTGTCGGAATTATGGAATTTTTGTATTTAATTATTTAGTTAGAATTTAATTCTTGGAGTTTGTAATTAATTACCGTATTTTATTTAATATTTTTGCGCATTGCCTTCGCTTCGATATTTGGAGCACTACCCTAGCTTTTGCCTACCAACAAATTTCACAATCTTGCCCTAGACATGTCCGCCTTCCATTCTGCTATTTTTGCAACTCATAATTATGCTCCATGTACCTTATTTCTAGCCGCACAAAAATCATCGCGGACGTTATTTAATAAATTTCTATTTTTGTATCGTTGTGCGTTCTAATCGAAATTGGGGACAAACTTGACCTATTTTTTGTGCGGCCCAAATTAGGGTAATATCCTGTTCTGAGTCTACTTCATTATTGGTATTGATGACCTGACCTGATTTTGGCCCCATGTACTCCTAATTAAATTTAGAACACAACTTGCATTTATTTCTAATTAAATTGAGGATACTATTTTAACCGATTCTGAAATCCCAATTTAATTCCAGCGCCCTGCTATTTGAGCCCGTACCAAACATACAGTGCCCCCTGACCCTACAAAACACTGGACACCGAATCGCCCGCCAAATTCTCGTCATTTTATGTGTCTGTGCAAATACCCAAATTTAAGGGGGCTAATTTGCAAATTGGCATTTTGGTGTCAACACCCATTTGTTAAAACCAATGAGGAATCCTTAATATTTAATTAGCCTCTCACCCTCATCCCCACATGAATTATTTTCTCCATGTCAAATCTGGACCCCTCATTTAAAGGGGGTCAATCACCACCCTTGATTTTACAACACCCTCTCTCCCTATATAATGTCTTGTCCCATCAAACCCTAATCCCTAGAAAACCTAGGTAGCACACCTCCCCAAGCCCCCTAACCGTAGCTCTCTTTCTCTTCCTCATTTTTTCTTTTCATTTTCTTCTTTTCTTCTTCTCTTCCTTCTTCTTCTTCCTTTCTCCTTCTTCTTTATTTTTATTTGAATTCAAAGGAGAAGGGGGGAACACTGTGCACTTTTCCCCCCCACATACTGTTCACCGGCGGCTTCACGAGCCGAGCCCGATCCTCCGGCCGGCCGGATCCCGCTGCACCCTGCAGCCGACCCCCTTGCTCCACTACTCCGGCGTGGTCAGCCACCCTCCGGCCGAGCCCCGTACCCCCGGCGGCCCTCTCCCTCTGCTGTTCACCCCCATACTGCACCGGCCGACTGAGCCCGCGCCCGGCGGCGCTGTCTACTCCGGCCCCTCTGAACTCCGGCGCTCCACTGCTCCTCCACCTCTCCGACCCGCTGTCTACTCTGGCACCGCCCCAGACAAGCCCCCGACTTCCCCTCTGTACTCCGGCGAGCGGCCAACCGAGCCCCGGCCATTTTCCGGCCAGCCCAAACTCACAGTGAGTTTCTCCCCTCTCCCTCCTTCTTTATATATATATATATATATATATATATATATATATATATATATATATATATATATATATATATATATATATATATATATATATATATATATATGTATATATATATATAATGTATGTAGGTATGTATGTAAGTATAATTAATGCTTTAAATACATGAATATGTATAGTATATAAAGAAAATTGGTAATGTATAATTTAATATATGTACATGTATATTTTTATTTTTAAATTAAATGTTAAACATGTATAAGCGTAGTATATATATATATATATATATATATATATATATATATATATATATATATATATATATATATATATATATATATATATATATATATATATATATATATATATATATATATATATTAGTATATGTATGTATTAATGTATATATATACATATGTATGATATATGAAATGTTTTATTAGTATATATATGTGTATAAACGTATTTTGGTGTATAGTACGTGTATTTATTTAATATATATATGTATGTATTCTAGTATAAAAATATATAATGTTTGGTATATGTATATATATTTTGTATATATATACTTAGTATATTTTCAATATATATTTAATTGATATATATATATATATGTATATATATATATATACATTGGGTTTTTATAATATCTATTTAACAAAAAGTATATATTATTGTATTTTTAATTGGTACATGTGAGTATATATATAATTAGTCTATGTATGTATTTAAAATATGAATATGTATATTATTTATTCTGGGTATTTTTATATGGTATAAAATTAATTTGGTGAATTAATATTAGTATGCTTAAGAATGATGTTGACAATATATATATGTATATTCTAAAAATGTACTTTTGCACATACATGATATATACGTATTTTAGTATATAAAATATAATAGTATACGTACTATTTTGGTATAAATATATATATATATCTTTATTGTTCAATTGGCATAGTATAATATGTATATATGTATCCCTACTAGATGACCCTAGTTGACTAGTGCCCTGCCTGGCATGGCCCTGAGGCCAGTGTTTTTGACTGTGTGTTAGCGTAGCTTCTGATGCAAATGTGGTTTGCTTTGTGATATGTTTATAGGACTGTTGGTTTACACAGGGGATATTCTGGGACAGGACATCAATAATTACCAGCTAAGGACCCAAGGCAAGTACATTCTCTAATAATTTCCAATTGTTGATAATTTCTATAAATTTAATAATCTAGAAATATTACATCTGAATCCTTGACACTGTGCTACACGGACTAGTATAGCTTGGATCTGCAGTCATGAGATGTTACATTGATTACCCTATTGACATTGTACACGACATGTATATTAGACATCGTACATGATAGATTGGACTTGCTCGTGTATCGTGACGTGTCATGGTTGGATCCACAGTACTAGTTGGGGGCGGGGAAGTAGTTAGTAAGAAATGTGATCATAACCTCTTATTGTAGTATAGAATAATGTAAGTGTTAATCATGCTCTTCACTCATGATTAGCCAGGCCCTATAGCTATCGTACATGTTCCCAAGCCGATCATATTTTGAAACTACTATTTCAAACACTTAGAGTAGATTACAGTTTCCCTATTTTAAATCATATACTACATCACCCATATATGATACTGTTCCTTATTCTTTTCATCTTTATATATGCACTGACTGTATCATATTGCCTATTGCCTGTCTCTGTACATTGTTTGTCTCTTTATTTTTTATTGCAGTTATTCACTGTCTTCTCAGTATCTAGCATCATCTGTTTATTGCTTTATAGTCCTTATCAATTATATGGAACTGTTATTTGAGATTTGTACTTTGTTCCTTCCTGACTGGAAACATTTTTCCAGACTATGCCTTAGAGGACCGTTGTCCGACACTTTATGGACCATATGGCGAGTAGCTGCAACTTGGACTTGGTAGTTTAGTTGTGATTCCGGGAGGTCTAGCCGGAATCACCAATCTTCTAGTTAGTTCTTTCAGTAGACTATTTGGTACCGGATTTGTCTCCGGCATTTTTATTGAGACTTGGATATTGTTGAGTTTGATTATTACTTTAGACTTGTGTTGTATTTAATTTTGTTTCGCTATCTTATCGTGCTGTAATCCTGTGATTGAGTATGTGTTCATTTTATTTGTGTCATCCGTGCCTCCTTATGGAGATTGGATGCTTGTGTGAGATTGGCTAGATAGTATCAAGACCTTGACAGCGTTCTACCGTCGATGCTACGGCGTAGGCTGGACGTACTCGCGTACTCGTGCCCCAATTCCGGGTGCGGGTCGTGACATGAGGACCCGATATTTATACCTTAGGTACATGATTTAAATTTTGAATAATGAAGAAAGAATCATCAATTTGAATTTAGAGGATAAATATAGAAATTCATACTTGAACATTGGTGGACTGCATTTAAATTATTTTGCAATTTGATGATTTGAATTAAGAATTAAAATTTGATAGTTGGACTACCTATTTGAAATATTGAGGATGTGAATAGAATTTAAAAAGTTGAAGCATACAAAAATTTATAAGTGAAAATGGGAATAACATTGGACTCGAATTACTTCTAGAGGAGATTATGATAGTTAGAGATCGTGAGGTAAAATTTAATTGCGTATTTAAATCTTGAAGATGTTATATGGATTTAATTTAAATTTGGATGTGGATAATTTGAAACAAGGGAGAAGAGATAACCATAGGTTGAATTTTGATTGGAGTAGTGATCATCTTAACCTTGGAGTGATGGATATGATCAGGATTTTAATTATCGCAAGGAGATTGCGATTGGCTTGCCTTATGTACATGAAGGATTAACAGATTATGTCTTATCTTAATTTTGGGGACGATATTGTCTTAAGTTGACTGGATTGTGAAACCCCCTTACCTAAGAATTTGACCTACTCGGCTTAGATAGTGAGACTGAGGCTACCTCGAATCCACTTAGAAATAGAACACGATATTTTTATTTAGTTTTACAACATGATACCACTTGGCGCCCTTTCCATTGCTTCGATAATTGGAGCACTTTCCTAGTCACTGCCTTCCTACAAATACCACACCCTTGTCCTAGACATGCCCATCCTCCATTTCCATCTTGGTGCAACGTTTCAGTGGTTGGGCATTTTTAAGCAAAGGAACAATTAGGTGCCCACATCATTGCCATGACACCGGAAGAAACCAATTTTTTGCTTATATGGATTTTTTTTCATGATTTTTGGACTGTGCAACGTGCAATATTGTCCACTCCGTTAAACCTAGCCTTGCATTTTAACCAATGCAAATCTTAGACCATCCTTGTCTTCTACTGTGGCTTAATTTTAATTTCGAGGACGAATTTTTATAAGTTGGGTAGATTGTAATCACCCTGATTTTCTTAAATTTTTATAAAACAATTTTCCATATTTTTCTGTAATTTTCGGGAATTAAAACTAAGGTGTTTTGTGACTAAATGATTTTTAAATAATATTAATTAATATTCAAATATTATGGAAATAATATTTTATGGTGTAAAATGGAAAAAACCGGACATAGGGTAATTTTTTGGGAATTTATTGGACTCCAAAATTATTTTTAAAAGCCCTAAAACTAATGTACATTTTAAACCGAATTAAACCCGTGCCAAACACCCAACATCCCCATGAGAGCCGAAGCCAAGCCCAAGGAATGTGGACCAAGCCCTAATTCCTATGTCAACCCAAACGAAAATCTTACATGTATATAAACACCTCTTCCTTCCCTTTTCCTTATAAATTATTTTCCCTAAGAAAAAAACCTAACCTAACTCTAACAGCAGCCGTCATCCCAAGCCCTCCCTACTGTTCCTTCTCCTTCTTTACCCCGAGTCTTCCTTGGCCGGACACCCATGGCCGGAACTCTCCCCGACCCCCGGAGTAGCGGAACCTCCACCGTCGACGTCTCCCCCTTCATCTTCATCTCCTCCTCCGCTCCTCTGTCCCGGAGCGCGAACTGACGCTACCACGTCGACAAACCATCATCTCCATCCCCAGCACTCCCTCTTCCCCGACTCCATCCTCCGGTTCAGACTCCCCTGCCTACTGCCGACTGAACCGTCTCCGGTCTGAAGCTCCCCTAACCCGCCTATTGCCAATGACCACCCCGCGAAGGCTCTTCGGAGGATTTTGGAGTCTCCGGGGATCCACCAAGGCACCGCCTGCTTCGACGCCCTTAGCGCCAAGCTCGTCGAGAGGGCTGGCTTTCAGTTACCTTCATGAGTGGGTTTTCTGTCTCAGCCGCTCGTTTGGGGTTACCAGATGTCGGTCTTGTTTCCAATGGAGAAATGGTTGACCAACACAAGCTGTATCATTTGAGGAAATAAAAGATACATTGGGTTTCAATGACTACTATGAAGAAGAAGAAAAATATATTCTTTATGCTGCTCCAGCATCTTCTACTAGAGCCAGCAGCAACACTTATCTTCCCAAAGTCATCAAGTGGGGATACGTCTGGTCAAAGAATGGAGAGTTCTTGTGACCCTGTTATTGAACTGCTAACCCCAATATGGTTATGAGAATTTTAACTCAGAGGATTCAGGAAGTGGTTTATCCGCCATATGGTCTCGTACACTCAGATTGAAAATAACTGAATGCGATGGACTTGAAAAGCTGGATGTCAGGATACCTGTACTGCGGGACCTGAGGGCTTGGACACGGTGACCCGGACACAGCTCTCTGAACCAGGACACAGCTCGTGTCAAGGATACACACGGACACGTGAAATTCAGATTCACGGAACCCTGTTCAGGTAACCCGTTCTCTCTCCTCGTGATTCCGTTTTCGATTCTGCCAGTTGCATCGCGTAGAGCGCGTGATCCTCTCGATGCCCGTGCAACCCGCTCGGTGCCTCGCGTCCTGTGGCGATCACAAACCGCGATCCAAAAATAGGAAAACCCACGCCCTGTTTCATCTCGGAACTGAGTGCGTCCCGCCAAACGGGACGACTTGGTCGCGCGCGGTCTTCACCGATACGTGTGCACCGTCGATACGGACGTACAAAATTTTGCAAAAGTTGATTTGGATGTGCGTGCATACCGAAATTAACGCGTATCCGTCGACAATGCCCCGTATCCGTCGGTTCTGGAACACGTTGTAACTTTGTGTACACACGTCGGATCGAAACGAAACTTGTGCCTTCGGACTCGTAGCGATACGCTAGTCCTGTGACCCAAGTTTGGTTCGATTCTGAGAACGTTGACAGAATCGCGTATTGTGGGCCCCACAAGCTCTACTCGACGGGCAATTTTGTGATCGGCTCATCGAAATCCAATTCTGGAAGTTTCGTTGGGTTCGTATCATCGTTCCTGACTTGTTGACGCTAAGTTGGACGAATTTGGAGACCTTTGACCCTGATACGCTTTTCGGTGCAAAGTGGCCCACATGTGGACACCGCTTTGGCCCGGAAGTATCATTTTTGCCCTTGTGTCCAAATTGGACTTAAGGACAGGTGTTTCTAGCTATTTGATATTTTTTGAATCTAATGGTGATGTTTATTTCAGCAACCGGAGTAGTACCTGCAGATCACACTGAGACCAGAGCTACAGTTGGAGCCAGGACCCCAGGCAAGTGTACCTTGCCAAACTCTGCAGTATTGTTACATATTTTTCTTGCTTTATTTATATTTCTGTGCATGCTTAACCTAAGATCGTGTGACTTACTTAGCGTCCGATTAATAGTTGGGTGCCAATACCGTACGCGGCGTTGTGTATTGTCATCTAGAGATGGACATTCGTGACACTTTATATTCTCGTACTTGTCTTACCGAGTACACTATGACCCAGGACACTTGACACTATTCATGAGACAGGATCTTCCTGAGATATTCATGGTGATTCTGTATAGGATACAGGACTTGACAGAGATACTATATTCTTAGATACATTATGACTTGTTGCATTAGCTATGATCCTGCTTGACATGGACATGAGACGTTATGGTCATGAGATGCGTGGTTACATTGGGTGGGGAGAGACACACAGGCTACAGGATGTTTTATATATATATCTACTACTATTGTGAGGTCGTAGACTCTCGTAGCAGAGCTAGGCACATTACGTGTTATTACCGCTACCGGCTCCACGACACAGAGCTTGTAGTGGCTCAGCCTGAGTACTCGTGATGCTCTCAAATTGCATTTCACATAGATGGTTATATAGTTTACCCTATTTATTTACTTATCTGCTACACTGCATTTATTTTGGCTTGTATTTTCTATACCTTGCTATGTCCCCTGAGGACCTGAATCCGGATTATGTCACCAGGATTTGCAGACGAGATCTATCCCGAGGTATACGGGTCCGGAGCAGAAGCTGATACAGGAGCTATACCAACACCCGAGGACGAGGTATTAGCTGAAGACTTTTCCTGAGCATCCATGTTTCATGCTCAGTATTTATTTTATTCAGTCATTTATATTCTGGTCTGTTGAACCATTATATCAGATATTTATCGGGTTGTTCCCCGAAGCACTTGTTGAGACTAGTTGATGATTTACATTCCTTATATTCTGTGGATCATATTTTATATTTTGTGTGGATAAGATTAGTTGTGCCATGTTGTCGTAGACTTGATTTTACAGCTTAAGTACGCCCTGATGGATCCATTAAATTGGGTTTGTCCATCGATGTATGCTGCTGGCCATTGCCACGTATCTAGTCCCTCGATATTTTGGGACTGGAGCGTGACAGTATGGAGGATGGGCTCTTGAATGATTCAAACATGTCCAGTTTTATATCCTCCCGCCATTAATCATTTTTTTGTTAATCGGCCGCGAAAACCGACTAACTGCTGAAGAAGACGGAAGAAGATCTCCACCAATATGAGAACCTGGCAGAACAAATTCTGAGGGTGATCTTTAAATGAAGATGAGAAACCCTTTGTAGACGGGATTTTCCTCATATGTAATCATGAAGATGACAAAAACCCTTTGTAGACTGGATTTCCCTCATATGTAATCATGATTTAATAAAGTTGTCTTCTTTACGTATCTGATGATTTGCCATATTTTTTGCTGTGATGAAGTCTTAATATGTGTAGCTTCGACACGTCTGAATAACTTTACGCCGACTCTGATAGAAAGAGTATTTGGTCTTGTCCTGTCTTTTACGCATAACTGAAGATGCGCAAAAAGTCGTTTAGCATTTAAGTCGAATATTCGAACTGTCCTGCTATTTGGAATGGGGAACTGCGTAGAATTCTGAACTGTCACTCTTCTGAGAAGGAGAATTTTTGTTCAGACCATCGTCTTCAAGAATGATTTTCCGAAAATCCCTTGAAATAGGGCGAGAAATGGTTGTCAAAACTGAGTCGCCATCTTGAACTGTAGAAAAAATATTCAGACTGGATTCTGGATGAACTTCCAATCGACCCAAGAAGAAGAGTCATTTTCAATGCTGAACTCTGTATGCTTTAGGTACTTAGGATATTTTGAGGCCAAGAAGGAGCATCTTCTGCGTGAACCCTTGCAATTGACCGCCTTGAGATTTATTCAGATATACGCATACTCTGGCCTGCGTATTTTCAGATATGCGGAAAGTCATAGATTCGTAATATATATGAGCATAAAATCATAAGTTTGTAGCCTCTCGAGCGTAAAAGCTGCTGAACATAAGAGCATCCGGGCGTAAAACTGTAGATTTGTAGCCTCTGAAAAGAAAATCTTCCGAGCGTGAAGTCGTAGATTTGTCGCCTCTGAGCGTAAAAGCTACTGAGCGTAAAATCATAGATTTGTAGCTTCTAAGCGTGAAGTCGTAGGTTTGTAGCCTCTCGAGCGTAAAAGCTACCGAGCGTAAAAGCATCCGGGCATAAAACTATAGACTTATAGCCTCTGAGCGTAAAACCGTAGATTTGTAGCTGTCGAGCGTAAAAAGATCCTTGGCGTAAAATCACGAATCTGCTCTGCACGAAAAACTTTTTGAATTCACTGACTGTCCGCCTTCCCTGAGTAGTAGGCTGACGTGGTCCCCAATCATAACCGAATATTAAATATCGGATTTGGTTAGGGATTCGAAGAGTTTATCTGAACTCTATAAATACCCCAAGGCCTTCAGAGAAAAACTTTTCATCTGTCTTTTGCAAAAGAAAACCTTCGTCTCTTTGAGTACTCTCCTTCGTTTCTTCTCTGAGCATTCTAAGTTTTTAGAAATGGCACCAAAACCAATCTCCTCCTCTAAGGGAAAGAAGGCTGCCTCCTATTCTCGCTCCTCTGCCCAAGCAAGAGTGACTCCCATCGGGCAGGGCGAACCTCGTTCTGAACGAAGTATCCCCCCGATGAGCTTGCATCGGGCGTTATAGGTAAAGCTTTTGGGACGAGAAAAAAAAATGACGAAAACCCTTCGCACACGTCGTACGTGGATGCGCTAGGTCATCTTCTGTGCTGAACGCCTCTTCGAGGAAGATGATGCACCGAGATGTTTCATCTTTTACGCCCACATTTCTAATGTGTCAGCGTAAAAACTCCATATTTTCGCAGTCTGGCGTAAAAGCTTTGACTATCAAAATTTGGCGTATACTACAAATTTTGGGTGTTACGCTCTGGATGAAAACTCTAGCGTAATAACTCAAACTTTGGCAGTCTGGCGTAAAAACATACACTGTCATTTTTGTGTATACTGCCAATCTTGGATTTTACGCCTGGGAATGAGATTCCAACGTAAAAATTCAAGTTTTTACAGTCTTGACATAAAAGCACAGACTGATGATCTTTGGCATAAGCTGCAAGATGTAACGTCTAGTATAGAAACTGACTTGTTCTTCTTGCATTTTGTAGTTAACTTGCAGGTATCTCCGTTGGCTGAGGTGATGGGTTCCGCTGCTGGGATGCTGAACTCCAATTACCTGGAGGATCTATCCCATGTGATATTTCCTATTTTTGGACCCCAGTATCCTGAAGGAAGGAGAATCCTGATATCGTCTCAAGGCGAGCGAATGCTGTTGAGCATGATCAACGGAGAGCCCCTGACGTATATAGACGGGGCCAAATACATAAAACCGGCTTTCCTCTTCGGGGATATGATTGACAAACAATCCCAGACGAAGCCCAAGAAAAAAAATTGGGTTTTTCTTGTCGGGGGCCTGGTCCTGTATCTGCCAAGGATGCTGAGAGATTATCCCATCTCAGCATTCTTCCATGCCACGCATCCGAGGAAGATGTCGTGGACTCTGACTCCCAATCTTCACGGCCAGTCGGGAAAGATATTTTACCAGAAAGGATCCAACCAAGGGTCATTTGTCAGCCGCCCTTAGGGGATTATTTTTGGGTAGTGTCCCGAGTGAAGACACTGCACTGCTCCAACCAGTCCAATTACCGACTTTCTGCAATTACTTCATGGGACAAGGAGGAGTATACCCAAAGGTTAATCCTCAGACCAATAGGTGGGTTACCCCTACAAATCTTCGATGGGCTCGTTTAGCTGCCTGGGCCCTGAAGCATTTTCAGACTGAGCTGGAGAGCATTGGTCTGTTCGTGGCTGTGAGTGCTACCATTATTGGGTTACCTCTCAACCCCAACCTGTTTTTGGCTTTGATGGAGCGGTATATCTTGCTCACTGGGACTTTCGCCACTCCACTGGGGGAGTTGGGATTGGCCCTTCACGAAATAGCAGAGATTTCAAGACTGCCGATGGAGGATACTCCTTATGAAGAGTATGTTCCCACAAACCGGGAGCTGGGGGATACAGACCCTCGGTTGGTGGCAGTATACCAGGAGCTGATGTGCCACTATTTAGCGTGCACCGCCTTCTATAATAAGCCCTCTGATTTGGCTCATACCAACAAGTGAGCGTCCTATCTCTTCTTTCACCAGGCCAGGGCTGCTAAGCCAGACAAAGTCGTGGATAGCAGGGATCAGCCTCTGAGCCTTCTGAGCGTGCTTAATGCTCAGGTAGTCGATGATCTTATCGAAGACGCTGGGGCTTCAGATCAGATTCTCGACGAAGGGATAGGGAAATATCCTACGGGCACTAAAGCCTATAGTTATATGAGGCATTGTCGCAGGCCTCTGTCAAGGGAAGCTCAACTGGCTGGCTTCCTCTCTGTATGGCTACGCCGACTGGTAGTACCTGGCATTGCATCTTCGGATCGCATTCACCGCAACACTTTATGGCCTACAGTACATCTGGTATTCGGGGCAAGACTAGGCTTGCTCCCTGCCATGGTATGCCGTATACAAGTTGGCCTGAGGGCCATTACTGATGGGCTGCTTGACGATGAAACACGACGTGACAGCTTTTTCAGGGTAGAATTACCGTTCCTGTATTTGATGGGATGGTTAATTCTCCATAACCCCTGGGTGATGTCTCCTAGCTCTGGCAGTAGTTTGGGGAGTAATTTCTTGTTGAATTATAAGAACTCCACTTGGAACGTGACCACAGTTTTAGACTGTCGGCGAGCGTTAAATTTTGCTCACAGCTGGAAGCTCTTCTGTACCGTCCCCACTGTACATCTCAATCAACAGGGGACGAGACTTCAGGATTTAGGTGACGGGAAGACCGTTCTTTCTCCTGAAGCTTTTTATTGGTTGGTCTGTGTCACGACCCGCACCCAAAAATTGGGCATGAGCCGTGGGTACGTCCAGCCTACGCCGCACAATCGGCGGTAGAACGCTGTAAAGGTCCGTTCTAGGTCAACCAACTATCTATATATCTCACAAAAATCTGACATAACCTCTCCAAAAAGGAGGGCAACCACGCAATATATATATGAATAATCCTCTCCAAAAGGAGGGCAACCACGCAATATATATAATATCTCAATCACAATAACTAGGGGAAGAAATAAAGCACGATATGATATCAAAAAGGAAACCAGAACCAAAGAGAGCAAGATAATATCCAAAAATATAGTCCAAGTCTATAATAGTCTACAATATCTCACAGCATCAAAAAAATAAGTACAATCATCCAAAATAAACCACTAGGAACAACCCAGGAAACCCACCTAGCTTACTAGGGCGCTAACGGCGTCTCCTCGGCGCACTCCTCCTCGATCTCGGGGTCACAACCCTCATCAACACCCGGCACGTAGAACGTCGGGCAATAGTCCTCAGGATCCTCTGGAAAAAATATGCCCAGTCAGGACTGGATAGAAGTACATAACTCTGAAAGCAACTCCAAATACATGGTAAGGTGTATATGACGAGCAATAGAAAAGTATACAAGATGCACAGGAAATAAATAAATGCTGGAGCACAATAAGTAGCTGCAATGTAAACTGGAGAACAATACAAGTAGTGAAAAAGTAACTGCAGGTGAGAAACATGAATACTAGTTAAGTGCCTTGAGCACAAGTTTGTTATGTGATCGGCTTAGGTTGCACATGAAAAATACTACGATAACTCCGTTATGCGTGAGTTGCATAACCGACATACACATGAATACTGTTTGGCTTTGATCACATAACCAACTCCTACTCCCCTCCCCCACTAATACTCTTGGATCCAACCACAACATGCTACGTACATGATAATAGCTCACGCACATGAAGGCGAGAGCACAAGAAGCACATGATAGCACATGAGAATCAATACCCGAAGCACATGATGAAATACACGTGATAGAGTACCCGCTGAACACGGTAAGGGGGATAGCATCTCATGAGGGGATCTACTAGTACCAGCTCATGTAACAATATGTCAGAATCAAGTATTACAGTTCTAGAACAGGTGATATAAACGCTATCATGAAATGAAAACTATCAGAGTAGGTACTCGCCTGATGTCCTGAGCAACTGATGAGGATCGAGATCCGGACCGGTATCGCAAGAACCTATTGCAAAAACCAGAATTAAACAGGGTTCTAAGGATTTAAACCGATATAAAATAATTAAAAATAGGCTTTTAGGGATATTCTAGATCGAACGGGTCAAACCGGTGAAATTTGGGTCAAAAAGTCAACCCGGGGTCCAAACGTTGACTTTTACGGTCAACGAGGACAATTATGGTCAAAGCTAGGTCAAACTAGGGTGCCCCTGAAATTCTAGGTCAAACCGAGCTCATTAAGCTAGAAAACTCACAAACTCGCCTCCTCGAGATACCGGGATACCCTCGGTATCCGATACCTCGCCCTAGGCCACGCACCCCGCCTAAACCCGCTAAAACATATGCTAGCACGCGTAAATATATATACATAAACATATAAAAATTACTCCAATACTATTCCTAGACTATTGCTCAAATACCCCGCTCGAAACTCAATACCTTGGATATCTCAAGGTATTGAGATACCTCGGTATCCCAAGGTATTGAGATACCGCTCTCAACCCCTCTAACTAGCTATTAGGCTTATAAATATATACCTAGTTATTAATCTAGGCTAGAAAAAATATATATATATATATATCATATATTTACATATCTAAGTATCTATATACATATATATATATATATATATAGATATCCACACACATATACATATACCCATATATACCTTACCTATACATATATATATAACTATAGGTATATAGATATCTATATCATAGATAGATATAACTATCTATCTACCTATCTATCTACCTATCTAGTTATCTATCTAACTATCAATCAATCTATTATCTATCTATTACCTATCTAATATCTATCTATCAATCTAACTAACTACCTATTTATCCAGTATCTATCTAACCATCTATCTATATATTTCTATCTAACAATCTAACTATCTATCTATCTAGCTATTCTAACTATCTAACTATCTCTCTACCACCTAGCTACTGCGAACGCTGCTGCTGCTCTAGCTCAAACTGCTGCTGCTGCTGCATATTGCTGCTGCTGCTGCTGCTGCATAATGCTGTTGTTGCTGCTAGCTTCTGCTGCTGTGCTACTGTTGCAGTGCAGCAGCTGCTGCTGCTGGCTAGCTGTTCCCCCCTCGCTTCGCCACACACACGAGCACACACACACACACCTATATACATATATATCACAATATATATATACAAACATACATATATCTCTCTCTATATATATACAACAAGATATATATATATATATATATATATATATATATATATATATATATATATATATATATATATATATATATATATATATATATATATTATATATATATACACACACACACACTTATATATATAATCTAACACACACACACACTTAAACACATATCAACACACACACACGTATAAATATATACATAGCTATATATATATATATATATATATATATATATATATATATATATATATATATATATATATATATATATATATATATATATATAAATACCTATTTATATATATATGCACACACACACAGAGATATATATATACATACACACACACACACAAAGATATATATACATACACAGATATATATATATATATACATATACACACACACGCACACTTATACATACATATATATATATATATATATATATATATATATATATATATATATATATATATATATATATATATATATATATATACACACAGACATATACATACACAAGCACATACATATAAATACACACATATATATATAAATATATATACATATATATAGACACACACACATACATACATACATACATACATATATATATATATATATATATATATATATATATATATATATATATATATATATATATATATATATATATATATATATATACACACACATATAAACACAACTCAACCACAACACACAACCACGCACACAACACTCTCCAACGCTCGCCCAACGACCCCGACACGCACAAACACCTATAAATATATAAAATATAACCCGAGAATTCTAGCACATACTCTCCGAAGCTAACCCAACGCACGCACAAGCCCGAAACTAGGAAACCAAGTCGAAATGGCCGTTCGGTCATTTCGACGAACACGCGGTGTGCGGTTCGAAAAATCTCCTGAAATGCACACCAAACGAACTCGAAATCGGCCCAAAATTTATCCACGGCTTCTAAACGATGCCTAGATCCTAGAAAAAATGCTACCGCGTCGATTCTAGGCCCGTTGTGAAAACGTGCACGCACTTAGAATCGGCGACGACGAAAACCCCAAATTCACCCAAAACGCCCGTTTCTCCACGACACGACTTCCCGTGTCCGAACGGAGACACGCTCTCACCCTCAAGACACCCGACAACATCTATCTAGGTCCGTCTAACCTAGGACATCACCCAAAATTGGGCCAAATTCGGATTCCACCCAAAATTGACACAAAACCTAATGTCAAAGTCTCTAAACTCAACCAAACTAGTTCCAACTTTCTCCCACGGGTAGGCTTAGGGTCTAGGAAGGTTCTAAAATACTAATTATACTACATAAAAGTAATTAGCAAGAGAAAAGTTAGGGTTTACCTCTTGGGAGTTGAAATCTCAAGGCCAAAGTCTCCGATCTACTAGAAATTACCTCCCTCATGCTCCAAGCCACCAAATCTAGCCTCCACACTAAATCTAGGCTCCACACACCTAGGTTGGGGAAAAAGTAGGGTTAGGGTTACCATAAAGAAGAAGGAATGGAAGAAAGAAGGAAGAAAAATGAAGAACACTTACTTGGGGAGAAGAAAGAAGAAGAAAGAAGAAGTGGAGAAGAAGAAGAAGTGAAGAAGAAAGAAGAATATGAAGAAGAGGGGGGTTATGCTGCTGTTATGCGGGTAGGGGCTGCTGTTTAGGGGCCGGCCACTCCTAATAAGGGTTCACTAATTCTCCAAATGACCAAAATGCCCTCCTAACTCGGGTTTTGGGTTTCGGGGTTCCAAAAGCACTCAAACTAACTTCAAATCTCTCCAACTAACCCACTAAAAATATAATAAATAATTCTAAGCCCCAAAATAATCCTCACAAGGGTGTTGGCTGGGTCGAACATGGGTCCACTAGGGTTTGACATTGGTCCAGGCTAGCCAAAATCCTAAAACAATCATTAAAAAATAATACAATCACTATTTAAATATAAATATAATTAATTAAATACAATACATAATTTATCAAATAAAAATAAAAAATAACCCTATTTTCTAGAATTGGGTAGTGACAAGCCTACCCTCCTTAAAATAATTTCGTCCTCAAAATTAAAAGACGAAACTAGAACAGGAATGCAAGGAAAGAACCATACCTCAAGGCTCGAAGAGATAGGGGTATCGCTCGCGCATTTCATCCTCCCTCTCCCAGGTTGACTCACCTGGAGAGTGATGCCTCTACGCGACGCGAACCAAGGGAGTAGTCTGGTTCCTCAACACCTTCTCCCGTCGATCCAGAATCTCCACCGGCTGCTCTGGATAGCTAAGAGTAGGGCCCACCATGATCTCCGAGTGATCCAATACGTGATTGGAATCCGCCACGTACCGTCTCAACTGTGACACGTGGAACACATCATGAACTCCTCCAGCGTAGGCAGCAACTCAAGCCTATACGCCACGGCACCGCCCTCTCAAGGATACGGAAGGGTCCGACGAAACATGGGCTAAGCTTCCCGCCTCCACCGAAGCGAATAGTGCCCCGCGTCGGAAAAATCCTCAGGAACACCAGATCTCCAACCTAGCACAAACAAGGTCTCTGCACTTAGTCTAAAACAAGCAATCACAAGCAAACACAAGAACAAAATCTAGATTCTAAGCTATACCTCGAACTCCAAAGGTCTCCGGTGGTTATCGGCCCAATGTCGCTGCCTGTCCTGCGCCACTCGAAGTCTATCTCTAATGAGCTTGACCTTCTCCGCTGCATCAACCACCATCTCCGGGCCAAGCAAAGTTCTTTTGCCTACATCATCCCATGATAACGGAGTACGACACCTCCGTCCATACAATGCCTCGAAAGGTGACATCTCGATACTGGCTTGGTAGTTGTTGTTGTAAGCAAACTCTACCAAGTGCAAGTGATCCTCCCAAGAGCCTCTGAAATCTAGAATACAAGTGTGAAGCATGTCCTCAAGTATCTGGATGGTCCTCTCTGACTGACCATCTGTCTGTGGGTGATATGCACTACTAAACTTGAGCTGGGTGCCCAAGCTAGCCTGCAGACTCCTCCAGAAATGTGAAGTAAAGCGACTGTCCCGATCTGATACTATGCTCACAGGAACCCCATGCAGTCTGACTATCTGGCGCACATACATCTCTGCTAGTCTCTCCATAGACGTACCCACTTTGAATGGTAAAAAGTTGGCCGATTTGGTCAACCTGTCCACGATGACCCAAATCGCATCCTTCCCGCCTGGAGAACGGAGAAGTCCAGAAACAAAATCCATGGTCATATGCTCCCATTTCCACTCCGGAATGGGTAACGGCTGGAGCAAACCTCCTGGCCTCTGCCTCTCTACCTTTACCTGCTGGCACACTAAGCATCGGGATACGAAGCATGCTACCTCCCGCTTCATCCCGTACCACCATACATGCTGTATCAGATCTCTATACATCTTGTTGGCACCTGGATGCATAGAGTACTGGGATCGATGTGCCTCCTGAAGAACCTCCTCGCGCAACGACCCACTCGGCACACACAACCTGGTACCGTGCCGCAAAGAACCATCATCAACAATGGTGAAGTCATCTGATAATCCCATCTGAACCTGCGCCCTGATGCTCCTCAGGGACTCATCCTCAAACTGTGTAGCCCTGATCCGGTCTACCAACTCTGACTGAATCTGCAGTCCCCACATCTGTATCTCAACTCCAGGCACTATCACCTCAATGCCCAAGCTCTCTAGATCTGCCAGAAGATAATGATCTGTAGTCAGGCACATAGCTACCGGATACCTGCTCAACGCATCCGCAACTACGTTCGCCTTCCCTGGATGGTACTGCAACAATATGTCGAAGTCTTTCATCAACTCCAACCATCTCCTCTGCCTCATGTTCAGCTCTTTTTGGGTAAACACATACTTCAAGCTCTTGTGGTCTGTGAAGATCTCCACACGCTCTCCGTATAAATAGTGTTTTCACAACTTCAGAGCAAAGATGACTGCTGCCAACTCTAAATCGTGGGTAGGGTAGTTCTTCTCATGAGGACATAATTGCCTAGAAGCATAGGCAATCACCCTTCCATTCTGCTGCAACACACAACCCAATCCCTTTCCCGATGCATCACTATAGATAGTGAATCCTCCAGAACCTGATGGCAACGTCAATACTGGAGCTATCGTCAACCTCCTCTTCAGCTCATCAAAGGCGATCTGGCACTCCTCTGACCAAACAAACTCTACGTCCTTCCGAGTCAGCCTGGACAACGGCTCTGCAATCCGGGAAAAATCCTGAACAAATCTCCTGTAGTAGCCTGCCAGTCCCAGGAAACTCCTGACCTCGGCTACTGAACTCGGAGCACTCCATGCCTCAACTGCCATGATCTTTCTCGGATCCACCGAAATACCCTCTCCAGTCACCACATGACCAAGGAATTTCACCTTGTCAAGGAAGAACTCGCACTTCGAAAGCTTTCCATAAAGCTTCTCCTTTCTGAGAGTCTCCAGCACTATCCTCAGGTGCTCCTCGTGCTCCTCTGGGATCTTCGAATACACCAAGATATCATCTATAAACACCACCACAAACCTGTCCAGATGCTGATGGAATACCTTGTTCATCAGATTCATGAACACTGCCGGGGCATTAGTCAACCCAAACGGCATCACCAAGAACTCATATTGTCCATATCTGGTCCAAAAAGCTGTCTTTGGAATATCCTCCTTCCTGACCTTCACCTGGTGGTAGCCTGTCCTCAGATCAATCCTGGAAAACACCCTCGCTCCGCTCAACTGGTCAAAAAGATCATCAATACGCGGCAGCGGATACTTGTTCTTGATTGTGAGGTTGTTCAGAGCCCTGTAGTCGATACACATCCGTATCGACCCATCCTTCTTCGGCACAAAAAGTACCGGAACACCCTACGGAGAAGAACTAGATCTGATAAATCCCTTGTCCTGAAGCTCATCCACCTGCTTCTTCAACTCTATCAGCTCACTGTTGCTGACTCTATAGACGTGTTGGGATATCGGCTTCGCGCCTGGCACCAAGTCTATAGAGAACTCCATATCTCTGTCCGGAGGTAACCCTAGCAACTCCTCCAGAAAGACATCCATATACTCCTCTATCAGTGGATGTAGCAACCTCGGCTCTACCACCAGGGCTCCGCAGAAGACTCCCTCGCTCTGCTCCACTGCTCCTCTAGCAAACTGAAACTCTGGCTCACCCGACGGACTAAACAAAACTCTGCCTCCACGATAATCTATACTAGCACAATGCGTACTCAACCAATCCATCCCGAGTACAATATCATAGCTCGAAAGTGGCATTACGAGTAGGCACACACTCAACTCCCGGCCTCCCAAGGTAACTCTCCGGTCTCTGTAGATATCACTGACTAGGATGATACCAGCCCCGGTCATGATCTTGCAGAGTCTAGCTAAAGGTTCAGCAACAAGATGGTGTCTAACAGCAAAAGATACAGACACAAAGCTATGGGAAGCCCCGGAATCAAATAAAGCAAGTGCTAGAATGGAATCAAGAAGAACACAGATCAAAAGAAGTCAATACGGTGCAAGATACGATATCATCAAAGAAGGACAGTAATATTGCAAAAGGAAACAATTTCAGGAAAATTAAAATAGCAAAAGGAATCAGGAAGGGTCCTAGTTGTGATTGAGCACACACTCTCTCAGCCTATATCATATATCCTATTGCAGGTAAACCTAAAAACTAGACCTGCATGGGCCGCCACCAAAAATGTGTCACGACCCGCACCCGAAAATTGGGCATGAGCCGTGGGTACGTCCAGCCTAAGCCGCAGAATCGGCAGTAGAATGCTGTAAAGGTCTGTTCTATGTCAACCAACTATCTATATATCTCACAAAAATCTGACATAACCTCTCCAAAAAGGAGGGCAACCACGCAATATATATATGAATAATCCTCTCCAAAAGGAGGGCAACCACGCAATATATATAATCTCTCAATCACAATAACTAGGGGAAGAAATAAAGCACGATATGATATCAAAAAGGAAACCAGAACCAAAGAGAGCAAGACAATATCCAAAAATACAGTCCAAGTCTATAATAGTTTACAATATCTCACAGCATCAAAAGAATAAGTACAATCATCCAAAATAAACCACTGGGAACAACCCAGGAAACCCACCTAGCTAACTAGGGCGCTAACGGCGTCTCCTCGGTGCACTCCTCCTCGATCTCGGGGTCACAACCCTCGTCAACACCCGACCCGTAGAACGTCGGACAATAGTCCTCAGGATCCTCTGGAAAAAATATGCCCAGTCAAGACTGGAGCGAAGTACATAACTCTGAAAGCAACTCCAAATACATGGTAAGGTGTATATGACGAGCAATAGAAAAGTATACAAGATGCACGAAAAATAAATATATGCTAGAGCACAATAAGTAGCTGCAATGTAAACTGGAGAATAATACAAGTAGTAGAAAAGTAACTGCAGGTGAGAAACATGAATACTAGCTAAGTGCCTTGAGCACAAGTTCGTTATGTGATCGACTTAGGTTGCACATAAAAAATACTACGGTAACTCTGTTATGCGTGAGTTGCATAACCGACATACACATGAATATTGTTTGGCTTTGATCACATAACCAACTCCTACTCCCCTCCCCCACTAATACTCTTGGATCCAACCACAACACGCTGCGTACATGATAATAGCTCGCACACATGAAGGCGAGAGCACAAGAAGCACATAATAGCACATGAGAATCAATACCCGAAGTACATGATAAAATACACATGATAGAGTACCCACTGAACACGGTAAGGGAGATAGCATCTCATGACGGGATCCACTAGTACCAGCTCGTGTAACAATGTGTCAGAATCAAGTATTACAATTCTAGAACATGTGATATAAACGCTATCATGAAATGAAAACTATCAGAGGTAGGTACTCGCCTGATGTCTTGAGCAATTGATGAGGATCGAGATCCGGACCGGTGTCGCAAGAACCTATTATGAAAAGCAGAATTAAACAGGGTTCTAAGGATTTAAACTGATATAAAATAATTAAAAACAGGCTTCTAGGGATATTCTAGGTCGAACGGGTCAAACCGGTGAAATTCGGGTCAAAAAGTCAACCCGGGGTCCAAAAAGTCATCTCTAGGTCAAAACTAGGTCAAACGTTGACTTTTACGGTCAACGAGGACAATTATGGTCAAAGCTAGGTCAAACTAGGGTGCCCCTAAAATTCTAGGTCAAACCGAGCTCATTAAGCTAAAAAACTCATAAAATCGCCTCCTCGAGATACCGGGATACCCTCGGTATCCGATACCTCGCCCTAGACCACGCACCCCGCCTAAACCCGCTAAAACCTATTCTAGCACGCGTAAATATATATACATAAACATATAAAAATTACTCCAATACTATTCCTAGGCTATTGCTCAAATACCCCGCTCGAAACTCAATACCTTGGATATCTCAAGGTATTGAGATACCTCGGTATCCCAAGGTATTGAGATACCGCTCTCAACCCCTCTAACTAGCTATTAGGCTTATAAATATATACCTAGTTATTAATCTAGGCTAGAAAATATATATATCTATCATATATTTACATATCTAAGTATCTATATATATATATATATATATATATATATATATATATATATATATATATATATATATATCCACACACATATACATATACCTATATATACCTTACCTATACATATATATATAACTATAGGTATATAGATATCTATATCTTAGATAAATATAACTATCTATCTCCTATCTATCTACCTATCTAGTTATCTATCTAACTATCAAAATCTATTATCTATCTATTACCTATCTAATATCTATCAATCTAACTAACTACCTATTTATCTAGTATCTATCTAACCATCTATCTATATATTTCTATCTAACTATCTATCTATCTAGCTATTCTAACTATCTAACTATCTCTCTACCACCTAGCTACTGCGAATGCTGCTGCTGCTCTAGCTCAAACTGCTGATGCTGCTGCTGCTGCATATTGCTGTTGCTGCTGCTATGCCTTTGTTGCTGCTGCTGCTGCATAATGCTGCTGTTGCTGCTAGCTTCTGCTGCTGCTGTGCTGCTGCTGCAGTGCAACGGCAGCTGCTGTTGCTGGCTGGATGTTCCCCCCCTCGCTTCGCCACACACACGAGCACACACACACACACCTATATATATATACAAACATACATATCTCTCTCTCTATATATATATATATATATATATATATATATATATATATATATATATATATATATATACACACACACACACACTTATATATATAATCTAACACACACACACACACTTAAACACATATCAACACACACACGTATAAATATATACATAGCTATATATATATATAAACACCTATTTATATATATATGCACACACACACAGAGATATATATATACATATACACACACACTCAAAGATATATATACATACACAGATATATATATATATACATATACATATACACACACACGCACACTTATACATATACATATATATATATACACATAGACATATACATACACAAGCACATACATATAAATACACACATATATATATAAATATATATACATATATATAGACACACATACATAAATATATATATATATATATATATATATATATATATATATATATATATATATATATATATATATATATATATACACAACTCAACTACAACACACAACCACGCACACAACACTCTCCAACGCTCGCCCAACGGCCCCGACACGCACAAACACCTATAAATATATAAAATATAATCCGAAAATTCTAGCACACACTCTCCGAAGCTAATCCAACGCACGCACAAGCCCGAAACTAGGAAAACAAGTCGAAATGGTCGTTCGGTCATTTCGACAAACACGCGGTGTGCGGTTCGAAAAACCTCCTGAAACGCACACCAAACGAACTCGGAATCGGCCCAAAATTTACTCACGGGTTCTAAACGATGCCTAGATCCTAGAAAAAATACTACCGTGTCGATTCTAGGCCCGTGGCGAAAATGCACACGCACTTAGAATCAGCGACGACGAAAATCCCAAATTCGTCCGAAACGCCCGTTTCTCCGTGACACGACTTTCCGTGTCCGAACGGAGATACTCTTTCACCCTCAAGACACCCGACAACATCTACCTAGGTCCGTCTAACCTAGGGCATCACCCAAAATTGGGCCAAATTTGGATTCCACCCGAAATTGACACAAAACCTAATGTCAAAGTCTTTAAACTCAACCAAACTAGTTCCAACTTCCTCTTACGGGTAGGCTTAGGGTCTAGGAAGGTTCTAAAACACTAATTACACTACATAAAAATAATTAGCAAGGGAAAAGTTAGGGTTTACCTCTTGGGAGTTGAAATCCCAAGGCCAAAGTCTCCGATCTACTAGAAATTACCTCCCTCAAGCTCCAAGCCACCAAATCTAGCCACCACACTAAATCTAGGCTCCATACACCTAGGTTGGGGAAAAATTAGGGTTAGGGTTACCATAAAGAAGAAGGAATGGAAGAAAGAAGGAAGAAAAATGAAGAACACTTACTTGGGGAGAAGAAAGAAGAAGTGGAGAAGAAGAAGAAGTGAAGAAGAAGAAGAAGAATATGAAGAAGAGGGGGGCTGTGCTGCTGTTATGCGGGTAGGGGCTGCTGTTTAGGGGCCGGCCACTCCTAATAAGGGTTCACTAATTCTCTAAATGACCAAAATGCCCTCCTAACTCGGGTTTTGGGTTTCGGGGTTCCAAAAGCACTCAAACTAACTCCAAATCTCTCCAACTAACCCACTAAAAATATAATAAATAATTCTAAGCCCCAAAATAATCCTCACAAGGGTGTGGGCTGAGTCGAACATGGGTCCACTAGGGTCTGACATGGGTCCAGGCTAGCCAAAATCCTAAAACAATCATTAAAAAAATAATACAATCACTATTTAAATATAAATATAATTAATTAAATACAATACATAATTTATCAAATAAAAAAAAATAACCCTATTTTCTAGAATTGGGTAGTGACAGTCTGCATTAGACCCTCCCATTTATTGTACAGAAGTGAAGGCCATTACTTTTTGGAGCCCTATCTGCCTAGTCGGTTCGCCAGGCAGTTTGGGTATGACCAATTGCACGTGGGCAATGCTATCACCAGCTTCAAGTCCAGAGGTGGACTTATCGACGGAGCGAGAGGATGGCGGTACTTCATAATGGGTTGTACTGGAGCGGCCTTCACCATACCTGCGACTTCTCTTCCCATGGAGTTGCGCATCCTCCATTCGTACGCCCAGTTTTATGTGGCCATCAATACCTTCCATCGCGATTTTGATATGCGTGGAAGTTTTAGAATGCCCTCTTCTATGTCCGCGGGAAGAGAGGAAATCCCATCAGTTTTCTCTAACGAGGGCGAAGACTCCTTCAATCCAGATGAGTTTTTGCTGACAGTACCGAGAGGCAAAATACCTCCGCCTGCAGAGCCTCTGGTTATTCCTGGAAAGCGAAGGGCTCCTGTTCTGAAGGAGGCTTCCCCTCGCAAGAAGAAGAAGACTATTGGTGGTCCTGTCAGGACTTCCAGTCGTGAGGCTCCTAGGAGTGAGCCTGTTGTTTCCCCTGTTGGGGATAATTTTTTGACTAGAGGTCCTTCACCTTTTAGAGGGGGAACCTCCACAGTTTTGGCTGGCAGTGCCGGAGAATCTTTGCTCGAGGCTGCTGTCGCTGCTACCGCTTCAGGTCGTGGTACGAGATCGCCTTCGGGACCAAGCCAAATAAGAATATCTTTATCCAGACCAGTAACGGAAGAAACCCCTACTGCGTATGTAAGCACATCCAGCGAGATTCCACCCGATGAGCCTCGAGTGGATCTTGGTAAAAACTTGGGGGATTACCTGCCAGTGTCAGTTGGCACACCCCCTTCTCCAGGTATGACAGCTCGCTTAGCATCATTAAGAAATGATTTAGCTGTACTGGCTGCCGACGCGCCATATATACCATCGACCATGGGTAAATGTCGTCTTTATGCCTCTTTTAGAATAATTAATATCATGTTGATATTAACTTTCTCTTGTCTTCTTTTCAGGGGAAGACATCTACGGGGAGGGCAGCGTCGACGCAACTTTTGGTTCTGTTGCAGCTTCCGCCGACGACATGGAGGTGCCCGACTTCGAAGAGGAAATATTTTCGGGTGCCGGCTCGCCCGAAACAACCCCGATATCTCGAGAGGAGGATGAGCCTGTCATTACAACTATGCCTCCTTTGAGTACGCCAGCGACTTCAGTCGTTGTTGGTGCCTCTACCTTCTTCGCGCCCTCTACTGAAGCGACGACTGTGACGACACCCTCTGCAGTCTTTCCTGGAAGGGGATTCTCTGATATTCCAGCCACTCCCAGCACCCATTCGAATCTCGCCATGTTAGTTGAGCAGTTCTCAAGGGTTTTCTACGCCACTTTGAAAACGCTGATATCGATGGTGCTGGAGAAGAATCTAAGCTTCGAGGCTCTGAAGACATCCTCCAACTTCAGTATAGTGCAGATTAGATACTTCAACGATAATGACATAGCTGATGCGCTAGAGCAAATAGTTAATGGTTTGGAATAACCCATTAACGATTATTTGCAACTATCTCGAGGCAGCATCGACGGTCTCGTTCAAGCTAGGTATGACTCCTTAACTGCAGAGCTTGCTGGGCAAATAGAATCTCTGAACAAATTCGTCCAGGAATAGCAGCAGGAGATGGATCAAGAGCGTGCCGTATTGGGCTATGTCATTCCCCAGCTGGCTCAGTGCGAGGCCGAGTATGAGGAAGAGGCAGCGAGGGTCCGCAAATTGAAAGATGAACTCGCTCAGGCAGAGGAGAAGGCTCTCTCTTTGTCGGCATCTCGAGATGTGCTGAAGATCCAAAGGGAAACTTCTCAGCAGAACCTGGCACGTGTGGGTGTCATCCACGCAGGTTTTGTACATGCTCGGTCCGAGTTATCTGCTTTGAACAATGAGGCGGCAAGGTTGGAGCAGGCTCGCGCCGACGTCTTGAGCACCAGGGATGAGAGAATGGTTACTCTGGCGCAACAGATTCGCGACTTAACTGCTCCTCCCAAATGATGTACCTTTTTGCTTTCATATATAATTTTGCTCCTCCGGGAGATAATAAAGAAATCTTATCTGACTTTGGTGGACCTATCATTTTGGAATATAAACGATAGGCTAGGGTAAAAGTGATATCAGAGGTATCATTAACATGACATTCTTTCGTTAAGGTTTTGCTGAATGTAAATCTATTCAGAGTTAACACGAACCTGAAAGAATATAATCCTACTAAAATTTGTATACTAAACACTATCAGAGGTATCATTAACATGATAGGTTTACAAATTAGTTAAGGATATCTATTCGGAGGTCACATGAACCAGATAGAATATGATCCAGCTAACCTTTGTGCTTGGTATCGTCAGAATAAGATCTTCGTCATACTTCGTTAAACGAAGGAGATCAAGTATAGTACTTCTTCGAGAATTTACAGTTGATAGTAGCCATTGCCAAATTTTTATTAGACTTGGCTAATCTGTAAGCGCCATTTGAAATCATATAAGGGCCCCTCATTTTTTTATGATTGTTTGTGCGAATTTTAGACATCATACTAGAGGTAATATGGACGTAGTATGATACCATATTTGTTGAGGACATCCCACAGGGAGATTTTTAGTGGACCCATTATTTTTTGCGCACATTAGTGCAAGTAATAGGTTTAAGACAAGCCCTGCCAGAGGTAATATGGACATGGCAGTTTTTATGGACCTAACACCCCTGGCGTACTTAGAGTTAAGTACGAGTGCTAAGTTGAGATGACAACCGATATCAGAGGTAATATGAACATGATAATCGATAGCCGGATTAGGAAGGTTTGTTCAGAGGTAATATGGACATGACAAACTTTTGAGTTGTGACTCCACTGGGGGTGGAGGTATACATCTGCTCAGAGGTAATATGGACATGGCAGTTTTTTGTGTATTTAACACCACTGGCGTACTTAGAGTTAAGTATGGGTGCTAAGTTGAGATGACAACCAATATCAGAGGTAATATGAACATGATAATCGATAGCCGGATTAGGAAGATTTCTTCAGAGGTAATATGGACATGACAAACTTTTGAGTTGTGACTCCACTAGGGATGGAGGTATACATCTGCTCTGAGGTAATATGGACATGGCAGTTTTTGTGGACTCAACACCACTGGCGTACTTAGAGTTAAGTACGGGTGTTAAGTTGAGATGACAACCGATATCAGAGGTAATATGGACATGATAATCTTTTTCCAAAAACTCGGATGGTTTATTCAGAGGTAATATGAACATGACAAACTCTAGTTGGAAAAATAAAGAAATATTTTGGACAATAGTTCAGAGTTAATATGGACGTGAACTCCTGTCCGAGAAATTCACTGTGGAGTGATTTTCTTGAGTGAGGATAGTCCTGAAAAATCTACTGGGGAAACTTTAGGGACTAATCATCCGGTATCTTCTTGAGGGAGCAAATTGTCACATTAAAGTGAAATTAATTTACAGTGATCGTCCCCTCGTTTACAGATGCAAAGTGATGACTTTGGCATCGATCAACTCCTGAATTCTCCTTTTCAGTACATAGCATGCCCTTGTGGGGTGATGAATGTACCGATGAAAGAGACAATAATCTGGGTCATCAACTTTGCCCGCCCTCTCCGGGTATCTGATGTTGGGTAGCCAAAGTTTGTGTTCCTTCATCAACATATTGAAGATTTCAATGATGTCATCTTCATTGAAGGAGAAAGTCCCTTTTGGCCTTCGGGCTCCCGATGCCTGAGTTTTACGGTCTTCCGGGAAGATCGTCATCGTTGCATCATCTTCGGATTCCAAGGGAATTCTACCCGCAGCTTTGGATGCTGCCCTGTTTTGTCGAGGTAGGCTACCCCCAGACATGTCGTGGTATTTGTCCACAGAAGTTGATTTAGAAGGTCCTGCCTCAGACTCTCGAGGTTGTGAGTTTGCAGGAGATGTTGTATACCCCAACCCAAAATGAGCTTGTTGATAGTAAGAATTACCCTGCAACGGTGTTCGTCTGCCTTTTCCATAGTTGAGGCCTTGTTTCAACTTCAAATCATAACCCATGCTTTGTATAATCTTTAAAGCTTGTGGGCTATACCTGTGGATTTGTATTTTGCCACCCTCAGACTCGCGAAACTCTTTTTGTATAATCGGTCTTCTCTGCATGCGACCGAAGACTATTGGACGCTGGTCGTCGCGAGTTGAAGGAACAATAAAGACAGACTCTTCATGTAGCCCATATGTCATGACGACATTAGATGTTGACGCATCTTCCCATATGATCTCTCCACGCTTGGTAGTCAAAGGAACAGAATCCTGGTTATGACTCCTGTCTTTGCGTTTCTGGATCAGGAATTTACGCAAGTCAGGATAATTAACAGAAGAAGAAAAAGAAGGCTTATTCCTCCTATTCATATCAGTTGGCATGAGGATATTGGGAACCATAACTTTTTCCCTGCCACCTGTATACAGCAGGTTAGCCATGTGAGTAGCAGATGCTCCCCGAGGAGTATGCCTTTTCGCAAACTGAGCCTTTTTTATGCTGAGGGACTTCACCTGGCGTATTTTGGAGTTCTGCTAAGGCTGGCATAAAACTGAGGAGGTCCTCAATCGGCCATCAGCTTCTCGCGTAATCCGGAGGGCGGGCAGATTCTTCTCTTGCTGGCGTAAAGGCCGAAAAGTTGAGAATTCTGCCACTTGTTTTCCCTTGCGTAAATTGCAGGGACCATCTGCTTTTCCAAAGAGGGCAGATGCATTTTTACGCACGGAGCACTTTTGGAATTTCTGATTTGGCGCTGAGGCATTGTCAAAAATTCTATCTGCCATATCACAGACGGGAGACTAAATTTTACGCGCAGAGCGCGGAGTAGACTTCTGGATTAGCACTGAGGCATCACCAGAAGTTTTGTCTGCCACGTTACTGACGGGAGACAGAGTTTTACGCGCGGAGTGCGAAGGTTGCGCAGCTACAACCTTGTTGGTCGGAGAAACCAGAGAGTCGGCAGGAATGGTAGGGGATGTCCGGGGCATCCAGACCTTACGCAGCTTCCTGTTGTCTTGGACAGAGAGAGAGTGAGAGCTACCCCCTGCTCGAAGCATATCTTCGTAGGCGGATTGGTCGAACTGGACGACCAAGGTCTTCTTCATGGATCCTACCGATACTGTATCGTGTTGAGCAATTGCTTTCTCGTCAGATGAGAAAGATGTCCCCAGCAGAGTCGCCATCTTGTGTTTGATAATAAACGAAAGAAATAAAACAAGGTTTATACGAAACCCTCTCTTTGGTTTACAAACAAGAAGTACAATTAATCCTATACGAGGATGTCAAGTACAAATTTTAATTTGGATAAATATTGCTATAGGAGTCTGATCTACAGTCGATCACTTTGTCCCTTGGACCACACGATGATGAAGAAGTGCTGTAGAAGACGGAGAAGCTTCAAAGATTGCAAAGGGGAGTGGATGCTCGACGCCAAAATCGTTGATCACTACTCTCTGTCTGAGCTCTTCTCTCTCTGAAATCAATTTCCGACCTTCGACCTTTTTTTGACCCTTCTGACTTCTATTCTCCAAGTTTTCGACCCTGGACCTCTGTCAATAGGGGTCTCTATTTATAGGGTTTTAGTGACAGTAACCGTCCAGTCGGCGTAGAAGCCGGACAATGGAGAGTATGGCACTTTTTACGCGGCGGTTACAATAACCGCCACCCACGTATAAATGATCTTCTGAATCTGCATGTGACACGTGTCCCATTAAGAGATAATGCGTATAACTGCTGCGAAGATCACGGCATGCAAGCCACGTAGGTAGTTGTCTCTCGCGTAGAAAAGGTTGGCGTAGAAGCCAATAACTGTCACCATGGCGTAGAAGCCAAATAGTTGTCAAACTGGCGTAGAGGCCAGGTAGGCATAGAATCCTGATACTGCATGGATAGGTAGCTAGCGTAGAAGATAGCCGATCCTCCTTTCTTGACTAAGGTCTTGAGCTAATTCTGGACCAAATAGCCTTATTACGCACCAATGCAAAATGTAGCCTGAGTTGGCGTATTCCGGGGAGATAGCATACGACGTACTCCTTATAGCTGGAAATAGCCCGGTTGGCGTATTCCAAGGAGATAGCATACAGCATGCTCCCATAGCTGAAAATAGCCTGATGGCACTGAAATCACGCCTTTACGTCGCACAGCACTGAAAAACTGCGTATAACTCTGCAGCGTATTTTTCATGCTTCTACACCAGGCAAGATACCTTGCCAAATTGCTTACAGCATTTTGCATGCTTAGTATATTTCTGTATATTTATTACATTTTTGTTTATTCATTGCATGTGTAGTTTCTTTCAGTCATTACTATATATTAAATATGTTGACACACACTTGACACTTATGGACACTTATGGACCCCGCTTTAGAGACCTTTACCCCTGTCACGCTTTTCGGTGCAAAGTGGGCCACATATGGACCCCGCTTTGATCCAAAATTACCGTTTTGCCCCTGTGTCCAAATTGGACGAAAGGGAAGTACTTTCTAGCTATTTTGCTTATTCTGGAAACGTTAGTGATATCTATTTCAGCATCCGGAGATATTTTTTCCGAGGCTGTAGCTTCTACTCCTATGCACGTGACGTCTGGACGTTACACTTTGCAACTTTCTTGCCAGTCAAGATACCTTGCCACATTGCTTACAGTATTTTGCATGCTTAGTATATTTCTGTATATTTATTGCATTTCTGTTTATTCATTGCATGTGTAGTTTCTTTCAGTCATTACTATATATTAGATATGTTGACACACACTTGACACTTAGTATCATAGAGGACAATCAGTAGGCGTATGGGCTTTAACCACTCTGGTAAACCGTAGTAACTAGCACACACTATGGTGGTCGTGTCCGATGGTCGCTACCCCCGAGATATGTCGTTTGATGGAGTCACGAGGGTCGCTACCCCCGAGGTATGTCGGCTGATGATGTTCTAGACGGGTGTGTGAGTTGTGAGGCTTAGATCGAGTAGCCTACCCTTACCCATACGTCAAAAAATTGTCCTCATTGCATTCATATAGATTGTCTTGTACAGCGTACTTATATATTTTCAAATATTATGCATGTTCAATGTGTTCAAATTGGCTTGCTTCTATGTGTCTTGTTATGTCCCTCTGAGGACCTGGTCCCTTGCCAGGTATAGACGACCAGGAGTATCCACAGGAGTACGGGCCTGGACCTGACGCATTACTTTCTGACGATGAGGTCTTACCTTCTGAGCATCTTTGATTACATCTAGCGATGGATTCTTTTAGCTGATACACTTCTGTCTTCACATTATTTTATATTGGAGATTTTATACTCCTCTCTCATTTTAGTTTTGGATATAGTCTTTGGTAGTGAATTTGTCTCCACCCGACTATTATTTTGGATATTTCAGACTCCTTATTCTAGTTTAGTATTTCTTTTCTATGACTTGTTGTGTGGATGAGACTAGCATATCTATGACTTGTGATAATATATATACCACATGTGAGTTTATATTCATATTACAGCGTACGTGTATATGATGGTATCCATATATTGGAGTTGCCATATACATACGGCTGGCATGCTTACGTGTTCCTAGTCCTATGTATTTTGGGACTGGGGCGTGACAGTAAGAGCAGTAGAATTATTGCCAAAGAGAATCAAATCGTCGACATACACAAGAACATTTATCTGAACATTGCACTTATGAAGAGTAAAAAGCGAATAGTCAGAGTACGATTGGCAAAATTTGTACTCCCGTAAAGAAGATGCCAACTTCGCAAACCAACAACGAGGTGCCTGTTTAAGCCCATAAAGAGATTTTCGAAGCCGACATACGTGACCAGGGTGTTTGGTTTGGAAACCAGGTGGTAGTTTCATATACACTTCTTCGGTAAGGTCTCTATATAGAAAGGCATTATGAACATCCATCTAATGTAGTTTTCAATTCTTTGCTGCGGCTACAGCTAGAAAGGCACGAACGGTAACCATTTTTGCAACCGGAGAAAAAGTATCAGTGTAATCAATCCCTTCAACCTAATGATTTCCAAAAACCACCAAACGAGCTTTAAGCCGCTCAACACTCCCATCAGAGTTATACTTTATTTTGTACACCCACCGGCTCCCAGAGCACGTTTTCCAGCCGGAAGCATCTCCATGGTCCAGGTACCACTATCTCCCAACGCCCGTATCTCCTTTTGCATAGCTTCTCGCCATGCTACATCTTTAACCACCTCTTTAAATGAGGTTGGTTCTGTACCTGCAGTTATAGCTACAAAAAAATTCCTGTGTCCCAGAGAAAATCGGTCATAATTCAAAAAATATGCTATAGGATAAGGAGTACCTGAGGAGTGATTGGACGTGGTGGAACATTGGGAGGGAGGACTATGAGACAACTTTGGTATTGTATTTGTAACAAAGTCATGGAGCTTCACATACGTAACCTTGGTACGCATGCCACGCCCCAGTGCACCCTCACCATTCGACACCACTACCGCCGCCTCATCCTCTACTGTCGCAGCCGCCACGGCTGCCTCCGCCACGGCGGCCTCGGCCTCAGCCGCGTTGTCCTCCACGGCAGCCTAGCCTCCACGACGGTCATCCCATCCATATGAGGTAGATCAAACCCTAAAGCATCATTGTCCAAGATAAGGGGCGCCAGGTCAGGAGGAGCCATATCACCACGATCATCTTCAACATAATAGGAAAACCCATTCTCATAAAATTTAATATCTCGAGAGACAAAAAAATCATCAGTAGCTAGATCATACAATTTCCAACCCTTTTTGCCATGGGGGTATCCCACAAAAATATATTTTCGACTACGAGAAGCAAACTTATCCATCTTAGCTTTTTGGTTGTGAGCAAAACAAAGACAACCAAAAACACGTAATTCATCATAAGAAGGAGGAGCACCAAATAATATTTCATAGGGGTTTTAAAACCAAGAAGGCTTGAAGGAGTTCGATTGATCAAATAACCAGCCGCCAAAATACACTAACCCCAAAAAAATTGGTAAATTTTCCTAAAACGTAAAGCACGTGCCACATTCAAAATATGTTTATGTTTTCATTCGACCCTCCCATTCTGCTGAGGTGTACCTATACAAGATATCTGAAACAAAATAACATTCTGTGCAAAGTAGTCGCGCAGGCAATTAAACTCAGTACCATTACCGCTTCGCACAATGCGAACTTTGGAATTAAATTGTCGCTCAATCATAGAAAAAAATGATGAGAACATCTTGTATACTTCAGTCTTATCAATCAACAAAAATACCCAAACAACATGAGAAAAATTATCCACAATTGTCAAAAAATATCGAGCTCCGCACGAAGAAGGCGTAGGATACGCCCCCAAAGATCACAATGTATCAAATCAAAAAATTATAATAGCCCGAGAGTCACTGACAGGAAAGATACCTCGAGTTTGCTTTGCCAGATGGCAAACTTCACATGCCTTATTCACTGAACTACTGACATCAAGAAGTGACTTTACTACTTTATCAGAAGGATGCCTAAGTCGCTGATGCCAAATGTCGAGAAAAGTTGTCCCAGTCACTGCCAAGGCCTGAGTCTTCGGTACAATACGAAAGTAGTAGAGTCAGTCCTGCCGTTCACCGACGCCAATCAGGGTCCTCAAATTAGGGTCATGTATCACGCACAAATATTTAGTAAATTATACAACACAATTTATATCATCAATAAGATGGGCCACATAAATTAAATTGTAATGTAATTGAGGCACGAATAGAACATTCGTAAGAACCACACCTGGTGCAAGAGCAACAAGCCCGCAGCAAAGGCAATCGCAGTCCATCCGTCCGGGATTCCAATCGGACACTCCTCCATTACCGTCACCCCCGACAATAAATCCAAATTTCTCGTAATATGATTCGAAGCACCTGTATCAATAATCCAAGGTGCAATGGACTTACCCACCATACAATCCTCCGAAGATTTGGCCGAAGAATTACCAAGCATAGAAATAAGTCAATCCCGGCACACCATCGCCGCCTGCACCATCATCTGTCATATGTGGTTGTGCAGCAAAGAAGCCACGTCCTACCACCGCTGTACGCACTTTCGTACCCCGTCCACGTCCACCACCAGCCGCATGTCTGCTAAATCGGACATTGAGCGAATCCCATAGTAGTTTCACCTTCTCAAAGTATGGTATTGTCTTCTTCACCGAAGCATCGATAGTATATAAAATTCACTCTACAAGCATCGATTGGACGCAATACCAATCCTCCAATTGATCATAATCCGAAGGTTTATTGATAGACCCATCAACAAATCCAAATTTTCGACGAGCCTGTAGAGAAAGCCGAATAGATCTCGACCATTCCTCATAATTCTTTCCACGAAACACCACTTTCGTAATTGTATTACCCAGATTGTCACTAGAACCAAGGTAATACGGGGATGTGGGATCGATACGTGATGCCGCCGGCGTAGAAGTCCCGTCGTTGCCATCACTCGTCATGTCACCGTCGTCGCTCGACATACCGCCACCATCATCGCTCGAAGAAAATGTGCCCTAGCTGTCAGGCTTTGATACCATGTGAAGAAGTGATAGAAGATAATATTCTAGGTATTTCATTCATCGTGATATTACATATATATACATCCACATATCAACTTGGGGCCTAAGTCATATGGCAAATCACCATAAATAATTTAATATAATTTAATCCCAATATCCCAATCACCATATATAGCCAGCCAATCGCCATATATAGCTAATCACCATAAATGTAATTTAATGATACAATTTAATCCCAGTAACACATGTGTTGATATATATATATATAATCTAATTACACCTAGACATTCTTCATTAAAATCAGCATACTCATGTAGCTCCTTATGAGCTTAATACATGATGTCGTACTCTATATTATGAGTAAGCCTAGTTGTTGTTCATGACATATGTGCAACACCGCGCACAAAAGGTGAAGCCATGCAATTCTAAAACACATTGCACTTCTACGAGGAAGATTATGTATCTCATGGATATAGTCCATAATGGAGCCACCATGCGCATTGGAAAGATTCAACTTTTGTTGTTGCATTTGCCAAATGGATCATCTACTATAATCACACCGGTTCTCGACCCGAACGCCAAATCTTGCTAACCGATCCAAAGTTAGGAGACACCCACTGACCATCTTATATTAGTATATTTTTGTTTTTATCGCTCCTTTCAACCATATCATGAACTCTGACCATTCCAAACTTGGGACAAAACTGCGCATACACTTGGGAAGACAAATGAACTACCCCGTGTCATGTGACATCCCATTGCCGTAAGTCCTCCAACTTTGTAGAATCTATAGGAACACGCTCAATTTCTACAACAAGCATTTGACCTACTCGACGTGCATTGACGTTCCACTGCACATTTTCTACAAGACCACTTACTGGCTCTCGCCTACCAATTATCTCAAACATTGGCTGACTCTTTCTACAAAGTTTTATGAGGGATCCAGGGATCATACCATAAATTCTTGTTAATGCCCATATAGATGACCCGGGTGATATTTTTTTTACGACTAAATTAGAGAACATTGTTGATCTTTTTTTACAATTAAATTTTATAACAACTATTTTTTACAACTACTACATTTTAACATTTATATTTTATCTGCCTATATAAGTAACCCACAATATTATTACTCCTCCATAACACTACTATTCCACATAATATTTCTTTTCTCTTTGCATATGTTCTACTACAAAAGCTTAAATAATTCGAAGTTCCTTCACTCGGAACAGCTCAAATAAGTTTCTCCACTCAAAAGTTCTTCAACTTTGTTTTCACCTACAACAGCTCATTTACTGCAATAACTCTTAACAAGTTCTTCCACTCTTCTGAGTCTTCTTCATTAATATGCTCCCATAGAGGTACACTGAATCACTTTATCTTACGAAGGAGATAGAACTCAATATCTTTTAGCGTATCCAAATATCACATTAGAAAATTTATGGTTAGGGTTAGGGTTTGAGTTAGGGTTTGGTTTTAGTGTTTAGGCTTTGGTTTTAGGGTGAGGGTTTGATTTATGGTTAGGGTCTGAGTTAGGGTTCGAGAGAATTTGGTGTTAAGGTTTGGGTTAGGACATGATTATCTAATTAATTACTTAGTTAGGATTTGATATTAAGGTTTAGGTTTCTAACAATAATGCAATTATTTTTAATAATAATCTATATAATTACTAGTGAAACATATAATTATTTTTAACAATAAAACACTAATTAATTAATGAGGTCATTTCTAAAGGCACATCAATATGTGCTCAGGACAGTACATTACTCAGTAACAGTCCAAAATTTTGTAAATTTTACTCAAGACAACTCAAAATTGCTTTGGACTGCCCATCCCCCCCCCACCCCTTCCCAACCTTCCAAAACTCTAACCCAACTGGAAGGAGGAGGCGGAGGAGGAGGAGGCGGCGGCGGCGGGAGGAGGAGGAGGATGAGGCGGCATAGGTAGGAGGAGGAGGAGGAGGAGGAGGAGGAGGAGGTGGTGGAGGTAGGAGGAGGCGAGGCGGTAGGAGGGGGAGGAAGAGGCAGGCGGAGGAGGGGGATCTCGCCGGCGACCTCCTCCGCATCAGCATCGACTCCTTCGCAGCAACAGCAACGATGGCTCCTCCTCCTCCTCCTCCTCAACGGCCCTCGCCCTCGCCCGCGTCCACGCGCTTTTGACAGTCCTTCAAATTGTTAGGACTGTCAAAAAATATGACAGTCCTAAAAAAAGGCCTTTGATCAAGGCACTACAAAAAAGACTCAGGACAACCAAAATTTTCACCCTTGATAATTACAAGTTTGCCACTCCCAAAAATTACTCACCGGGCTGCCTACTTTCAATTAATTTTTTTTATAATCAAGACTGTAAAAATTTTGACAGTTCTACCAATTTGAAGGACTTTCAAAATTTTGACAGTCCTACCAATTTGAAGGACTCTCAAAATTTTGACAGCCCTAACAATTGGAAGGATTGTCAAAATTTTGACAGTCCTAAAAAAATATGTTAATTTTTTAGGACTGTCAAAATTTTGACAGTCCTTCCAATTGGTAGGACTGTCAAAATTTTGACAGTCCGGAGGGGAAGGCTACGCGAGATGACACGAGAGCGGGGCTGCGTGGAGGTCGGAAAGGGGGTCTAGAGCTGCACGCGGCAGAGGAGCGGAAGAAGGAGGAGGAGGAGAAGGACGGAGATCAAGCACCAGGTTGTGGCCCTCACGAAATCCTTGCCCTAGCCCTCCGATGCGGGCAAGGAGGGGACCACGGTGATAGGGTCGCGGTCAGAAAGCTCGTCGGAGATCGGGGTGATGGCGAGGCGAACGGACACGAGCGGGTGCTCGATGACCTGCGAGCGCTCAGGCGACGGAGAGAAGAGGGGACGGAGGCCGACCTGCCTGACGCCGACCGGCCAGTAGGCACGCGGGGCGGTGAAACTGAGGGATGGCTTCCCTTGTCGGGGTTTCTCCTCCCTCCTCCTCCTCCGACGACTGGGAAAGGTGCTCGAGGTACGGCTCGACGGCGGCGACGCGGTCGATGGGGTCATCGACGACGCGGAGAGGCAAAGAATCACGGGAGGAGGAGAGGTCGGAAGGGGGTGGGGGAGGAGCAGGAGGAGAGAGGTGAAGAGGGTGGACAGCCCTAGTAAAATTTTGGCTAGCCTAAGTAAAAATTCTTCCTAACTGGGCTAGCACCAATACTGGGCTAACCCCAAGTTTTTTTTTTGTAGTGCCTTTATCAAAGGCCTTAAAAAAATGGGACAGCCCAGAGTAAATTTTTTCGATGGCAAACTTGTAAAAACAAAAAAAATTAGGATGTCCTGAGTAAGTTTTGATGTGACTTTAGAAATGGACATTAATAATGGTAACAATGTAACATATAATTATTTGTAACAATAAAATACTAGTTAAAATAAAATAAATACTAAATTATCTTTCTTCCTCCTACCGTAGCTTCTTCTTCCTTCTACTCCTCCTCTTGCTTTCTTACTCTCTTCTCTCATGTTCTTACTATGAAGTCTCTTCTTACTGTGAAGTAAAAAAACCCATCCACTTGCCAACGGCCCCTACCAACCACATTTTCTCCAACGGCTACATTAAAACCTCAAAAAAATTTAAAAAATAAAAACTTCCAACAACACAACATTACAAAATAAAAATACCGCAACCGCACTTACTAAAGGCACTTGAGCTATTGGAAACGTCCCTAGCAAGGGTTTTTCCTTTTTTTAAATTTTTTATTTTGAATTGGGTTTAAAGTTATTAAACTGGGATTAAAGTTAGTTAAACTGTGTTTAAAGCTGGGTTAGAAGCGAAAAATGGATTTCAACCAATATGTCCATAGTATGGATGTTTGGTTTCTCAAATTATTACTTTTTAACTTTTTTCTCTATACGTAATATAGTGGAACTTCAGTTCTCTATAAGAAATTTTTTGTTTATTATAGTAGTTAGAAGGTCACAAGGGGTGGTGGCCCGGCTGGTGGTGGACACCTATGAGGGATTGTAGACATTACAAAAAAAGAGGTATTTTTTATTGTAAATTATAAAATAAAATACAAATAATCCTAATCACTGGAATTTATAAAAAATCTAGGAAAGTGTGACGATGGAGGTCAAGTCTTGCAACTGATTTCTTTACTCCATTGACGATTCGAGGACGAAGATTGAATAAAATTTGCTAACTCTGGCTCACTAGTAGACTCGGACAACAATTAGGCTCAAAAGAACTCAATTTTCGATCTTGTTAGATGGTTTGGGAAGCACATATCCCAGCTATTTATACAATTCTTACCGTAACAGGTATGCACGCATAGAAACTGAAAAAGATACTGCTTTCTTCTTCATGTGCATATGAATATGCCTACGCATAGGATCCTGTAATAACTGTAGCGTATAAAGCGGATCTGAACGTATGCGCACATCTCGGTCTACCCAACACATGTTATATGTCACAACGATTCAAAATCTAATATTAATGTGACGACTGTCAATTGGAACGCATCCGCTTTAAATACAAAATTAAACGTATGCACATTAAATGCACATAATCTCCTCGACTTCATAACTGCCCTGCTGAATATGATGAGAAGAGAGAACTTCAAGGATATGTATGCGCCTTTATCCTTAGGCGCATAGGTCCTCGCCGCATAGTGCCACATGGCGCTGCTCTGTTGTATATAGACAAACATAATAATTATGCTGATGTGAGCGCTGACATGTTACGCGTAACCTTGGTCTGCACGTGTTACAGAGTGACACGACTTTCAATACGGTGTCATACCGACCTATGCGGCTAGGCGGTATGCGCCTAATGCTCTTGCCGCACAAACTTCCAAAGAATCACTGTTCTCGGCGCATAGTATCACGCCCAGTCCCAAAATACGTAGAACTAGAAATACGTAAGCATGCCAGCCGTATGTATATGGCAACTCCAATATGTGAAAACCATAACACATACGTATGTTGTATATGAAAGATAATTCACAAGTGGTACATATATAAGTCACAAGCATAATAAATCTCATCCACAGACACAAATAAAGAATATCAAAATAAATAAATGAAGAAGTCCCAAGTATGAAGTATCAAAAGAATAATAGTCGGGTGGAGACAAATCCACTACCAATCAACTAAATCAACTAAATGATAGATGAGGTCAGAACTCCAATATAAATAAAATGCTAAATAAAAATAGTAGCAACTAATAAGTCCATCAGCTAAGATATGATCATGGATGCTCGGAAGTTAAGACCTCATCGACAGAAGATGAAGAATCAGGCCCTGGTATGTACTCCTGCAGATAGTCCTGATAGTTTACACCTAGCAAGGGACCATGTCCTCAGAGGGACATAACAAGTACACAAGAAATCGACATGCCACTATCTATAATATCTCACAAAGGAATATGGACAGATAAATATAAAAGGTGTGTTATTGCTAACCATTATATGTGCTCATGCAATCGAGGATAACATTCAAAGCTAGGGGCAGACTGACCACGAGTACACGAGTAGCACTCAAGTGAGTCATTAGCAAAATATCGAGTAGTGCAAAATGAGGCACTAGCAAAAACTGACTCAGATACGACATAACATTGCCAAAGCATCTAGTGTATGTCCTCCCCACCCAATGTATCTATAAGTCGAGTCTATATCAACTCGAAATCTATTATAAATCATGTACTCCTGTTAAACCAAGGGAGGAACGAATCAAGAATCCAATCACAACTAATCAGGTAATAATACACAGACTCTAATTTCATGCATGCAATTTTTCGTGTCCAAATATGTGTCAACATGATATAAGACTCTACTACTAACAACAATACGAATTTTAAAATAAAAAAGAGTAAGTAAATAATCAACGAAGTATATCAAATATGAGAAAATTGGACAATCATGAAAATACTGTAGTAGGGCAAGGTATACTTTCCTGCTCCGAAAAAAGATGGTTGCAACTCAAGGCGTCGTCCAATCTACCCCTTTACATAAATAAAACAAGTTAGATTCTACAAGAGTGGTTGACTCAGTTTCTATTCTAATCTATTTAATTCTGAATAAATCACCATAAAATACTATTTTATCATTAATACTAGAATTTTAGTAACTTATGGAATTTATAACTAAAATATTTATTTTTACGAATTTTGGGACCCTTGGCACGCAAATGGAGGTGATCTGTTGACTGAAAGGTCAACCAAAACAAACTCGAATTTCGTTCTTGAATTCCTGTAGATTTTAGCGTCTCAAGTACGCTAGAATTTACGGCTCTTCCATATTCGAAATCGTTTGAAAATTATTGCACATACAAAATCCTATTGCGCAACGGTGTTTGATTGCTAACCTAGAAGTTCTACATAATTAACAACACAGTAATAATTTGAAATAATTTTGAAAAAAATATATTTTGATGGTCTCGATGTTAGCTTTCCAAAACTTTAAACAGTTCATGATTCGGATTCCTGGTTCTCCCAAAATTGTGAAAACACCGAGACACGTCTATTTTCGGACATGCTATGCTCTACGAATTTTTCAGAATTTAATATTCAAAATTTTGTGAAACAAATTACATATTCTGAAAAGTAACCTCAACACGGTTCTAACGCAAAAAATTGGAATACGTTTGAAGTCCGAAGCTATCCGCAATAGCTTCTGGAAGATGAAAAAACCCTAAATACACGGTTCTAACGCAAGAAATTGGAACGCGTTTGGAGTCCGTAGTTATCCGCAATAGCTTCTGGAAGATCGAAGAACCCTATATGACAATCCTCCTTTATCTCTCTCTCTTTAAATAATCAGATAATTAGGATTATATATATATATATATATATATATATATATATATATATATATATATTGATTTGTCTTTATCCAAACATTATTTAAATCTAAATAACTCAAATTAAATATTAAAAATAATCATAAAATCTGAAAAAATTATAGAAAATATGTTTTGAATCCACAAACCCTAGAAAAATATTTGGGACAGTTTTATGTTCATAGGTTCCCTACTATAATTACTAGAAGATCTACAAATTAGTTTAACCTATTTAACTCAAAATAAATATTAAACATATTCCGAAAATTCTAAAAAAAATTCCAGAAAATATATAATACTATTATAAACCCTAAAACATTACTTGGGTACATTCTATGTTCATTGGCTTGTACAATAAATTCTACAAGTCCTAAAAAATTAGTTATTAGCCTATTTTCAAACCAAATAAATCCAAATAAATACAAAAAATTCCAAATAAATTATAGAAAATATATTTAAGTATTTTAACCTCTAAAATAAATGTTTGGTAGAAAAATATGTAAGTATGGTCTCACACTAAATCATGGAAGTCCTAGAAAATTATGTCTTTCTAGATTTTAATTATCCAAAAATTCTAGAAAAATTCAAGAAATTCTAAAATAGCCTAAAAATGAATGTAAGTCCTAGTATGAGTATCCATGAGCTATATGAACCTTAGAGTTACATTATTATTCTTACATAACTATACGTAGTATTTTCAAAACAAAATTCTCACAAGATTATAAGTGTATTCTAATTATTATTGTTATTATTAGCATACGATACTATTATTTCTTCTCGTTACGACAAGTTCCTATTTATAATTTTTTTTAAATAGGGGAGGTTACACATAGCTTCTAGTGCATAGTGAATGTTCTTCTTAATAAAATGCTAAAGTCCACTGTCTTTAGCCTTAAGTGCGCATAGGGTGATGTGCATATTGCTGACATCACTGGTTCAGATTGTTGAATGAGTAAATCAGCACACATCAATTATGCGCATGGGCCTAATTTTTTCATGCTTCTACAGGGATAACGAAAACGAAAAAAGAAAAAAATCTGAAAAGGACATGATTTTCTGAAACCGATCTAAACAAAAGCCCATGGGCTTTATACTTAATAGAGCCGGCCCAAGGGATTTGGTTGTCCTAGTTGGAGCTAAATTTGGTTGTCCCTTGTTCTTGACTCCAAAAAAATGTATCAAAAAATTGATGGCTAGTGCGGTTGGCAACGATGTCGAAGTCTCCAGTTCTGATGGCGGCGTGGAAACTCGGATTCCGAATTCCTCTCCTTGAGCTACTCGAGGTACTCGAGACATTCCCAGTGGAAACTCAAAATATGAATTTGATGGATTACTAGTTTATCTGACAGAGAGAAGTTGGGAGTAAGACTGCGGAGGCTCTAAGGTGGGGACTTAGAGGTACGAAGGAATTGTCGTATGTTGTCTAAGTCCGATGACTTGTGAGATTTTAACCAGAGTCCGGTCCGGTCCGGTCCGGCCCGGCCATGAGCAAACAAAGCAACAAGGGTAAAGACTATCTATCCTTCCTAATAAAGGCTTTTGATAAGGGCACTGCATATTTTACTCGGGGCTAGCCCAGGATTTGGGCTAGCCCACTAAAGAGGAACTTTTACTTATACTAACCCAACATTTTACTCATACTAGCCCACTACTTCCAAACCCTCCCTATCCGACCGGAGCCCTCCCCCCTCCCGCCGTCCTCCTCCGCCTCCTCCCCCGTCCTCCACCGCAACCTCCCGTCGTCGTCGCCGTCAAAACCAAAAAAGAAAATGAAAAAATAGAAGAACTGTCAAAATGTTGATTTTTAGGACTGTCAAAATTTTGACAGTCCTACCAATTGGAAAGACTGTCAAAATTTTGACAGTCCTAAAAATGTATGTTGAATTTTTAGGACTGTCAAAATTTTGACAGTCCTACAAATTGGTAGGACTGTCAAAATTTTGACAGTCCTTCCCATTGGTAGGACTGTCAAAATTTTGACAGTCCTAATTTTTTTTTTCTGTTAATTTATTTTTGTTAATTGTTGGGGGGCCAATTTCAAAATATCCTTAAAATTTCTATCCTTAAAATTTGTTAAAGTATTATGTTATTTAAAATAGTAAATTTATTATTGGTATATTAAATATTTTGTTAAAAAAAAAAATTTACCAAAAGTAAAATTTGGAGGTCGAAACATCGTTTTTTTGCGATTCTAAAAATTTGGGAAGTCCGTCAAACGGTAAAACCGTTTATCCCGAAGTACTTTTTCATACGGTCATTTTGGCTAAAACTGGAGCTTGTTTCGATCTCCCAGTCAAAAGTTATGATACTTTAAAGTTTTATATTTTATATTTTTGCCTGTAATATGTACGTCTTACTTCGGATGAAAATTCTCTCTACACGAATTGTGTTACTCTCGTCGAAAACATACAAATAGACCTATTGTGTGACGAAAAACGATTTGAAAACAAATAGTTATGGCCGTTTGAAGTCTGGTCGACGGCAGACGTAATATTCGTACGGTAGATTTTTTTTTTTTTTGGGTTCAATGATAACATATTTTATTTTGGATATTAAACTAAATAAAAAAAATCAAAATACAAAACTAACTAAATAGAAATAAACTAAAAAAAAATTCTGACAATTAAAATGAGGACTGTCAAAATTTTGACAGTCCTCATTGTTAGTGGGACTGTCAAAATCCTGACAGTCCTAGTTTTATATAAAATTTTTCGTGGGTTAAAATTAGGACTGTCAAAATTTTGACAGTCCACATAGCTTGTGGGACTGTCAAAATTATGACAGTCCTAACAATTTGTAGGACTGTCAAAATTTTGACAGTCCCACAAGCTATGTGGACTGTCAAAATTTTGACAGTCCTGATTATAACAATTTGAGCTAGCCCCAAATGAGGACTGTCAAAATTTTGACAGTCCTGATTATAACAATTTGGGCTAGCCCCAAATGAGGACTGTCAAAATTTTGACAGTCCTCATTTCTTGTGGGACTGTCAATATCCTGACAGTCCTAGTTTTATATAAAATTTTCAGTGGGTTAAAATTAGGACTGTCAAAATTTTGACAGTCCTAACAATTTGTAGGACTGTCAAAATTTTGACAGTCCTTCCAAGTGGTAGGACTGTCAAAATTTTGACAGTCCTGATTATAACAATTTGGGCTAGCCCCAAGTAACTTTGGAAAACTTGTAAATTTAGGAAATGGGACTGTCAAAATTTTGACAGTCCTACCACTTGTAATTTTCATGATGGCAAACTTGTAATTTTTTCTAATTTTTAAATGGGCTAGCCCCGAGTAAAATGTGCAGTGCCCTTATAATTTGCCCTAATAAAACACACAGAGAGAGAGAGAGAGAGAGAGAGAGAGATGGCGGAGAGTCCTACTGTGATCAACGTAAACGTCCAGTTCAACGGAAGAAAGATACCGATCTCTATCAATTCCGAGTCCACAGTGAAAGATCTGAAGTCCCTCCTCCAGCCCATCACCAATGTTCTCCCTCGTGGCCAGAAGCTCATTTGCAAAGGTATTCTTACCCCCTTCAAAATTTCTTCCATGGACCAAAGAAAGGAAAGTGTTTTTCTTCACTGAAAATTGGACTACGTAACCTAATTAATAATTAATGGGATTATGAAAACACTTAATATAACTAACCATGGTGAGAATTTCTAATATATGATAAGACCCTAAATTTCTGCCACATATTTTAGTTAGAAGTTAGTTGTGTCATGTAGAAAAGAGGATGAGAATACATTTCCCAGCTAAACTGGCCTCTCCATTGAATATATGGGGAGGTAAGGCTGCATACATCTTGCCCCTCCCCAGTTTTTTTTTCTTTAGCCTGTTTCGATTTTGGGACGCAAACTAGGAACAAAATTCCGGTTCATCTAAAACGATGAGTTACATTGCACACTTCCTTCTCATAAAGTCGGCATTTGTTATAAATTTACACCAAAATTACTGTACGGTTCATCTAAAATGATATCATTTTTAAGAACTTTAGCTGCCTGATTGTGATTACATAAGCGAAAGCTGATTTGGGGCAGGGAATGGTAATGTTTTTCTTGGCAATAGTCTTTAATTGCCTCTCTTCCTACCTGTTGGGGTTTTGAGCTTTCGAGCACTAACTTTAGTCCCACATCGTTGGGAACCCAAAGTGGATATTTTAATATAAAGCTTTGCCTTGTATTGACATGTGCACATGGGATGTGTGTGGTGACCCATGTGGTTGCCATAATGGTGGTACTTTTCTAGTGGTGTAAGGTTCAAATCCTCAAGGATACATTTATGTTTTGTCACCCTTTTTGAGATTTTTCTTAGGAGCTAAGTCCCGTAGTGACTCGGACTCAGACTCGGACGAAGGGTGCAAAGTGGCGCTTTGATGGCGCACTTCGCACTTCGCACGTACGCTATATGTCGTTGTTTGCGCTTGTTTTTCGCGCGGTTGCAGCGCGGACCAGCACATACAGCAGAACATTGGTCCAGCGGAACAACGCGGGCTGCCGCGAGATGGCATTTTTTTTTCGTGCGAGTTTTTGTGCCTTTGTGTGCTCGTTCCGCGCGTTTTCTACGCGAGTGTTGCGCGGTCGCAACGCGGAAGAGCGGTCCAGTGGAACTGCGCGAGTTGTCGCGTGGATGCTACGTTTTCGCTAGATGACTGCTTTCGCTGAAAACGTGGTTCAAGGCATCACTAGACGTAGCAGTAACCACTATTAATTAGTGGCCATTATCTCCTCGATTAGGGAGGGGGGATAATGGGTATTTACCGTCCTAATTAGTGGGCGGTTTCTCCATATTAAGTGGTGGTAATGATGGTAACTGCCTCTACTTAGTGGACATTATCTCCGGATTTCGTGCCCACTAAGGGAGTGGGCTGGTAAGAGGTTCTTATATATATATATATATATATATATATATATATATATATATATACACATAGAACAAGTGCTAGAACAAAGTGTGTACTGTGAGAGGAACCTCAGCAGCTATTCAGAACCAAGGAGGTGCTGTCCTTAGAAGGAATCCATTCTTCGTCCAATCCAGAGTGACATGAGCATTCCAGAAGTTCTTTGATCTGAACTTGCTGGTTTCTGGAAGCAGATCAAAGGAAAGGGTCGGATCTTGCTTTAAGCAACTGTGATCTTCATCATCCCAACGAGGTTTTATTTCTGTGTTCTTTTTTCTTCCTCGTGTTCTTCGAGCAATTGCGATTGCTAGAGTTTCATACGATCTTTCTTTTCAAGAGAGTCAGTTTGTATTTTGATTACGTAAGACCATTAAGAGCAGTAATCAGCGATGATTTTCGGTTTTCTCGTACGTTTGTACGATCTCTGTAACGTTGGCACCAACACTACCTCGGTATTTTAGGTTCTATTAATCACATGCTCAGCTAGGTTGTCAACTCGTAATACATATCGGGTATCATCTCTTGTATCGTGTGATACAATAACTTTAGGAGTTTTCAAGTCTTTATTTCTAAATCCATATAGGAATATGATTTAATGTATTTTTTTCATAATTTTTTATTTGTTTTATCTTCACAAGTCTCATCGAATTCCATAATCCAGATTCTAAGTATATATTACATTACTCTAGTAAAGAGACCGACAGTACCTATCGGCCTATATGTATAGTATACGTCATGAAATAGTAGTACATCGTATTGTATCATTAGATACGTATCGTGTATTGTGAGATACTAATAACATAGATGATGAGAAAGGCAATATTGTACATTGATGTAGTATTACATTATAGAGCTAATGATGAGAAAGTATGCTAAAAGGAGCATATGCTGTTTGTTGCAGGGAAAGTTCTCACGGACTCGATGATTTTAAAGGCGTTGCAGGTCACAAATGGGTCCAAAGTCATGTTAGTTGCTGCACAGGGTCTGCACCAAGGAGTCAGTTATATACCTTTCTACACTTTACTTTTTAATTTTATATCCATCTGTTTTCAATCCCTGTATAGAAACTGCTGTAGGATTTAGGCCAAGTTAACTATTACCTGCTCCTCCTCATCTTCTTTTGTTGTGACAGCTTATGTTTTCTCAAATAGTGAACTCATATTTTCTTGTTACATTAAGTTTCACAGGGATTAAACTCTATAACTTACATATTATCTACAAAAGTATTGTAGTTATTGAGTTAGATGATGGGTGGATTTTGATTATTAACATCATTGTTTTATGTGAATATTTTATTAAATTTTAATTTATGTAGTTAGTTATAATGGAATATTGAAATACTAGAAGTTGTAAGTTTCAATCCGAAGGGTGGAAAAAGTTCAAGAAGCATACAAACATGACAAATTTCAATTATTAAAAACAATGGATAACTTGAGCTTTTCTTCAGAGCTTTGTTAGCATATGGGGCTGATTAATGGACTATTTCAAGATTAAGGCATTGATGTAATATCTAAATTGACTCTTGAGTGGAGTAGATTTTCAATATGGGTTATATTATTAGAGAAAACTTTGCATTGAACAGGAATGAACCTAACCTCTAGGAGAATTTATGCTTGAAATGAGATGGTAAGATCATACACAATGAAAGAGTAGGAACTTGAATATAGGGATGGTTTGGTACCTTGAAAATCATGTGCTTGCAACTCAATAGATTATAGGGGCAAACATGCAGAGATAGATCTTGTGTAATGCAGAAATGAATCTTGTGTCTACAGAATTCGCATTTCCTATCTTTTAGTTTTAGTGCGTTAAAGTCCTCACTAAGACTCGTGAGGGTTGAGGGTTGGTATTTGTATCCATTTCATGGGCCAGGAGCTGGATTTACGCAACAGTATATATATTTTTTAATCCGCTTAAAATGCAGACGAGATCCGAAAATGGCTTGATCTGAGGGTTGCTATATATTATAACTTAGTGCTTTTATGATTTTCTATCTTATTTCTTAATGCCATCATTTGCAGGTATTATTTACTTTGGGGTTTTTGCATGTATATCCTCTAAAATATTCATTTTATTCATGAATTACACTATAAAATTTCTAATTGCATGTATACCCTCAAAAGTTCTTTTTTATAAGTACCCGTGTCATTAGCATATGTGAATATCATTCTACTTATTTAGAGTTTGAGATAACTTTGCTTATCTGAAATTCCACTGAGTGCTGGTAAGAAGATATTGCCAAAAAAGTAAGAAAAGAAAGAAGAAACAATATCATCAACATCATTAATACTCAATTTAGCTGTTTAATAACAACAACAATAATAATAGCAATAATAATAATAATATATGAAGAACTCTTATCTATTCATGCATATTCTAATCCTATTCATTTTATTGCGAGTTCTTAAACAATGTTTAACTGAGGTAAATTCAGTCATTGAATGGTTATGATAAGTGTATATATGCAAAAGGAAGCTATTTTAGGGTTATTAAATTCAAAAAATATAAAGGGCAAACATGTAAAACTCTTCTTTTATATGCCACCCCGTCTTTTGTAGTGCATCCATGGGTATATGTAATTTCTGTTAGTGTTTCATTTCTTTTCTTATGAAAAAGTTCTTATTAGAAACTAAATATTTTTCCTTTTGACTGTATTAATTTGCAAACAGGAGGGTCCCATCATTAATGATACCAAGAGGATTGAGAGTGCTGATCCTGTTACAGTTTATAAGTCCATGACAAGTAGGACGGATCGATGGAAAATAACTGGTGTGATAGCCTTGTCGGAGTGTAACTTGAAGGTACCACTAACAAAGACTCAGTATTATTGGACTTTTAGTCGTTTTATTTTCTTTGACCACTTGTTAGAAAAGTTTTTATATTGTTAGAGATAGTCATACCTTTCTTTGTTGGCACTGTAACTTCTACTGTATATTACTGTTATTCCAAGGAAGTTTTTTTTTCCTGACATTTTATGTTTCAGACTTTCAGTATCAGTTACTTGCTTTTTCTAGTTCATGTGAACCAATGATTGATATGATTCATATACTGTTTGACTTTGAAGCCTTGAGCAAGACAATAAAAGGTCTATAGTTTCTCAGTTATCAGTTACCGATCTTAAGGTAAGCAGCTTTATTAAATCTTAAATGTACAGAAGAAATTACAAATGCATTAGGATATATCCCAATTCTGTATTATCTTCTGGAGCATTGACAGTGTCCACCTTCTTCTAGCTATAGGACTGAACATCTCTCTTCACCCTATGCATCTATGCCACTGAATGGAAGGAGTAGCCACTAACATACTAGGCAAATGATCTACGTAGTAAAGGTTGTTCTGTTCATGCACCACCACCACCACCACCACGACGACCACCACCCCAGTCCCCCATAAGTAGTATTACCGTTAGCCATAGAAATGAATTTGTGAGGGCTAGAAGCAATATTTGAGGATCTGTCATGAGACATGATTCGAGACATTGGAATCAACAAACCACGAATGAGAAAGAGAAGGAGAGAGATACCTTATGGAGTGGAAAGATTGACAAGAGATACAAAGGAAAGTCAACGCAACTGGCCTCATTCATCAATGGAAAGGGCATCTCTCCACTAGGTGGAGAAGCGGAATACTAGTAGTAGGGGAAGATGCTTATCTGATAGTAGGTGTATCATCAGGGTATACATGCTTCTCCCAACACCAACCCTTGCGATGATTGGGTCCCTACAATAGGAACAATATATACCACCACAGCCCTGGCCACATGTAGCAAGTACAATCGACATGGACTTTGCAGAGGTGAAAGATGGCGTAGGCACACGATAAACCGTCGACAAGACGGTTGTCAAAGAATAAGCTGCGTTGAGAGAGAACCAGTGAGCGGATGCCTTCAAAAGTACATTGTAACCGAGCCAAGAGAAAGATGTCAACAAGGGTCTCTCGTTGTTGGTGAGTAACAACGGAATAAGAGGAGATTGGATGAAAGACATTCCATTGTTCAAGAAGGCAGCTGAAGAGGGTACCAAAGTTCTACAAATATTCTCTAGGTGTGGCTGTATTGAAGGTGTGAAGATGTTATAAAGTTTTTGAAGATTGTCTTCATGGATCGAAGGTGCGTCCAGATTTTCCAGTATTCTAACTATTGGCCTAGGCGACCGCCTAGGCATTAGGCCGCCCTAGGCCAAACCGAAAATTCCATGTTCGGTGATTTGTGCAGTTGTACGGTCCTGTTCTGGTCATGGTAGTCAAAGGCTCACCTCGCAACAAGGCGCAGCATCTGCGCCTCGTACCTCACTAGGCGAGGCTCCTTTCTTCGGGCGCACCCAAGACGCGCCTTTTAGCAAGACGCATCCAAGAAAAGGCGTGCCTAGGTGCGCCTTATGTATTTATTTTACGAAATTTTTTAAGGTCCTAGCCCTTACCTCATACAAGTGGGAGAGATGTGGCATTTTCCACGATTGTCAAAGTTTGCTACAGTTGAACTTGAAAAACTAAAATATACTAAAAACGTGGTATTTTTTTTTACAAATTCTTGTTAGTTCTGTTGAGTGCTATTGTTGTTTTGCTAGTTCACTTAGTTATATTTTAACATGTTTTTTTGGTTTTAATATGTTGTTTAGTTTTATTTTTTACATTGCTAATTCATTTATTTATGTATATTATTATTAATTTTTATTTTGGGCCTCATTTCGCTCGGGCGCGAGCCTTAAGTGCGCCTTACATCTCAAGTGATATGGACCCTTTGCGTCTCGAGTGTGCCTTGCGCCTTTGACTACCTTGGTTTAGACATGTTCGGGCCTGTGCGTTTTTCGAATTTTAAGATTTTTTAACGTTTTTTTCTGCTTATTTGTATTGTAGATATGTTGTTTATTGATTTTAAGATTGAATTTAGATTTAGAACATTGAAATTTTCAATTTGTATTATGGATTTTATTATGATATAACATTATATAAGTTGTTACATGGGAGTTAAAAAAAAACTTGTTCGACGCCTACACATCCCTCTTCTGTGCCGAATCTGCATAGCGAATTTTAGAACATTAAAATTTTTGTGATAGTTTTTAGAGACGTAATAAAGTTATAGCAACGAACATCCATAGAGTTAGACAACCAAACAATTATCTTGTTGTCATTCTTAAACCAAGAGGAATATTGGGGATTCTTGGAGTCTAGTGGTAGATCTATCTTAGCATCACAGAGAGAGATTGTAGCGAGTCGTAGATCTATCTTGAAGTCGACTGAAGTGGAAGAAGCATCAACATGAACGCCTTTGTTGTCGTCGGAGACCATAATCAAAGGTGCACAAGATCAACACAACAAATATTGTTGTCCAACTCACCAAGAGACGAGATCAAAGACGTCAGAACACCTTGTTGGAGTACAGTAGCTTCAAAAACAAGAGAACCAAGTGAGAGACCTCAAGCAAGCACAAAATCAAACAAGTAATGTGGATGGCGTCGAGGAACCATAGAGATCAAGGAGGGTTGTTGGAGAGGGAGGTGTCTGGAAGAAGTCATTAAGAAAGTGTTGTAGCTTCGCAGTACGTGTCGATTGTAGTCTCACCATAGGCTTTGGTAGTAGCCTCACTGTAAGCGGACGTCTTAGCATTGTAGTAAGCTGCACACTTAGCTTTGCAAGAGCTGGTGTTGGTTTAAGCACCGCCAAAGGAGTTAGCTCTGCGAGAGGCTATGTTATCTTTGTTGGAAGCTGTAGTAGCTTTGTCGGAAGCTAGCGCAGGTGTTTGTTTCCCAAGTTCAGCCACAGAAACGGCTATGGCTGGAGTCCGGGGGGGGGGGGGGGGGGGGGGGGCTAGCTGGACTAGGGGGGGGGGTAGGAATTTTTTTAGGGTTCTCTCCAAATCTTCATACCTTTGATAGCATGAAGTTAAAAAAATGTATTGATGTGAATAAAACATGAGAAACCTTGTTATATTTGTAGGAGCAAGTCATGACACTTCCTTTAGCCCATGCAATGTGGGACTAAAGTGAGGTATACAATAATATTTAACTGATTACATCTCTGGGTGATCTTTGGTCCCACAATCCTCTACCTGGATAGATCACCTCCTCTAGGTCCGACTCTAAGTGAGTAACTACCTGAATATCTCGTTTCATCTCTTTTTAATCAATTTCTTGAGTTGTTAGTTGTCGCATAGCTACAATTAGTTTATTTCTGCTGTCCTTATTTATGTTGTCGTCAGATTAGTTTCTTTTCTTGTTACGTAAATCTTGAGATATTGTTCATGCATTAAATGGAGGAGGAAGGCTTTATGATAGACCAACCATGTTAGCTTATGCATAATGACTATGCCTGGCATTGTTGATGAGTTTGAACCCCCCCCCCCCCCCCCCCCTCTCCTCTCCCTCTCTCTCTCTCTCTCTCTCTCTCTCCTTCCCCTTACCACTCCATACAATACTTCTCAGATTTTTTACTTCTGCTATCTTTTCCAACCTTTTATGCTTATGTTTCCTGTTTGCAGGCGTAAGTGTCAATGGTAGATATGTATATAGGATCATTAATACTATTAATGCCTTCACACATGACAACCCTGGTTATCATCCAACATCTACCATTAAAATGTGGTCTGCTTGGAGCAAGATTCTATGTTAAGAGGTCTTGTTGTACCCGATGAATTGGTGCCTAGGGCCACACATAGTTGTTAAAGGTGGGCCATGGCACACCCTTCGTGCCTCTCATGTGCATGGCACGACAAGTTTCAACTTTCAATTGGCGCGTCAAAGGCGAGCATCTTTAGGGTATATGTGTGAGGCAAGGCGCATAAAGGGCGCACCTTTTGATTTTAAGTAAGAAAATTCTCGTTTGATGATAGAAAAAAGTTTAATTAATAGTGGGGAGAGAAAAAAAGATAGAGAGACTAAAGAGAAATTTAATTAGGGAATGATTAATTACTAACACTTAAAATGAGTGAGAGTCAACGAGAGAATCGATTATTGCAGAGAGAGAGTTAATGAGCAAGAAAACTAATTACTACAGAGAGAGAATTTATTACTGCCACCCTCCTCTCACTTCTCTGGTAATCAAACCTTTGGAAACATAAAATCACATAGCAAGACTAGATCTATGGTGCTTATTAACTATTTCTCTTAGGATGCTACAAAATTAAATTAAACAAAATAGTTAATTGTTAAAAATACTAGTAATTAGTTTAAGTTTGTTGGTTTCAAATGAAATTTTGTGAAAAAAAGTTCTTTACATTTAAAAAAAAAATGCACCTTAATTCAAAATGGCACGTGCCATGCGCCGAGGCGCCAAGAGGCATTTACGCCTTGCCTCGTAAATTACTATGAGGCCACATATCTGACCAAACGAATCATGGAACAAGAGGTTTTGTTCTAAGCATTTAAGAATTGGAGGCATGTACGAGTTTCACGACGCTCCCGCTAATGCAGGGTCTTAGGTGGTCGAGATATACTAGTATCCTATTTAGGGTTACAGTTAAGAGCAGATTGTTTTTGTTTTTGTGTAATTCAGTCTGGTAGGGAAAAGTTCATACCAAATCCTACAATAGCTTGCCAAAAATATGATTCATTTAACAACTAATTGACATTATTTTCTTTCCTTTTACTGTTTGATTGATATTCTTCTTGAACTTCATAATTTGAGATTGGGTTCGTTTAATTCACCAGTTTTAGTCATCAAGATCAGCAACCTGACGTGTTTGTGGTCACAGCATAAGGAATTTAGAGGGGGGGGGGGGGGGGGGTAGGTATGTAGGGAAGCCGATGGGTAAGCTATTGTGCTTCTCTCGTGCCACAACTTCTACTATCCATCCCATCTTTTGGGTGAATGTAGACAACAAAAAGAATTGGCTGAAAATTTCATTATATTTGGACTATAAAGCTTAGATACCTCGACAATGGAGTTGTACCTTGTTCAATACATGTCAGATACTAAACTACTTTTAACACCCAGACAGATAGCAGTCTAGTACCTCTACTCTTGTATACTAATTTCCAAATCACTAATTGCCTTAGCCAAGATGTTACTCAGATAATATCCAATACTTATTCCTTATTAGCTGATTTTCTTTTAACAAACAAAGAAGATGAAATAATGCTTGGCATGGTTCTATAATTCATGATGTTCCTGACTGTTGTTTCCCCTTAATTTTGTCTTATTAATGAATGAACCATCATATTTGAATGTACATGACATACGGAGAGACGTATCAACATATTGTGATATCCTACACTTTAGAAATTGTTCTATCCGTTTGTCCTATATCATCTTTTTTTTCCTAAACTAAGAATCCATATCACATATTTCTGTTATTAAGAATGAACTTGGTATGTTTTGCATGCAGTACACATGGTAAGTTAATATATTTGCTCTTATTGTTTTAAAAAATATAGACTGTCAGATGATTTTATTCTTTGTATCTTCGTTGTTCAAGGAGTTACTGTTCCAACTTGTTTTATGAGAACGATCCTGGAGAGAATATGGACGCACACAACTTATCCCGAGTTAGCAATTATTTCTACTGTGTTAAAATTAGGGTTTCTGAAGTGAAAGATGCATTAAAGAACATAAAATCTACAAAAACTTCATAACCTATTTTGATGTTTGTACTGTCTGTTCATTGCATTCCGTTAGAATGAGTTATCATTTATATGCTTAGCTGGAAGAATCAAGAATCCTGTGTGTAAAATTTCAATTTGACAGGTTGTGCCTGAGGAAATCTGGGATTGTGGGTTACATGCAAGAGTTTTGGACATCAGCAAAAACTTTATTCAAGAAGTGCCAGAAAAATTTGGCTCCCTGAAACGTTTAAATGTAATTTTCATCAGCTTCTTCCTTCCAGTTTGGGCATGTTTGCTAAATTGTACTTCATGCAGCATTAGTTACATGCTAGGTTGCATAGAAAGGAACACAGATTAGTATATGGATTCAAAGTACAGCATTCAAAAAGTATTAGGATATTTTCTACGGCACAGATATTGTTATATATACACGTGAAAATATGTCTATATGCATTTATATAGATCTTAATCATATCTGTATTATGCTTTGGCTAACAACTAGGTTCCAAAGGTTATATAGAAAGGATATGCTTCACATAAATGCTACTTTCTCATTCTCAATTATGTTTGGCACGGTAACAGCCATCCCACGTAACTTTTTGCCATGTTTTTTGTTGCCTTTGGAGTCCATACATTGGGTGCCCTTATCCATTCCATGCATATCCATTGATTGTCGAGGAACTAAAGTACCATGTCTAGTACGAATGCAGATACGACACAGACAACATAGACAGACACGAGTATGGTCCTCTTGGGCACTATCTGTGCAACCTAGGTTACATGGATAGTCAGTTGTTGCAACTCAAGCTGCTCTTGTTTAGTTAACTGCTACTCGTCGTTATCGATTTCTAGTCCACATTGTTTCTTAAAATCAACAGATAGTAATATATGCTTTTTCATGGCAGTATCTCATATAGTCTCTTGACATGCAGATACAGATACAAACATTGCTGATGCCACAGCAGCTCTCCCAACTGCAAAATGTCTCTTGACATGTTGTAACTCCTGCTGTGACCAATTTTTACAATTGCACTAGTTTAAGTAGCTCAGCCACTTTACCTACTTAGTTGCAGTAAGAGAACATGAACCCAACAGGCTAACAGAACATCCAAAGTGGACTTAGTTAATGAAACTCATGCTGCAACACCTATTGCTACAATCTGATCTTAAACTTTTATAAAGTTGTTATATTCAAGATAGACCCTTACTCGTTTTCTAGTATTCTTATTAGACAGTTCTACATTGCCTTCGTAATATGCTGGAGCTATCTCATTATGTAGATCGCCTTCTGTAGTGCTTTATTAAACGGCTATGTCTTTATTGTGTAGAAACTGTACCTGGATGCAAATGACATCTCAGATGAGAGGACTAGCTGGGAAGGACTGTCAAATCTGAAGTCTTTAGCAATCCTATCGTTGAACAAAAACCAGTGAGTACTATTCTTGTTTAAATAACTTAGTTAGCTCTCCATGATGGAATATGGTCAGTGATTTATTTCTAGAAGACGATTCCTGAAATTATGGCTTAAGGGCTTTGTTTGCATAGACAATTATATATTCAGGATGATAAATGCACAGACAAGGTACATCGTTGAAGAGAAGCTTTTGGACAATATAAAGGAGAAGACATCTTTACACTGCAAGTAGGACTATAAAGTTTATATTTTACCACATAATGGCTGATGCAATTCTGATTTAGCAACAGAAATAATGTAAATCGGTTATATGTCGTTGAAATGACTGATGCAATTCTGATTTAGCAACAGAAATAATGTGAATCGGTTATTGATCAGGGTTTGTAATGAACTTGAGGCTGTAGAGCTCATGATTAGTCATCCCTAACTCTTAAGCAAAATGAACTTGTGTCAATAACTAGTCCTGGTATCTCTTTGCAAATTGGTTTTTATGGGTTTAGGATACTGTTCCTTTTCTTTGGTTTGGTTTTGGTAGCTCAAACTTCCATATATAATCCTGATTGCTACTATTCAAGATTAGTGGTTTCTAAATCTAAGAAATATGAATTTGTGCAGATAACTGATCCTGGTAGCCTTTTGTAGATTAGTTTTTGGGTTTAGGACATGGTTTTATCTCCTTTTGCTTGATTATAGCTCCAACTTCCAATATATAATCCTATTCATATATATGTTCCATATAATTGAAGCCAATGCCTGCAGTCGCAACTCATATATGATGATCACTATTTCCTCAAATATAAAAATTAAGATTCATATATGTGTCATATAATTGAAGCCAATGCCTGGAGTCACTACTCATATATGATGATCACTATTTCCGCATATAAAAATGTGCATCCTTTTTCATATTATCTGTAATTCATACAGGGAATTTGTGATATCCTTAAGCCTATATAATCCTCTAATGTGCATTTAAATTTGCAGTCAGCTGGCATATGGGGCCCACAAGTCCATGAGCATATATCTGTTTGACCGATTAAAAGGGAAAAAAAAAACATGTGAAATGCTAAGCCTTGATATTGCATATACAACAAACCTTCGAGCCTTTTAATGCTAATCTTTTGCTTGATCTCAATGATCAAATTGCTACTAAAAACCCAATTCATGAATTTATAAATCTATCCTCTTTGCTATGTATAAACCAATCAGAAACTCATATACAAAGCTTTGGGGGTTTGTTAGGAAGCTGCCACATCTAAATTCATTAAGACCTTGTACAATTGATTATGTGACCAATCCCAAAATCAAAACAATTGGAAGAATGGATACCTCATGGATGAAAAGTACTCACCCAAAGGAATCCATTCTCGAAAAGCATACATGGTTGATGCTTAATTTACTAGTCAGTTAATGAGCCTTCAAGTAAGAGTTAGGGATCAAGCAATATGAACTAGTGCCTGAGAGTAGAATTAGACTAGCTAGTTGGAGTATCAGATTTTCTTGCAAAGTTCAAGAGGAAGATTAATATAGCTTGTTTGCAAGATACTAAAAAGGTTGACAAGAAGTCTATGAAAGTTGAAATTGTTGGACATGAACTTGGTAATGTATAGAGACAAAAACATGGTATGAAGGCAAAATATTCAAAGAGACTATTATACCTGTAAAGAGAATGGGACAGAATAATATTGATAAAATTTGCATTAGTGGAAGGGGTAACTAATGTTATTTATGGATATGCATGCCATTAGTAATGCATGGCAATGAAAATTTTGGTAACATATGATAGTTTGCTTCATGGAATACCACGAGAAGTGAAGTTATGCAATGGTGGTAAAAGTTTTCACGTTAGGGAAGATGGTAATGATTGTAGAGAATGCATTTAGTTTCTCATATAACCTTAAAATAGCAAATATTTTCTTTGGGAGGATAGAGGAACATTTAGTTTCTTCTAGAAGTTGATCAAATAGTAGTCAAGTAAATTTTCCATACTAGGAAGGTAGATGGGATAGTATGGAAATGTTAGAAAGTTACAGACATCAATATTAGACAATGAAATTGACCAAATAACACAGGTTGATGGTATTAGACATCAACATTAATCAATTAAACTGAAAATGAGGATGAAGAAAACAAGAAGATAAAAAAAAAGGAAAACTAGATGGTGGATCTTTATAGAAGAAAACTTGATACTCTTTAAGGATGAAAGGATGAAGGGAGATGTAACTTTGAAAAAGAAAAATATTTTTTTGTCGTATAATATATTTCATTGTATCAAGAAATTGACAAAGATTCTATGATTTTAAAGGCAATAGATGGACATGCAGAAAAGGTAGTTGAATGTAAAAATCCAAATCTTAGTTAAGGTGAAAGAAGATTCTTACAAAATTAACAAAAAGTAGGGATCGTAAAATTTTGAAAGATATAATTGACAAAGGAAAAAGTCGATAAAGAAAATAGCAATGCTAAATATAAGCTCAGGATGACATGTGTAGAAAGTTAGAAATTGCGGGAGAAGAAAAATATACTTAAAAGAGTAGGGAAATGAGGAGTAGAGGCCTAGGTATTATTGGATGTTACTAGGTATTATTGGATGACATATTAGTAAAAGAAAGGATATTAGGGAGAAGATGGAGTTGATACTATAAGGTGTTTAATATAACAGCCAGGAAATCTATTAATATAGAAATTATTGAGTCAGTTCTAGTATGAGTTAGTTCGAGGTGATGACATATTAGTATCTTGGTACCTATTTATATGAAAAAATGGAGATCCAAAGTTGTGACTTGTGACTATCGGGAAATCAAGCTTGTGTCGCGCTAAAAAAACTCTGGGTGAGAGTAACTGAGCATAAATTAAGAGGAGAAATTAAACAAAATTGGGAATCCGGTTTGGTTATGCCGGGGGTGGGTGGGGGGTAGGGGGGTAGAGGGAGTGGTGGTCCACAGTAAAAGCTATTTACCTACTAAAAACTAATAAAATTTTTGCACTTGTTTTTTGTTAACTTAAAACCTACTATAAGGTCCTTAAAGAGGTTGTGCGGTATTTCGGGATAAGAAATGAGTTTGCAGTAGCTACATTGAGATTACCAAGGATACGTTCAACGCACTTGCAAACCATTATACAAACCTTGGAGATACCTCTCCAGTTTCTATCACCATAGACTTATTTCAAGGTCAAAATTAAATTATTACCTCATTGAGTTACTAGGATGATTTAGTCTATTAATGATATTTTGTTGGCCGGTGAGATTAGAGAAGCTTAGCTTCTAGTATGGATTTGCTGGAAGAAGATTTGGAATTAAAGGATTTAAAATTAATAGAAATAAAGTAGTGTATATGAACTCTAATTTTAGTAAAATTTCAAGAAGAAATGATAGAGAGGTTCATATTGATGGCAATACCCATGTGTGATGGTTCTTGCTATTTACGATCAATCATTCATCTTTATAGGAGGTTGAGAAGAATATCTTTTATAGAATTAAAGTGGGATTGTTAAAGTGGAGTGTTGTGATCATAAGATTCCCTAAAGCTGAAAGCAAAACTCTATAAGACACTTATAAGCTGATTGTTGGGCGATTAAGAATCATTCCAGTAAATGAGTGTTTCTACAGTGAGATTGCTGAGATGGATTAGTACCAATGCATTGGAAGTTGGAGATAGTTAGTGTATTCTTCGGAAGTTGGAGGTAGTGCCCATTGAGGATTAGATGAAGGAAAATTGTCTGAGGTAGTTTGGACGTCAGCGAAAGATCAATAGATGCACCAGTAGGAGTAATATGAACTTAGTCAAAGGTGCTGCCAGAACCAGGGTTTGGCCTATAGGAACTTTGATTGAGGCTGTGAAAAAGTTATGGCATTGTAATGTTATAGATGAACTGGGCATATAAGAATGAAAAATGTAGCTGATCGCAAAAAAATGGGACAACAGCTTTGTTGTTGTTGTTGTTACTGTTGTAGGTTGGAGTAGTAAAACCAGTCAACCAAATCCACTTAACTCAATTTGAAAATTCAAAACGTCATCCTCTTTAAAGCCAGCATGAAGTGGGTCAACCTGAAATCGGACACAAAATTTCAAATGCCTTGCCCTTGCTATATGTGAACTCAGCATGACACCGGCAAAAATCCAAGATCCAATGCTAACTTGTTAACACTGAACTCCTAATAATTGATCCACCCTGTAGGAAACCAGCCAATCCAAAATCACAAACAATCAAGAACCCAATTAAGAAATCCTCCTTTATTCATGGAGGGAGGGAGACTGCTGAGATGAGAAACTTTTCCTATTTTCCTTAGGAGATATGTGGTTACTAGATACAATTCAACTAGGCGATATGCGACGTGCCCATTCCTGGAAGGGGTGGAAATGGAATTCACATTGTTGTTCCTGCTAAGAAATTTCAACTATGATTATGTAATTGAAATAGAGCAAGATTTGAGATTGTACAATTTATGGACAACCAAAAGGTCGTGTTTTCTAGATTCTCTCCAATTGGAATCAATGTTATTGTTAGTTACAAGCAAACAATGCTTGAGAAATTTCTTTTATTAATTTGAATTCTTCTATAACTTTTATTGTCTTGACTACATTGAATTCACATCTTTTTCTTGTGGTGAGGATTTTATACATTTATCCAAATTACTTTCATATAATGAACTCATTTGTTCAGATCAATTTCCTACTATGCAAAGAAGAGAGGATCATCTTTCAGAGTTTATGTACAATGTTTTACATTTATCTTAGCGTTCTATCTTTGTGCAAATTAATAGTCCAATGTGTGTTCTATAATGGCATGACTTTCTTGTTGCAATTGTGGCAGTTTGACTACTTTACCATCCACGTTGGGCACTTTGACTTCTCTTAAAGAACTCCATATTTCAAACAACAAGCTGACAAGCATACCAATTCAGTTAGGCTTGTTGAAAGAACTTCAAATTCTGACACTGAACACAAACAGGTAATATTAGCACTCAATATTGTTTTACCATAATGCTGATGTTTTTTCTTCATTTGTCTCTCAGCATCCTTGCATGTGTAACTTGATCAACATCATATATTTCCTCTATGGTTTCACACTAAGAAATCCTAAGTCAGTGACACAAATATGTTACAATTACTAGTTCCTGTTAGTTCATAGTAGAAGATACTCTGTTTCGGATATCAGTCATATCGGCCAGAGTACCAGCCGGTATACCATTTTTGAAAGGGGGCCGATGCTATATAACTAACTGCTTTGGAAAACCTCGGCAATATTCAGGCAAAACCGGCCAAACTAGGTACAGGTTGAATCATTCGGGTTTAAATCTGTTACAAAAGAAAAAGAAAAAGAAGTTTAGAATATGTATGTTTCATTCTTGTTTAGTGTGACTTAGAAGATGTATGCATGGATAGAACTATATTCTAAATTACATTAAAGACTAATTCTATTATATTGATATTTAATACTCTGAATTTTGGCATACATGTCATATATGAATTGTATTATTATCCTATAACACCATGAGGTCACATCTCCATCTATGTCTGGTATATTACTCGGTATCCGGTTCCAATACAGCGACCCCCCAAACAGTATGGGTTCTATATCTGATATCAAGAATGAGAAGGTAAAAACAGATTAAAAATCGATAGTTTAGCAGCCTAAGAAAGAAGGGTGTAGGTCAGCATAGTGGCAAAAAAAAAATCTTTTAAATCTTCATGGTGACTAATTAAAGTTAGTTTTTTTGTTAAAAAGAAAATATGAACCTTCAAAATTTTTGGGGGGAGAACACAATAGACTAATAGTTATAATGAGTCAAGTTTTTTTTTTTTTTTTCCACCGAAGTTTGGAGATTGCTTTAAGAATTTGAGAAAGTCTTGTTTCTTTACCACGAAGTCCTTATCTTTAATGAGTCACAAAGAGAGAATCATTGTTTGAGATTTCGGATATCGGGTTCATATCGATTTGGGTTTTAGTAACAAACTAACAATTATAAAATTACAAATACAAATATAAAAATAGTAATATTAATATTATTGTATCAATATAAAAACCTACTAACCAACCCGACCTAAAAACACTTATTCACCTCTAATATCCGATATTTTCATATATCATGAGATATAGGTCAATATCATATCAGCTGATATCATCAAAAAATATATATATATATATATATATATATATATATATATATATATATATATATCAAACGAAAATCGATTTTGTTAGAGTTATTTTATTTTGTTATTTATCATATGAGGGTATAATAGTAATTGTGGGTGTATTACATATCAATATAAATAGACATGAGATGCAACCTAGGGTTTAAGGCCCTTGCAATCTTCTTTCTCATATTCTCTCTTCTCCTACTTTCCCTTCTCCTCTCTTTTCGTCTGCTTTTCATGATTCGCCGTTCGTCGTTCGTTGTTCGTGGTCGTTCGTGGTTCGTTTATGAGATCTAGGGTTTCTACAGATCTCCGTTGGTTATTCGTCGTCGGTTGAGGTTCGTTGTGAGATCTAGGGTTTCAAAGACCTCGTCTTTCTGTTGCATCTGCAAGTATGGTGGGGACCGAATCTTCTAGCGAGGTTAATAGTGGTGGTGGTAGCGGAGGTGGTTCTCCTTTTACTGTTATTCATAATGATGAATTGGGAAAGTCGATTACAGCGGTGAAACTCAATGGTGCGAACTACCTTGCCTGGTCCAAGTTTATCAAAGTGGTGTTAAGGGCGAAGAAGAAGTTGAAGTTTTTGATGGAAGAACTCCTGCCTGAAACGTCCGCTGAGTATGAAGATTGGATGAGTGCAGATGCATACGTTATGTCGTGGTTGTGGCATAGTATGGAACCACATATCGCTGCTAATGTTCAGTGGTGTGAATCAAGCAAACATATTTGGACATCTCTGGAAGAATCAATTCGCAGAAGCGAAACGTTGTCCGTATCTATGAGTTGTACGAGTTATTATTCAATACAAAGCAAAATAGGAAGCCTGTGAATGAATATCTGGCTTCAAAGAAGGCTTTGTGGGAGGAACTGCTTCAATATCATCCTGTTACTACTGATTTGTAGGAAGCTCGGAGACAGAAGGAAGATTCATGTTTCACTCATCCTAGCCGGCTTGGATCCTGCGCTCGAACCTTATAAAGCTTAAATCCTTGCTGGAGAGCAGTTATCTACGGTGGCAGATACTTTCTCCCGTCTCAATCGTTCCTTTCTGGGACAGAATTCTGTGGTGCCGAGTACTGACTCTTCTGTCCTAGTTTCTAGTGCTGTTGGTCGTGGTGGTGGACGTGGTATTGGACGTGGCGGTAGAGATGGTGGTCGTAGTTTTGGTCGAGGATGAGGCCATGGTGGTAGAGACAATGGTCGTGGTGGTGGCCGCGGTGGTGGTGGTGGTGGCCGTGGTCAACCACGGAAGTGTAACTATTGTGGAATGTTCGGTCATGTAGAAGACTATTGTTGGGACAACTGGGGCAAACCAGAATATGCACATCAAGTGCATGATGAAAATATGCAGTCCCAGGTCACCACTTCTGCTCCCAGAGATGATACTTCGGGTTTCAATCAGACTTCAACGTCCGATACCTCATCTCCATTTCAACAGATCCTCCAGAAGTTGAACGCGCTTGCTAGTGCCACCTCCCAACCTACTGCAACCATGGCATATATAGGTAATCCTGCTTTTGTGGCAACCCAGTCACCATCCACATATTGGGTCATCGACTCAGGAGCAAGCTCTCACATGTCTGGTATAACATCTATCTTTCATAATCGTAGTTCCATGAAACATAATATTATCTTGGCTGATGGGTCTACTCGTCCTGTGCTTGGGAAATGTGTCATTCACCCTACTCAATCACTATCATTATTTGATTCATTATATGTGCCTAATTTTCCATTTAATTTGTTATCTGTGAGCCAGTTAACCAAATTTTTTCAATGTTATGTGAGATTTTCTCCCAATTCGTGTGTTTTTCAGGACCTCAGGACGAAGAAGACGATTGGTTCTGGGCATGAAAAAGATGGACTGTAGTACTTGGATCTACCTGGAAAGGCCTTCATTTCTGTTTCTACTTCTCCGTTGCAGTGGCATTATCGTTTGGGACATCCGTCTTTGGCTAAGTTGCGTCAAGTTGTTCCTAGTTTGAGTAATGTTTCTAGTCTTGAATGTGAGGCTTGTCAGTTAGGCAAGCATCACCGTAGTTCCTTTTCTCGTCGTAGTGAGAGTCGTCAATTAGAGTCTTTTGATCTTGTTCATTCTGACATTTGGGGTCCGTCTAGAGTCAAAAGTCCAAAAGGATTTCAGTATTTTGTTATTTTTATTGATGATTATTCCAGAATGACTTGGTGTTATTTAATGAAAGAAAGATCTGAGTTTCCAAATGTGTTATCTGTCTTTTATAATGAAGTCTATATTCAGTTTGATAAACGTATCAAAATTCTACGTTCTGATAATGCTTTGGAGTATACTCAATCTTCTGTGAACAGTTTCTGTGTTGATCGTGGTATGATTCATCAAACTAGTTGTGTCCACACCTCTCAACAAAATGGTATAGCCGAACGCAAACATCGACACATTTTAGATGTGGCTCGAGCTCTCATGTTCAATATGCATGTCCCTAAACAGTATTGGGCAGATGCCGTTCTTACTGCATGTTATCTTATTAATCACATGTCATCATCTGTATTAAATAACAAAGTTCCATTTACCATATTACATACAGATGTCGCACCTTTTTCCTTATCTCCTCGAGTGTTTGGGTGTGTCGCTTTTATTCATAACTTGGAACCTAATCGAGATAAGTTGGCTCCTAGATCTCTGAAGTGTCTTTCTTGGTTATCCCCGTACTCAAAAATGTTATCGTTGTTACAGTCTACAGTCACGCAAATATTATGTCAGTGCGGATGTTACATTCTTTGAGTCTACCCCTTTCTTTCCTTCAGGAGACCGTTGTATTCCTTTTACAACATATTTGATATCTTCCATACCACTTTCGGTCATTCCTTGATCAATTTCTGTCTCCATTCCCCATTTACAGGTTTATCAGAGATCTAAGGACAGGCCATTGGTTCTGCAGAATTCAGCCTTCAACCAATCATCTTCCATGCCTGAGGTTTCTGCTCCCATCACCACAGATCCAGATGATCTTCCTATTGCTTTCAGAAAAAGACGCCTTTGTACCACAAAGAATAAGCATCCCATTTCTAACTATGTTTTATTACACCGTGCTTCATCATCTTTTCATGCATTTGCTGTTTCATTGTCTTCTATTTTTATTCCCAAAACTTACAAGCAGGCTATGTCATCTTCTGGTTGGAAAAGTGCAATGGATGAGGAGATGTATGCTTTACATCAAAATTAGACTTGGGAGCTTACATCACTTCCTGTTGAAAAGCAAATAGTGAGTTGTAGATGGGTGTACATTGTTAAGTATCACCCTGATGGTTCTGTTGAGCGTCTCAAGGCACGGTTGGTTGCCAAAGGGTATACTCAGACATATGACGTGGATTATATGGAGATTTTCTCTTCAGTGGCTCGGCTGAATTCAGTTCAGATTCTTATTTCTGTGGCGGTTAATCACCAATGACCTATATATCAGCTGGACATAAAGAATGCTTTCTTGCATGGTGACTTACAGGAGGAGGTTTATATGGATCAACCACCGGGATATGTTGTAGCAGGAAATAAAAAACTCGTATGTCGATTGAAGAAAGCATTATATGGACTGAAACAGTCACCTTGTGCTTGGTTTGACAAGTTCAGTTCAGTTCAGTTCTCATTCAGTATGGCTTTCGGCGTACCACATCAGATCATTCAGTATTTTGCCATTCTTCCTCAGCAGGTATTATCGTGTTGATTGTTTATGTTGATGATATCATTATATCTGGGAGTGATCATGCTGGAATTGTGGACTTGAAGGCCTACCTTAGTCGTCAGTTTCATACTAAGGATTTGGGTCTTCTTCGATATTTTCTTGGAATCGAGGTTGCTCGATCTAAGAAGGGGGTGTATCTGTCACAACGCAAGTATGTTCTAGACTTGCTCTCCGAGACTGGGATGTTGGAGTGTCGGCCAGTTGAGACTCCTATGGATTATCATGACAAGCTTGATGCTGACAGGAGAGAGTTATTTGAGGATGTTGGATATTATAGACGTTTGATTGGCAAACTTATATATCTTATTGTTACTCGACCAGACATCACATATGCAGTTGGAGTAGTTAGTCAGTTTATGCATGTACCTCGGCAACCACATTGGGAGGCTATCTCTCGCATTCTTCGATACTTGAAGGGTGCACCTGGAAAGGGTTTGTTGTACAAACCTTCCCAGTTGCTTACGGTGACTGGGTTCAGTGATACTGATTGGGCAGGCAGTCGCAGTGATAGGAGGTCTACTTCTGGCTATTGTACGTTTGTGGGTGGCAATCTTGTCACGTGGCGTATAAGAAGCAGAATGTTGTGGCTCGTTCTAGTGCAGAGGCCGAGTACCGTGCGATGACTCATACAGCTTCTGAGATGATGTGGGTGCAGTCTCTTCTTCATGAAATGGGAATTATGATTCATATTCCGATAGAGATGTATTGTGATAATCAGTCGGCAATGTTTATCGCAAGTAATCCGGTATTTCATGAGCGCACGAAGCATATCGAGGTGGATTGTCATTTTGTTCGTGATTTGTTGCTGAAGAAACAGATTGTCACTCCTTATGTTCGGTCAGATGATCAATTAGGTGATATCCTCACCAAACCACTTGCTCGCGGTCCATTTTCTGATTTATGTAGCAAGCTGGGCATGTCTGATCTATATGCTCCTGCTTGAGGGAGGGTGTTAGAGTTATTTTATTGTGTTATTTATCATATGAGGGTATAATAGTAATTGTGGGTGTATTGCATATCAATATAAATAGACATGAGATGCAACCTAGGGTTTAAGGCCCTTGCAATCTCCTTTCTCATATTCTCTCTTCTCCTACTTTCCCTTCTCCTCTCTATCTCCAAAGTTAACTGATTTCAATACAACTGACTGTCTGTATCATTCGGATATCATTTGAAAACAATGATCAATGAAAACTAAGTCACATCTGGTGAAACATTGTGGGAAAGGTTGTAGTTCCAAATATCGCTTATCTAGCTAACTGTGGTTTGAATTATTTTTACCTTGACAGCTTCTATTATTTGTTTGTAGGATAAGCTCAGTTCCATCATCTATTGGAGACTGCTCCCGTCTTGTTGAGGTATTAAGACCCTCGTGATATAATAAACATTTTTGTTCATTTGTTATGAGTGAAGAGAAACAGCTTAAAAATGACATCTTAATTTTATCTTTGCACATGTTTCATTGTGATGCAGATCAATTTGTCCTCTAATCTCTTGGTTGACCTACCGGAAACATTTGGTAACTTGGTGAACTTAAAGGTATATTTCTTATGCCTAGTAAGCATCAATACTAGAAAATCAAATTGAAGTTTCATGTTAACATTCTTGTGTGTGTTTTAATCAGGTTATAGTGTAGAATTTGTATAGTGGCTTTCTTCGTTGCTTTCTATTGGTAACATCGAGTATTATTGTTGCCAACACATCAGTAATATCAGTTGTGGAATTTCTTAGTAAGTTGCTATTGAAGCATATTGCAGCCAAAATCAACTTCTTTTGCAAGTTTTCACCAAATTTTAGGTCAAAATTTGGCCCATATTGACCTTTCTTTTAAAGGTCTGACCAAATTCAGTCTGTGTTCGTCAATTTAGGCCAACTTTTGGTCTTCAAGCCATGTATTTCTTTCGATGTGAGTTTTGACCAAATTTCAGCTTAGTTTTACCAAATTTGGCCACAGTTTGGTCTGCATAGTCACATAGTGACATGGTTTTGCAAGTTTTAGAGATTTGGTTCCAAAATCTGGCTAAATTCTGTTTTTGTGCCAGATTGGATTGTCCATATATTGGAGATATAGTGGATAAATATGTACTGATCAGCCATATATCAGAATGATTTGGCATATGTCGTCCATATATTTGGAAATATTGGTCAGTATCATAATATAGACCTGAGAGTCTGTTATTTTATGACTTTTTTGAACAATCACATTTATACATGCATCCTTACCGGTGTTTTAAAAGTCTCTAGGCGCTCTTAGGCGAACTGCCTCACCTCATCGCCTAGTCTGCCTCGCCTCATCGCCTAAGAGCGCCTAGCCTTGCCCGGAGAACAAAAGCGCCACCTGAGAAGCTCTTAAATCCCCTTTTCATAACACTTTTTGTCGCTTTTGTAGTTTATGTTAGATTTTCAAATATGTCATATATCCCTAAAAACTCATCAAACTTGGATTTTTGACAATAAACTAAAGAAAAGAGTAAAAAACAATATCAAATTACATAGAAAACAAAAAAGTAAGTTAACAAGATATAATTTATCAAACACAACAAAAGAAAAAAAAAGAATAGAAGAAGTAAAGTACATTGGAAGAAAAAAGAGAATAAACAAGTCCTAACTTTTTGTAGGTGACTACAAAGAAGAATAGAAAAAGAAAAAGGAGATGAAACTCACCTTAATTCGGCCAGCAAAGGTGAAGACAACCCCAAAAAATTATCCCATGGAGGTGCCTAGCCGAGAGGAATATCGCTATTCTTCATTGTCGTCGACACACGATATTCTACTTTCTTTTCTTATTTTGATTTGTCTATTTAGTTGGTAACTTATAGTCTTAAAACTTGAAAAAGACTATTTGGGCCTTTAACACTTAAACATGCAACTCTAAAAACTAATAAAATCACATAAGTTCATGAAACTTATAAAAAATAAAACAAAGTCCTAAAAATTGCATAAAACATCCAACACAGCTAGGTGTGCGCCTAGGTCACCTAATTATCCATTCGTCTAATATCGCCTTTGGCATTTTTCTCGCCTAGGTGACGCGTAGAGAAGATACCTTCTGTCTTTGGATTAGGCGGTAAAACGTCGCCACTCGCCTTTTAGGTGCCTAGGCGCGCCTGAGGTGCGCATTTAACAACACTGATCCAAAGGCCTATCATTTTGTAATGGTTGAGAAGTAATTCTGTAAAATACTAGTACGAATAATCAAAAGATTCTAATAATCTTCAGGACATGTTTGGCAAATGGGAAGTTAAAGAAAAACTAGAAAAGTGTGAAAACTATGGCTACTTTTTATTTGTTTCTTGTTTGGTAGATGGAAAGTAAGTAGGAAAAATAGTAGGACCCACCACAAAAATGGAAACTATTCTCTGTTCTACTTCCATCCAAATAGGTGGAAAGTCATAGAAACTCATAGGAAACAATTAATATCTATTTTTAATATTATTTACTAATGAAAAATAAAGCACCACTTGTAAAAGGTCCATGTTAATTATTTTTTATTGCTACCATGTCATCATTAACTACAAGTTTCTATATTTTAGTTTCTTGCAAACAAACAACATTTTCAATTGTAAACTTAGTTTTCTTAGGTTTCTAGACACCATTAGAAAGTAACTTTGTTAGTTTTCAAAAGTTTCCATCTGTCAAACAGGCCTCAATGTCAACATTCCCTACTTGAACCTTTCAAAACATTTCAGCACACTTCAAAGCCATCTTATTCTCCACTAGTGGACTACTGTTAGTCCATGTTCACCTCACATTTTTTACTACCAACTTTTACTTTAGTACCCATTAATTCACCCCCCCCCCCTCTCTCTCTCTCTCTCTCTCTCTCTCTCTCTTGAAAGAGCTTTGTCCTTGAGGCTATTAGAAGAAGAAGCAGCAACATGTTAGACGAATGTTGATGCACTGCAGCCACAATGCATGAATTTCAAATAGCTACTAGCCTACTCTAGGGACACCAAACTGAAACCTATTGAACTGTGCTGGTGTGGGTGCTGTATGATCTGTAGTTCACCAATTCCATGTACTTGAGACAACCAAGAAGATAGTTGCAACAAGAGTACAAGCTGCCGTTGCCCAACTTTGATCAGCTGCATCTATTCCTCTGTGATGTGTAGGGTGCCATATGCCTCATTAAAACAGCCAAAGCCATGTTAGTTTGGGAATATTGTCGTACAAAGAACTGAGCTTTTGAGAAAAAAAAATCATCCTACCTGTAATATAAGTAACAGCTGTGTAACATTCAAAGAACTACATTCCTCATAAACAGCTTTATTGCTCAATGGGGCCACTGTAATTGATGCATAGAAGTAGTTGGAAAATTGAGGAGGTTTCTAATTTTTGCCATAAGCCCTAATGGAGTGTTAAGATGATATTAAATTGACTTCACAAGGAAACTAATTCATGATGAATCGAAGTTAAGCAATTATGATGGCACAGTATATGGTCAACAATGTATAGAATACTGTAAAACTGTTGTGATACTGCAAGTGTCATAGGAATGAGAAATGGACTAATCGTAAGTGTGAGGATTGCCATGACAACAATTGTGAGAAGGTGTTGAGGTTTTAGCATGATTGCTTGTCGCTGTTGGCACATTTGCAGCCAACGACATTGTTGTCAGAGATGATGGTGAATGCTTCCTTGATGGGGACTCCATGTTGAATGGATACAAATACGACAATGCAAGATAAGGACATGGACATAGCTATCATGACATCTTGAGATCAGTAACACCATGAACTCATTGAGCCTTTTCGGTGAAACCGTAAACAACACGGCAACCACAGGCAGGGTTGACACGACTTTGGCTTCCCGAGATGCTTCATTCGTCACACCCAACAACGGTTTCAATTGCTGAAACATCACCATTGTGGCAGTGGATTACATTTATACTGAAGAGAGCCAACACAAGGTGGTGATGACGACTGATGCCTCATGTGGCTTAGAAGAGTTGATTGAAGATGTGGGTTGAATGGTTCATTGTGAAAGTCCAAAGATTCTTGACATGTATTCCATATGATTCTTGGTGTGGACCCTAGCTCCAAGCATCTTGCCAACGTTGTATGTGGCTTTCCCAGGATGGACAAAGTATCCTCCTGTGATTGGTACTCACCAACTTCCTTTACCAGGATGGTTAGAATCTCCTTGATATCGAATAGTTGACACCCACTACCTTTCAACCAAAGTCATGGATGATCTTTTTTCCTTTCCTTCTCATTGAGCCATCACAGCAAGAACCCTGTCCCAAAAATGATGGCTTTGATATCCATTCATAAGAACCAAATCCATAATTAACGGTTCAAAGGTGGAAGGTTAGTTTTTGAAGGTGAATCTGTGGTTTGGTAAGTGGGTTAAAAGTAGATAAAGAAGTGTTTTCAAGTAGACTTACTTGTCCATTTGTGGATCCTAAGCCTCATATTTGAAGCGACTGTTATCAAGTTCCATATAACTGTTTGTTGAACAACAATCCCAGACTTTGATTTGTAGGCATAAATTAGACTTATAAAATTACAAGGATTAAAATCACATACTTCCTTTTCAAGAGCTAAGCAAAGAACCAAAACTTTGAACTATAGTCATATTTCTTCTTTTATTCTCTTGTTAGTTGGAACTCCTATTTACTGTAAATCGAAAGGTTCCATTATTCTAGATCTGCATGTGAGTTTGGATCCCTTCCAAGTTGGATATTGAATATAAGTTAGGAGTAAAAGTTGTTATTGTTCATGGCTGTTATTGGTATTATTGACACAAGGATCAAATGGCCGACTTTGATAGAGGAAATGCATGTTGCTAGGAAGTAACTTGCAATTAATTACTTCACTGATGAAATTGATGAAAAGGGCCCCTTGAACAATTCCATGCATCCTGAATAAAATATGTGGTCGAGGTATGTCCTGTTGAAGAGCTGGTGTTTTAGGTTTCTTAGGTTGAATAGAACTGTAGAGTTCTTCATGGTAGAATCAGTAGGTTTTGCCAAGCTAGTGAAAGCAGCAATTTCATCTGTATATGCCTTTGGCCAGGATGTACTCTGTGGAAGGATTGACAAAAGCACATTATCATAATAGTTAAATTAATAACATGTCTGGCTTACTGACACGGACTGAAAATTTGTGAATGCCACAATAGTTGGATTGATTGGTTAATTGATGATGATTTATGGTAGCTAAATTCAAGGTAGTCAAAGGCGCAAGGCGCACTCGAGGCGCAAAGGGTCCAAATCGCCCGAGGCGCAAGGCGCACTTAAGGCGCGCGCCCGAACGATACGAGGCGCAAAAATTATATATATATATATATATATATATATATATATATATATATATATATATCAGATTTCTATATTGATAAACATGTGTGCTTCAAATTCTCCCTATGTCTAGGTTGCAATCACTTTGAATTGAGTGAGAGAAAACAGTAAAAAAAAAAGTACATCAGTTCAAAAAAAGTCTAAAAACAGTACAATAGTTAAAAAAAGTCTAAACATGTTTTTTTTTTCACAAGAATTTCAAGGCGCGCCTTAGCTATTCCAAGGCGCTCGGAAAAGGCGCACCTAGGCGCGCCTTAAGAATTGGGCCTCGCCTGGAGTGTCCTGAGGCGCTAACCCTGCGCCTAGGAGCAAGGCGCGCCTGAGGCGCGCATTTGACTACACTGGCTAAATTGATAGCAGCTGTATGCAGTTGCTCACGCTTGCAGTCCAATGAACTATTTTGGCCATGGAGATCTAGCATCAGTTACTTTCTTGTAGATTGAATTAGAAAAGTATGAGCGCACTAACTATTTATATGCTCTACTACCTACAAGGAAACGGACTTTACAAAATTGTTGTTGTCTGTATCTGACATGACGGGAATACACTACAGAAGTTGAAACATATCTTGTGTCCATCTTGTCGTGTACTATTGTGTTCATTTCCACGCAACACAGGCCACTTGAAATGTGAAAGGTATAACATTAACAAGAACGGTACATCGGGTTGTTGAAGAAAAATTGGGGGTCCATTTGTTCGATCTCTTGCCACAAATTGTTGATCAAATTTTCTCTTCATTGACCGTGTAGCTATCACGCCACTAGCGTGACTTTGATGTAGTTTGTAGCCAGATCATGAATGTTGTATATTTGGCTTGAAGTTTAAGTTGAACCTCATGGCTGCAGAATGATTTATTTGAATTTCCTTATTGCAATATGGTTTTGTTATCCATTGTCACTTTTCCTCTTCAATATGCTTTGACTGATCTCTGTTCTACTAGTGAACTTGTGTGACCATCTTTTACGGGTCATCTGAAATAATACCCTGACCTCTGGTGCAGGTTTTGTATCTAAGTAACAATTAACCTCTGGTGCAGGTTTTGCATCTATGTAACAATGGTCTTAGATCGCTTCCTTCAACATTGTTCAAGGTGTGCACCCAGCTATCAACATTGAACCTCCATAGAACAGAAATCACTAATGATGTCTTACGGCAGGTATGGAAGTGTTTATTGCTGACCTCATGGTTTTGCTACAAAATGTTTTTCGGTCCAAGTTTTCTTGCTTTACAGTAATCGCTTCCGAAATTATAGCTATAACTTCAAACAGATCAGGTTAGTATTAGAAAGTAGTACCAGAAGCAACATAAATAACTAGGCAGCTCGATCTGTATGGGCTTGCTTAAGGGTCTGAGCTGTCTTTCCATTAGATCTGCTCACTGATTTGTCTGTTTTGATTGTACAATTGAACTCAAAATAACCTATTGGACATTGTTCTCCTAATTTTATATGATTTATTTGATCTGAAGCTGATGTAGACAAATTGGATATGGGAACAATTTGGACATTAGTTCCATTTCTGCAACAACAACAGCAAAAGCTAAGCCTTTATCCCAAATTTTTTGGGGTCGGATGTTTGAATCTTTTTCTTCCATTCAGATCTGTTAAGCGCCTTATCCTCTGTAACAAAAACAAAAACCATGTCCTCGTTCAACTTCAAACCATGTTAGTTTAGGCCAATCTCGTGGCTCCTTTAACTACTACTCACTCCTTTAACTACACATGTCAAAACCATCTAAGATGATTTTTTGTTATCTTGTCCTCAATGTGTGCCACCTCAAACTTTCCACAAATACACTCATTTCTTATCTTATCTTTTAATGTATCATTGCTGGTCCATCATAGCACCCATTTCAGTACAAGAAATGTTTATATCTTTAACTCTTTGCAGGTTTAGATCTTGTTATGGGCCAAAGTTCCAATACCTAAACCCCACTTGTTCTTCTCCTGTAGTGAGACTATTAATCTCTTCAATTTCCTACTAGGATCTGAAATGCAACTACGCAGTATACCACTACATTAGAGTACATCTTATCAAAAGCAGCAGTACAAAAAAAGAGGAAATACCTTCCAGTTGCTAAAAACTTTTAACTCCATAGACCATACATTTTGTGCGGACATGGTCTCTCTAATGTTCAGGCTAGTCACCTTGTCCAAAATTTATAGGACGAAAATTGCAGACTCTTGTTATAAGATGCTAAAGTGTGATATTTCTTAAGATTTACTTTGTTAAATAGATTGATGGATGGGAAGCTTTCGATGAACGCCGGCGACTAAAACACAAGAAGCAACTTGATTTCCGTGTTGGATCTTCAGGAGTGTTTGATGAAGGTGCTGATGATGACAATCGGCCTTAAACTAGTCATCTGCAGATGGACAAATTCCAGTTTCAGGTTCAGTTGTATTACCAGTACAAAAGATGTAATAGCTAAACATATCATCTTTATTGGAAAATAGATGGATATCAAGTTCATAGGACCCTTGTCTGATTGTGAGAGGCACTGCCATGTTTGGTTGTATTAAGTTTTGGTGGTTGGCACTTCTACACTCGGAGGTAGAACAGGACAGGAGTGGGCATCTGCCCCTTTTTCTAGAATTTCCAAAATTTGCGTTGTAGACATTTTTTTTCTTATGTCAGTGTTCATTTATTCAAAAAAGATTGGAAGTTGTCAAATAAATGTTTTATGTAGATAAGCTGTGGAACTCTTTGCTTAAATAGTGACTTGTTTTCTCCCAAGTAGATTCTGAGTTGAATCCAGGTGACCACTAATTTCTTTCTAGGAATGAAGTTTTCTTCTTCTCGTTTGATGATGTGGCATATTTATTGGGAGACCGCTGTGTTCATTTCTCATTTTACATGTGCACTTCTCGGAAAATAGAAAGATCCGCAACCAGAGATGGTCGCCTTGATTTGGGACCTCGGCGTCCGCAGGGAGGGGGATCGGGGAGGGAACATCATAGCAGTGTCAATTGTGTCAATTGATTCTGAGGACACGGGGGGTGGTAGTCTACCGACGACGCAGGAAGAACATGGTTAGACACGAGGGCTGTGGTTGGGGGTGGGGCGATGTCGGCTGCCCGCAACGTGTGCCGGAGGTAGCGAGAGAATGGTGTGCAGGCCGAGAGCACAACCAAATGCTGATCGTCAACAACCGGAAAGTAGCCGAGTTCACAAAGGAAGACATGGAGGAGACCACGGAATACTGGAAGAACACTCTGATTGTCTTGTACCGAGAGACGGACCATACTACGGACAAATTAGAGCCTTCGTCAATCGAGTATGGAGACCATGAGATAGAATGAATTTTTTTTTCCCGTGTTAACGGATTCTACTTCGTCCGATTTGGATTATAGGAGGATGCAAAACCTATACTACAAGGGGGGTCATGGACCTTCGATGGACGAGTGATCATACTCAACCAATGGTGTCCGAAAGCCAAATGTGAAAGAGATCTTTTTCATACCGTTCCGATAGGGATTCACCTTCCTGGTCTTTCCATCAAGTTTTGGAGTATACCTATGCTTATGAAGTTGGCAAACCTAGTAGGTAAATCGATTAAAGCGGATGATGACACGACCATGAAAGTGAGGCTATCATATGCTCGCATGTTCGTGGAGATAGAAACCTCAACCGAACTACGACGGGTTCTCGAATTTGAACTGTCAAGTGGGGAAATTGTCTCTTTGGTAGTGGATTATGAATGTGTTCCACCTGTGTGTAATCGGTGCAGATGTTTCAACCGTATACGCTAGACGTTCCCGATAGCGACAGCCAAAGACGCCTTTTGACACTGAGGCCAACACACAGGACTGTAGAAGCATGGAAAAAAAAAATCCAAATTCGTGCACTCGTACTACAAGTCGCATGCATACAAAGTTTAAAAGCATCTATGAAGCTGATGAGGCACTAAGCCAAGGCGCATGCAAGCTTGCCGCATAAAGGCAGCGACCCAAAAAACATGTGGCAGGAAACCTAGGTGTATACAAGTTTGCCGCATGGTGTCACTTCTATCAGTCATAGCATTAATGGCGTTGATAAGCATTTATTATTCTGGATGCCTCGTATTCGGTGCAAACAGCGAACGTTAGTGCTTATGTCACCATCATAATTACCTTTGTCAGTGTACAGCTATGCAGTGCCACGTGTATACATGACAAACCTCCATGCGGCAGAGCCCTCATGCGGTAGTGATCCCATAGGCCTTCATGCGGAAGAATCTTATGGTTGTAACAAACAAGAGGCCCTCAACAGCCAGAGCATGCTACGTGTCAAGTAGATCGGGTTATGCACACAAGAGCCGTGAACAACCTAGCTTACATGGGTATTGTCACGACCCGCACCCGAAAATTGGACATGAGCCGATGGTATGTCCAGCCTATGCCGCAGCATCGGCGGTAGAACGCTGTCTAGGTCTCAAACATAACTCATCCTGTCAATGGTCTCAACTCCATAAGGAGGACATTGATAATACATGAATCCACAGTTTATAATATACTCAATCACAAGGCTATTTGAAAGTAAATGGCACGATGAAAAATAAGGATAAGGAGTTCTGACATAAGTCATACACAAATATAAATACATCACAAGTCTAGAGTCTAGATGTCCTCAAAAGTCACAATAATAATACAACCCAGATCTCAGTTCTAGAACAATAATACATAAATAGGACAGTCTAAATGCCTGTGGGTAGAATCTCCTCTAAGATGGGTAACTCCTCTGGAATTTCTGGTTTGAAATCTCCCTCTGCTCCCGGGCCGTAGTGGGTAGGACAGAAGTCCTCCAAGTCCTCTGAAAATGTTATCCAGTCAGGATTGGAGCGAAGCACAAACACTAAACAGCAGTTTCATTTATGTTGACAAAAACTATAAAACAGTGTAAGGAATACAAGATGGAAGAATACTGGAAATATAGAATACTAGAGAATATGAAATAAGCAATAGAACATCTAGCAATGAATAAAATATAAGTGGATGCTAGAACAAGTAATCTGAAATAAAGAATAAACATCTGGCTAAGTGTTTGAAATATCAGTTTATTATGTGATCGGCTTGGGACGAGATCAGGCTTGATATATATGATTGGCTATGATACATGTGAGGTCAGGCTAACCATCTGGTTAGCTATGATGCGAATAATAGTCAGGCTAATCATATATATCAGGCTGTGAGGCATGTAAATGGTCAGGCTACACCCGACGTGATGTGTGGGGTGAGCTATGATGCATATAAGGTGGGGTATGATCACATAATCTGCTAATATTTTCCCATCCCCAGCTAGCATGATGATGATGGATTCCAATCACGACTCATCATGACAGGTATCTAGGGTGCTAACCCGTGTATCCACAGTGTCAGAGTCAAGTATAGTATACAACTGGAATTATAGAATTAATCAACAAAAGCGAAAACTGTCAGAGAATGTACTCGTCTGTGGTCTTGAGGAAGGTGTGAGGATCGATGTCCAAGGTGGGATCACAATGACCTAATTATGAAATATCAATGTCAAAATACTGAATTAAAGGAATAAGCATGTTTAACTAATTAAATACGAGGTCTCTAGGTCATACTAAAGTCTACTGGTCAATACTAGTCAAACTTGGTCGCACTATGTTATACTAGTTATTAGCACTAAAATATCTATATACTAGATAATATGATACTCTATGTCTCTTAGTACACTATAACTTATATATACATATACTACTATATATAGTATCTTAGTATACTCTATAACTATATTAGTATCCAAACTATCTCACTAATCTCTAGGTATCATGGGATACCTACACCATACTTAATACCTTAACTTATATGGTATCCTAGTACCACATTCTAACTTAAAACTTACACCTTATTCATGTAATTAATACCATCAACCCAACTCACTAGCTATACACCTTGATACTCCATTGGTATCATAATACTCCACTTGATGTTTATACTCATAACCCATAACCCCACTACCATAACATAACCTACATGAAGCTTATGCTCATAACTTAATATCTATCTTATTAACCTTATATACATACACTGGTATCTAAATCTTCTTACTAACTGGTACACTAATGTATCCTCCACAAGAACCCATTGTCACCAGTCCTGACAGACCAACAAGCATACACTGGCACCACCAATTCCCTAACAACTGCTGATCCTGATACCTACTGCTTGCAAGCTCCTGCAGCACTTAGAGTGTTGTTGTTGCTGCTGTGCCTATTAATGTCCAGTCCTAACCATTACTCAGATAAAGCCTTAACTTGTACTGAATATCGTTTTTCTGCCTCTTGAACCTTACTCCACAAATGTATCTGATATCTTGGGGACATAGACATCTCTAGCTTATCACAAACGACTGACAACACCCTTTATAACTGATACTAGTAACATTATAAACTCTAACACATCACTGATACTACACACATGGGAACATCACCAACCCCCAACCCACACTATATCACCATGGAACTGGTATCTTATAGTAACCATTAGTATTCTTAGACAATTACCAAATACTTAGAAAATAAGATTCTAACTGATACTCAAATCCCACACCTATATAACTGATATATATATATATATATATATATATATCCCAACACTCTAATATACTCTTACTTTAACAACTCATCACTTCCAATTCACTTGGCACTAACTTCCTACACATGCACATGGATATCCTACCCATTACTGTTAATGGCTCTCATTGCTGCTGCTGTGAACCTCTTGTGGAAGCTCTAACCTGATCCTTAACCATTAGACCTGACAGTATAGTAGTGCCACAGGCACTGGCCTGCACCTCCATCCTCGTGCTTGGTTGCTGCAGACTTTTATACTAGTTCTTAGCCTTTGAAATGCTGCACCAAGGTGCATAAATACAATAGTGAGCAAGTCCCTGCCTGCAACTCAAGTTAGATTTGTTGCAACACCTAGCACAAGCAGTCACTATGGTTTCTCACTACCTGAACCATCCTCCAATATTGTACATAGTCACCCACACTTCTCACTGGGACTCACTCCCTTCATTCAAACACAAAATTCACTGATATACACAACCACACTAGCCTCAAGCATCTGACTGTAAACAATACTAAGCCCCACACCCAGCTATACTTACTGATAAACTGGCACAGTACCCAGTCCTACTGATACATTAACCCACAGCATGATATGCTAACAGAACCGACTTCCCATCCCCATGCAGATATACCACTCCACCGATACCAGTGTCTCCCTCTCACCCCTTGCTTAATACGATACCAATGTACACAAATCAATATCTCAAAACCAAAGACACTACTCCCTCGATACTTCACTGATACTCACTGAGTATCAGTGCACATATCAGTGTACTGAAACCCAGCATATTGAACCCGACCTGCACAGCTCGTGTGCCTTCACCAAAGCTCCCACATGCACAGTCACCCACAATAACTTACACTGGACTAAACTACCACACACAGGCACACTGATGCACATGCTTGTGTTGGCCTCAACACACACTGAAACTCCCTAGTGCACACAACAACTCTAATACACTGGTAAGCGTGAAGAACCCGACTCTGCACAGTGCTTAGGTACTGCCTTAGGGACCCGACTATACGGTAACCTCAAAATCCCGACTGCACAGTGAATTCCCCCAATACTTCATACATAGTAGCACAAAATCGTAGGTATACAACTACACATACACATATATGTAAGTATACAAATCAGGGTTCCTAAGAACTAGGTCAAATTTAGGTATTCCCTCACTAGGAGCATTTCACCAAACACATGATGTGCAAAAATGGGTTCCACATCAAGAATTCCTGAATACCCAAACCTAAACCCTAAATCGAGATCAATATTATAGGTAGGAGATGTAATCACGTAAGAATGCACATTTCCTTAACTAGGGTTCACGAAATTTGGGGGAAAACCAACGTTGGGACACCTAAACCCTAGATTCACCTAGGTCTTCATGGAGAAACCCATAGAACCAAATCTAAAACAATGGTAGGCTCCTAATGGCCAAATAACAATGAAAAAATAGAATTAAAATGGGGTTAAATCGGATTCTCACCTATTGGGAGATGGTTTCCCAATGTAGGTCCTCTTTCTTCAAGCCTTCTTGGTCCAAGATCCTAGATTTCTCTTAATGGAGGAGAAAATGGATTTCTAGGGTTTATAAATTCTGAAATTTATGGGGAAGGAAGGGTTTTCTAAGTGGAGGCTAGGTTTAGGGCTTTCTTCATGAATGAAGAAGCTTGAGGGAGGCTTCCCCTTATTATATAGGACTAGGGTTAGGGTTTCAAATGCCAAGTGGTTTAATTAGCCCTTCATGATTAGCATGATTAGTCATGAAGAACTTAAATTAATTAGGGTTTAGTCATTCACCTGGAGTTTCACTAAAAACTAAATACCAATTAGGGTTGGTCACAAGGGTTAAATCTAATGGGTTTTTAGGTCAAGCCCATAAACTATGCATGGAGGAACACCCTACAAATTATTTAATAAACCCATCACACATATTTATTACACAATAAATTAAACAGGAAAATTACAATAATGCCCTAATCTAGAAATGTGGTAGTGACAGGTATACTCCAAGATCTTAGCAGCAGTCAATCTTAACAAGAGCCACGTGTCAGTTGAACTACGACATATGCACCCGGTTGCAACTGCATTCGGCTGAGAATGCCATGCGGCAACCCAAAATCATGTGCGTATAGACTGAGAATTGTGATTTCCAGCATATGCGTAAGCATGGCCTTCTCAGTGCAGATGGCTATAAATAGAAGGGACATGTGTTTCCCCACAGACACACACACAAACAGAAGGAAAAAAAGCATACTCAAGAGCTTAGTTGTTGTCTTTCGTGCCAGTGAGCCAAAGACCTAGCAACCCCCTTCATCGGTCGAAGGTTGACGGAGTAAAGGAGTCAGCTGCAATACTCGATATCCATCGTCACACTTTTCCAGAATCAATTTTACTTAGATTTTCTGTTTAGGTGTACATTTTTTTTTAGTTTGTAATACAAAAAAGAATTCAGTATCAACCTTTTTTTGACCAATGACAAACAAGATGTCGACTCTGCTGGGGATGTCTTTCTCCACTGATGAGAAGATTGTGATGCAGTTCGACGCGACGAAGCTAGGTTCGACCCAGAGGATGCTGGTCTTACGCTTTGACCAGCAGGATTTCGAGGATATGCTTTTCGCGGACAGTGCGAGCCCTTTGCCGAGGCTTACAAATCCCAAGAAGATCCGCAGGACTTGGGTCGCTAAGGCCAGTCTGCCATACCCACAAACTTTAGAGGATGCGCTCCCTGCACCTGATGCTCGAGACGTGAGTCATGCATCTACACAGGATGCCCCTGCTCATGCGATAACCATGCCTGGGAGGAAGAGTGCTGAGCACCTAAGTTCCGGCAGAGAAAAAAAACTACGATGCTAGGAACCTAGGAGCCAGATCCTCTTCTCGTTCTGGACAGCCCTCTAAGAATGGGGCAGATGCCCAGACTATGCGCTCATAGCGAGGAGTGCAGAAGAAGAAGCATGTTGCACCCAACTCCTGACGCATGAAGGCTACTACATGCGCCAGGGACAAGAACCAAGGATCTGACTTTGACATAATTTTATGCGGCGCAAACTTCATGCGACAACTTCCTGGAGATAGAGAACTTGGACTCCTCGTACTATGCGCCAGTACGTGCTAGATCGAGGAGATCCAGGGCAGTGCGAGCTATCCACGCTCAAGCAACTTCTCAGACAGCTGATCGTCAACATGTGCCGTTAACTGTTATGCGCCTTTTGACGGTAAGTTGTATTGAATTGATCCATGCGCCATGAGGCGCATAAAATAGGTCAGTTCTAGAAGTCTTCCACTAATGACTTGGGGGTAGTTTCTGTACGAGACTCAGGTCAGGAAGCAAAAATCTCACCTGCACACCCATGCGCTTGGCTTGGCCATGCTCATAAAGAGGTGTAAAGGTAAAATTTCCCTCGTCCGTTTTGCGCTACATGACAAGTCCCAAACGCAAGGCGAGAGAAACAACCACGACATGTGAAATATCCCCTCCAGGGCACCACTGTGCTAGCATTGTCATCAATTACTGTTGTACCAAGATAGCAGCACTTGCAGCTAGGCAGTCGACATTCCAGCGACTGCAATCAATTGCACCCATCCGACAGCGTCTCAGAAAGCGAGTGCAAGTACCAGAGGAGGAATTGCCCATCGCCTCATGTTGTTCTACCTGGAGTTCTCCCTCCACCAGGAAGAGTTCAAAAGTAAGCGCGTCCAACCTCCCGATCTCGATCAGTGCGCCAAGGAACCGAACGTGAACCAGCAAGTTCGCGGTACCCACCGTGGGGTGTTTCAAGGCACCCTTCTAGAGCAAGGTCTTCCTCCAGGAAGGTCGACACACAATCATTAGTACAAGCTGGGGGTAGTCATATCCAGGTGTTCCATAACAACCCGTCATTCCGTGAAGACACTGACTCTCAGGGGACGGACATTGACATGACTGGGGGTGGTCACCCTTGACAAACTAGAGCAGCACCCAACATTGAGGGTAGTATTCCCTCCGAATCGAAAGAGGATACAATATTACCATCCTTTCCTGAGAACAACATGACTCAGGGATCGGAGGCGGAAAGCGAAGGATCTACCGTCCCGTCCATCTCTTCCCATGTGATGACAATATACATAAAAGGGGATAACAACGAGGGCACCCGTGATTGTCACGCCCTAATACTGGAATACGAAGACGGACATGGCGAGCTATCCCATACAAGGTATGGAATACCGTACGACGATCACTACTGTATTTAGATAAGGGGGTGCGTACTATAATCAAGTCGCTTAGGGTCCATGTCTCAATCATCAACCAAGAAGCAATAAACATAGAACATGTATGATAAAGCAGAAAGGCATCCCAAATGCTCTGTCAAAATGTTATAGAATCCAGCTGTACAAAATAAGAAGCTGGTAGAGTGACAAAAGTACATGACCGTGATCAACTGCAGTATGATTAATTAAAATCATGTAAGGAAAACTAAATGTCCAAACGAGTTGGCTAACAAGTACCGGTGGCAAAACACGTCCAAAAGAGTAAAATGTATAATGACAAGAAGGAAAAAAGAAATCCACTCGTGTTCCTTAGCGACCATCAGTGTGCCCGTAATTGTTCAGGGGGAAGTAAGCTGGATCCTCAGGTGCTGGATCTAAATCTGGCCATGCAAAACCAGCGGGGTTAGACCCCCAAACAGCAAGTACCACAAGGAAGCACGAATGAAGAAACAAAAACCCAAGCAATATATAAATACATAGTGCTTAAACCAAGAATCATAGGCGTATATACCCTCATCGAGACAATATGACATCCCTACACCAAACAAGGACAAAAAGAGCCACACCACATCGAGATAATGCACATCCTCTGATTCAGGTCAAGTTATGGGATTTTGCATCACAATCTAGGCCCATAGCCTGTAGTAAGCACAATAGCCCAACCCTACAACCAAACAAGGACAAGGGTTGAACATCAACCACGACAAACCATGTTCCTAAACTGCTAACCGAAGATACAAATATATTCAAGCTTAATTATAAATGGTCAATCACTTGTACTGTTTGCTAGATGGAACCCAGGTTATCCCAGAATTATAATACAAATAATAGGAATTCTCAGATCGTGCGCTATTTAAGCGGGGCTAACCGAGCCATGATAATCATTACGTAGCACATAGTATTATGTACCGGTCCCTTGTAAGGCCATCGTGCGAAGATCACATAGTACAATATAGTATTCAGATATTGCCGTCTACTAGTACGGACGTGACACAATATTCATGGGGGCCAGCCTTGCACTCCCCAGTTAAATATCTGAGGGCAGCTTGTCATACACAATCTCAAAATTTTGGCCCTCCCAATGCTTTACAAGTTTTAGTTACCTAGTTAACCCTATGGTCAGCTGAAATCATATGGCATGGTCACATATTCATTCCTTCTATATGTCGTACCGTAGTACGACCATGCTAGATACGAATCCACTTTATCACTTGATAGTTCAATTTGGATTCCTCCCAACTTGATGCAACAATCAAACAATTTTTAGCCACGCTTGGTTATTGACTACTATCATGTCCATGCTGGAGAAATTATATTATGTCACATGTCACGTAGCACAAGGTACACCTCAGTGTAAAACTTGTAACATATAACACGTAGAAACACTTAGCACGTAGGAACACATATAATGTAGTAAGTGTATCAACACGGATATAAGTAGTCGAGTCAAATCACCAACTTATTAGTTAATCACATAGGTTCTATCACATTGCAATACATAGGTCAAGTCACTTAGTGCATGGTCTAATTCTACCCATAGTCGGGTCAGACACATAATCAGATCTAACACATAGTCACTGAGTCTAATCACACTTATAGTCATCAAAATCACACATGAAATCACAAAATCCAATAAAATATCAAAACCAAGCAAATCAGCAAAACAAGCAAAGCTGGCCTCATATGCAAGCCGTGCCTCAAATACAAGTCGTGCCTCATATGCAAGTCATGCCTCATGTATGCAAGCTGCAGGGGCAAGCTGGTGCGGGGACAAGTTGGCGCAGGACAAGCTGGCGTATGGGAAGCTAGCGCATGGGAAGCTGGCCTCATGGGAAACTGGCATATGGACAACCATGCGCCCAATAAGATAGGCGCATGGGAAGCTGGCGCATGAAGCTGAACGCATGGGAATCCATCGTCTCCAAATAGCACGAACTCTATGAAAAAAGCTCCAAAAATCTGAAAACTTGTTTTCTTTATAAAATCTTTATTTTAACTCCAAATCAAGTGAAACAAAAATCAAAATTGTACAAAATTTATTTCTCTAGCACATGGAACTACTAGTTTTTAAAAACAATAAGTTTTAATAGATCAAAAGTAAGAAAACTCATGGAACCCATGAAAATTCTATATTTAAAATGTATATCTACTCAAATCTATCCATCAAAACCACAAACTCCAAGTATTAAAAAAGTTCTTAGAAACCCATGGCACACATAATAGACTAATAAAATGCAATAGAAAATAAGAATTAAAATCTAAGGTGTTTTTCTGTGTCACGCAAGGTGTATTTGCCTAAAATGAAGAATGAGAGAAAAATAAAAAACGAGTGAGGATAAAGAAAGATGATAGCTTATATAGCTAGGGTTTGAGGTTTAGACCATGGGTTCAATTCATGTCCAAACCTAACCACCCAAATAAACCATGAACCAAGTTAAACCAAAGAATGTGTCTAGTCTCCATGCAACCTAATTATCATGCAAGCAAAAAATAATACGTCCCAAATACGTATATCGGAAACGGAGAGTGACATCTCTATCCACCTTGAAAAAATTTCGTCCTCGAAATTCAAACCCAAGGCTAGCTAGAGAATTCAGAACAAGCACTACACTAAATACAAGCACATCTACACATGCAATCAAATTCAATCATATAATGAAGAAAAGCAACATCAAACTGTATGGGTAGGCGAATCACAAAGGCATAAGAACAAATATACCTTCCGAGTTGAATATTTGCAGATACCGAGATCAGATATCATCCTCGTGCTCCCACGTCGACTCTTCCAAAGGGTGATGACCCCAAGCAACCCAGACAAGATGAATAGTCTGGTTCTTGAGTACTTTCTTCCTTCGGTCCAAAATGGATACGGGTTGCTCCTCGTAAGACAAGTCGGTACCAACGACTAGCTCAGAATGATCGAGTATATGACTCAGATCCGGGACATACCTACGCAACTGAGACACATAAAATACATCGTGCACCTCTTGTAGCGAAGGTGAAAGGGAAAGACGATAAACAACATCGCCTACCCTCTCAAGGATGTCGAACGGTCCCACGTATCTTGGATTAAGCTTTCCACGGACCTCGAATATAATGACTCCACAGGTTGGCAAAATTTGCAAGAGTACGTGGTCGCCGACACGAAACTCTAAAGGTCTACGATGCTGATCTGTCCAATGCCGATGCCTATCCTGCGTAACCCGAAATCGCTCTCTGATTTGCTTGACCACTTCCACCATCTGCAGATCATCTCTGGGCCTAACATATTCCTCTCACCAATATTATCCCATGCTAATGGTGACCTGCACTTTCTTCCATATAACACTTTGAAGGGTGCCATCTGAATACTTTTTTGATAACTATTGTTATACGAGAACTCGACTAGATGAAGGTGATCCTCCTAAGACCCTTCAAAATCCAAGGTACATGCTTGCAACATATCCTCCAATGTCTGAATGGTCCTCTCTGATTGCCCGTCCGTCTGAGGATGGTAGGGGTACTAAATTTCAACTTGGTGCCTAAACTCTGATGCAAGCTTTTCTAGAAATGAGAAGTGAATCGAATATCTTGATCTGATACTATACTTACTGGGATATCATGCTGTCTTAATATCTGTCGCATGTACATCTCTGCCAACTTTTGTGGACTGTCCTACTCAAAAAGGAAGAAAGTGATCTACTTTCGTGAGTCGATCCACTATTATCCAAACTGCGTCTCAACCAGTCGAAAATCTAGGTAAACCGGTCAGAAAGTCCATCACGATATGCTCCCACTTTCACTCAGGAATATGAAGCAGTTGCAATAGTCCTGTCGGTCTCTTCTGGTCCCGTTCCACATTGAGAGACAAACCGTGCTATCTCCCATTTTATCCCGTTCCACAAAAAATGTTGCTTGATATCATGATACAACTTGGTACCTTTTGGATGAATTGAATACTGGAAACTGTGCGCCTCAGTCATAACTTCTTGGTGAATATCTCCGCTCTGTACATAGAGACAATGTTCAAATCTAAGGATTCCATCTTCATGAATTATCAACTCCTTTCGGAGACTATATTTGTATTCTGTCGGAAGCTTCTGCATTCGTGGATCTTCTGCCTGGGCTGCCTTAATCCTCTCTACCAAGGTAGACTGAATTTGTAGGCTGGCCAAAATTTTGATATCTTACGAAATTAATATCTCGATACCTATCTCTTGAAGATCCTCTAATATATGTCACGGCGTTGTTAACATGAACGCTACCTCTCCTGCTAAGAGCATATGCTACTGCATTTACCTTTCTTGGTTGGTACTGGAGTTCCATGTCATAATCCTTCAACAACTTTAACCACCTTCTCTGCCTTATATTTAGATCTTTCTGGCTGAATACACAGGCTCTTGTGATATAGAAATCTCTCTCCCCGATCGCCATATAAGTAGTGCCTCCATAACTTAAGCGCAAATACCACTGCTGCCAATTCCAAGTCATGAGTCGAATAATTCTTCTTATGATATCGAAGCTGTCGAGATGCATATGCTATCACTCTCCCATGTTGCATCAAAACACACCCGAGTCCCTTACCGGATGCATCACAATATACGGTAAATTCTCCGAAACCTACTGGAAGCATGAGAATTGGGACATAAAGCAATCTCCTCTTCAACTCTTCAAATGCTAACTTTCTATTGACCAAACAAACTTAGCCTCCTTACACGTCAATCTGGTCAATGGTGCTAAAATTCTTGTGAAGTCTGCCATAAACCTTCGGTAATATCTGCCAAACCCAGGAAACTTCGCATCTCCTCTGCTGTCTTAGGAACTGGCTAACCTTCTACGGCCTCAACCTTCTTTGGATCTACTGCCACTCCTGCTCCCGAGATGATGTGACCTAGGAACGATACGTGATTTATCCAAAACTCGCACTTGTTGATGCATACAGCTGATGTTCCCTCAACATCTGCAAGACCTTCCAAAGATGCTCTTCATGCTCCTCCTCACTACTAGATTATACAAGAATGTCATCTATGAAAACTACTTCAAACTGATCCAAGTACGGCCTGAAGATACGGTTCATCAAATCCATAAACACTGTCGGAGCATTAGTTAGTCTGAATGGCATTACTAGAAACTCATAATGTCCATATCGCATCCTGAATGTTGTCTTGGGTATGTCTTGCTCCCGAGCTCTTACTTGGTGATATCCTGACCGAAGGTCGATCTTGGACAAAATCTTAGCTTTACTCAACTGGTCAAACAAGTCATCTATTCTTGATAATGCATACTTGTTCTTTACTGTCACCATATTCAGTTTCCTGTAGTCGATACACAACCGTGTTGACCTATAGGTGCCGGTAGCTAAAAGCCCAAAAGAGTAAAATGTACAATGATAAGCAGGGAAGAAGAAACCCACTCGTGTCCTTTAGTGGCAATCCGTCTGGTGTGCGCCATTGTTCTGGGGGAAGTAAGCTGGATCCTCAAGTGTTGGCTCTAAACCTAGCCATGAAAAACCAGTACAATTAGACCCCCAAATAGCAAGTACCACAAGGAAGCACGAATGAAGAAACAAAAACCCAAGGAATATATAAATATATAGTGCTTGAACCAAGAATCATAGGCGTATACACCATCATAGAGACAATATGACACTCTACAACAAACAAGGACAAGAACTGCCACACTACATCGAGATAACGTACATCCTCTAATTCAGGTCAAGGTATAGGATTTTGCGTCACAATCTCGGCCTATAGCCTGTTATAGCACAATAGTCCAACCCTACAACCAAACAAGGACATCGGTTGAACTATCACACCACGATATTCCATGTTCCTAAACTGCTAACAGAAGATAGAAACATAATTAATCTTAATTATAAACAACCAATCACTTATACAGCTTGCTAGATGGAACCAGATTATCCCAGATTTATAATGCAAATAATAGGAATCCTCAGATTGTGTGCTGTTCAAGCGGGGCTAACCGAGCTATGATAATCGTCGCGTAGCACATAGTATTATGTACCGGTCCCTTGTAGGGCCACAGTGCAAAGATCGCATAGAACACCTTGTACAATATAATATTTGGATATTTTTGTCCACTAATGCGGATGTGACACAATATCCATGGGGGCCAGCGTTGCACTCCCTAATTAAATATCTGAGGGCAGCTTGTCATATACGATCTCGGGATTCCATCCCTCCCAATGCTCTACAAGTTTTAGTTACCTAGTCAACCCTATGGTTAGCTGGAATCACATGGCGTGGTCACATGTTTATTCCTCCTATATGTCATACCGCAGTATGGTCACGCTAGATACGAATCTACGTTGTCACTTGATAGTTCAATTTGGATTTCTTCCACCGTGATGCAACAATCAAACAATTCCTAGCCACGCTTGGTTATTGACTACTACCATGTCCATGCTGGAGAAATTATATTATGTCACATGTTGCATAGCAAAAAGGTATACCTCGGTGTAAAATATGTAACATATAACACATAGGAACACTTAACACGTAGGAACACATAATACGTAGTAAGTGTATCAGCATGGATACAAGTAGTCGAGTCAAATCGCCAATTTATTAGATAGGTTCTATCACATTGCAACACATATGTCAAGTCACTTGGTGCAGGGTCTAATTCTCCCCATAGTCGGGTCAGGCACATAGTCATCTGTAACACATAGTCACTGAGTCTAATCACACTTATAGTCATCAAGATCACACATGAAATCATAAAATCCAATAAAATATCAAAACCAAGCAAATCAGCAAAACGAGCAAAGCTGGCCACATCTGCAAGCCGTGCCTTAAATGCAAGCCATGCCTTATATGTAACTCGTGCCTCATATGCAAGATGCAGGGGCAAGCTGTCGCAGGGAAAGCTGGCACATAGGAAGCTGGCCATATAGGAAGCTGGCGCATGGACAACTGGACAATGGGATGCTGGCGTATGGACATCCATGTGCCCAACAAGATAAGCACATAGGAAGATGGACACATGGGACTATATCGTCCCAAAACAGCATGAACTCCATGAAAAAAGTTCCAAAAATCCAATTTTTTTAAATCTTCATTTAAACTCCAAATCAAGTGAAACAAAAGTCAAAATCGTACGAAATTTAATTCTCTAGCACACGGAACTACTAGTTTTTGAAAACAAAAAGTTTTAAGATATTAAAACCAAGAAAAACTAATAAAACCCCATGAAAAGTCTATATTTAAAATGTAGACCTACTCAAATCTATCCATCAAAACCACAAACTTCAAGTATTAAAAGTGCTTCGAAACTCATGACACACATATTAGACTAATAAAATATAAAATAAAAATTAAAATCTAAGGTGTTTCTCTATGTCATGCAAGGTGTACTTGCCTAAAATAAAAAATGGGAGAAAATAAAGAATGCAGCAGAAGAGAGAAAGATGATGGCTTATATAGCTAGGGTTTGAGGTTTAGACCATGTGTTCAAATCATGACCAAATCCAACCACATAAATAAACTATGAACCGAGTTAAATCAAAGAATGGGTCTAGTCACCATGCAACCTAATTATCATGCATGCAAGAAATAACACGTCCCAAATACGTATATCGGGAACGGGGAGTGACAGTGATCGTCAATGCCTCGATGCTCTAGAGGCAATGATACACACCATGAGCGCCTCGATTCAGGCTTTGACCCAGATAATGCTAGAGATCAAGGCAAACATGGTCCCACTACCATCCTGGACTCCGGTATAAGCCAACCATGATCCAGGGACCAATAAGGAGTTTAATGCACTCGTCCTTGCTTTCCCAGTTGTTGGTGTTCATTCCTTGACACGATCATCCACCCCTCTACCGTCAGATGACGCTCAGGAGGCCATCTAGGAATTGCATGCTCGTGTTGACGCCATGGACAACCGAGACAAGCTCAGAAGCTTGGGATACGACAACCCTATCCTTCCGAGTGGAACAATGTGATATATCCGCCCAAGTGTAAACCACAGTTCCTGACCCTATTTGATGGAAAGACTCCACCGAGTTAGTACATGAATTATTTCAACAATATGATGGGACACTTACCAAGGGATGATGCCTTGCTTACCAAGCTGTTTGTCAGAGCCATGTCCAGGGTCGCTTATGAATGATTTTGAAGCCTCCCGGACAACTGTATCTCGTCCTTTGATGAACTTCGACACCTCTTTTCCTTTCGGTTCTATGACGGAGGAATGGACATGACTATGTGCTCCCTTATGGACATCACTCAAGGGAAAAAAGAGTCCGCACATGACTATATAGAACGCTTCTGACATGCAGCACCGAGGCTACCCCTGACACGCCTGAATCTGTACTGATGGACACCTGCAAAAAGAACCTACTACCGGTAGTGAAACTCTGGACATGCCCCACTTAGTTCGAGGAATGTACGACATTCATTATAAGCGCAAACACCGCTGATAAGAATGTGAAGGAAGCCTGTTTGTTGTGAATACAGATCCCTAGCTCTGCTGATAGGGGAAAGCATCCTTTCAAACACATCAACAACAACAACAACAATAATGACCATGACGGTAAAGGAAAGCAAGCCCTTACCGTTAACGTGTCCAAACACTCATCAACATCCGCACAGAAGTCGACAGAAGCACCAAAGCCGAAGGAGACCTATTCTTTTGATGACGATGATGTTGTCTAGATCTCAATGTGATGATAAAGGGCAGCAAACTTCGGCTGCCCAATATCAGACTCCCTGAGAAGGCAGACAAAGTCGATAATCCAAAATACTGCCTCTAGCACCGATACGTCTAACATTCAATACGAGACTGTTATGTATTGAAGAGACGTATCCAGCAGTTGATCGGCGCCAAGGCCCTCACCCTTGACTTTGAGGACAAGATAATCACTACAAACATGGTGTTCCTCCAGCTCGATACTTCTCTATGACGGAAGCCAAGATGGTGTTGTCCTGGTCTCTAGGGCAGTGATGGAGGTCATCAACCTCCCGCCAGCTTGCAACCAAGCAGCGGGGTTGGTTCCACGCACAACAAGTCATGTGGGTTCACCTAGACCTTGCTTAAGGCCTGACACAAACAACAGCACCTTCGACCACGAAGTCTAAAATTAGGGGGCCTAAATTCTATCACATGGTCTCTTCCTCAACCGATGATGCCTTGGCAGGGGTGGCCAGGTCAGGACAAACCTACTTGCGCGACTACTATCCAATTTCAGAGGATGATAAGTTTCCAACCGCCATATCTACCGCTCCAGGGGAACCAGAAGCAGGTCCATCCAAACCTCCTACGACGGACAAACAAAAATAAAAGAGGAGACTAGCTTTAAAAGTCTCTGAGGAAAGACTCAGTGCCTGGGTTAGACAACCCTTACAACTTTGACATATTGGCACAGTTTGCCAATACTCCAGCAAGGTTGTCACTTTTTGAGCTCATTCGTCTCTCTAGGAAAACCCGGGGTTCTCTGAGCGAAGCATTATAGCACGCCGACTCCTACTTATCCCAAATTAAGAAACCGGTGGAGGACCCTGCTGCGTGTCACCATTACCACAGCGTGGTAGAAAGAATTTCGAACATCACGTTCTCGCAACAAGACATGTTATTGAAGAACAACATGCACGATCGTCCTATGTATTATACAAGGTATATTGGGGCCATCAAGGTGGACCATATGCACATTGACCTGGGCTCGTCTCTCAGCATCATCCTACGAAGCCTGCTCTAGACCTTGAGAATTTTGATGCATCGGTTGTCTGCTATCAACACAACCATCAACGACTTCAATGTAGGAAGGAACTACCCTTTGGGCAAAATCCTCCTGAAGTATCAGACAGGCGACCTACGAACGAAGGTGACTTACTATGTCATTAACATAGATGTATCCTACAACAACTTGCTGGGCATCCTTGGATACACGAACACATGATCGTACCATCAACTCTGCATCAGTGCCTGAAATATTTTGACAGCGAAGGAGTCGTTAGGACAAAATTTGCTGATGTAAATGCTTTTAAAGGGTTCGAGGCTTACTACTCTGACTCGGTCTTGTACAAATGGACGTACCAGGAGGAAACATATAACGATGCTGGCGATAAAGCTGAAGCGGATATAAAACTCGAATGTCACGACCCACACCCGGTGTAAGGGTACAAGTCGGAAACAACGCCTAGCCTACGCCTCAGAACCTGCGGTAGAACGCTGTCTAGGTAATCTATCTAATAATATAATGAACCACCAACAATGATAATATACTCAATCACAGATCTAAGATAGAAATGAGCACGAATCAGATAAAAGAATAGAAAAGTCACATACAACTCATGAGTCTAAAATAATACATCAATGAGTCTGAAAGAATACTAACAAATAAGCTGGAGACAAATCCAGTACAAGAATACTAAGAAGCTACTAAACTCGAGTCATCTGTCTCAGTTGGGATAAGTTCCCCCTGAACCAGGATCTCAGACTCTAGACCCACAATATCCTGAGGTCCATAATGTGTAGGGTACCAGTCCTCAGTGTCATATGTGAAAAATATATCCAGTCAGGAAGGAGCAGAGTATATCTCTAACAACAGTTCTAATCAATGATAAAAACTATGTAACAGTAAATAGATGTGAATATACAAGATGCATAATAGATGCAAGAGATATATATACAATAAGAAAATACTGGAATAAATACAATAATGAGCAATTTGTCTATGAACAAGAATACTAATGTCTAAGTGTGTGAGTACTAGCTTTAACATGTGATCGGCTTGGAAACATGATACAAGATATATGGCCTGGCTAATCATACGTGCGGTGTATGATTAACACTATTCAATGCAAGACTTGATACAAGGAGGGTATGATCACATATCTACACTAAAATACTCCCACCCTCGACTGATATAATAGATCCAACCATGGTACGCTATGGCACAAGATTCCCCAAGAAGATAGCTAGTCTTTCCGAGAATCAGTGTCTGTACATGTACAAGATAATCAATGAAACAAGGCTTGCACAAGATACACCATATACCAAGGAATAATATCTCATGACGAGATCCGGATATACTAATCCGTGTAACCATCGTGTCAAGAGAACAAGGATATCTACACTAGATACAATGAACATAGAGGATATCATAAATGAGAAACTATCAGAGAATGTACTCGCCTGAAGTCCAATGAATAGTCTCACCGATGTCTGACACGGTGCCTCGAAGACCTAGATATGGAATACAACATCAATACAAGGTTCCAAAAAAAAAAAAAGTCAAACTAATCAACTTTTAGGTCAACAAGTCAATTCTAAGTCAAAAATCAAACTATGGTCAACTACCTATTTCTAGGTTGCACGAGTCTAACACCAAAAATATTGGTTCAAATACTAAATTCTAGGTCACAAAACTATATCTTAAATATTAGAATACCGTATCTACGGATACGTAAATCCATAGGTAAAACATCAATATATAAGTCAAACAATTATTAATAATATAGAATCCTAATTACAAACATTAAATAGGTACCGTGGGTTTGAACCAATTTGGCATCACAACATAAAATTATAATCTTAATACCCCAAACCCAATACCTTGGGTATCCCTAATTACCTTGGTACATACCTTGGTTTCTCAAGGTAATACCCAAATACTAGTTATACTATCTACCCGTAGATATATACATATACTACAATAATTATTATATATATAGTATATATTAATACTATTAACACATATAAATATATTTATATATATTTCAAATACCATATATATATATATATATATATATATATATATATATATATAGTATTTAAAACTGCCAAACTGTCGCTGAAGACTCTGCCCGCTGTCGCTGAAGGCTGTTGTTGATATTGATACACTGTTATTTTAGTGACAATTTTCTACAACTGTCGCTAAAAATGTCACTAATCTCCTGATACGCTGCTGATACTGCTGTTGTTTCAGCGACAGTTTTCTGTAACTGTCGCTGGCTGCTGTCGCTGTTTCCCCTACTGTGGCCGCTGCTGTGTTACTGCTAGTTGATATTATACCTCAAGGACCAGAACTTCTTGTTTCAGAGGAAGAATCCATCAAGCTTGATCATGCATATATTACCATTATTGATTTGGTATTTTCTGAACGGAGGCTGTGACGGTTGCTGTTGCGACGGTTCCTGCTGTCGCTAAAGCTCATGTTCTCCCCCTCTCTTATATATATATATATATATATATAACACCCATAAATAGATACTAAAATACATATAACTATAATATATAGCACTATGACTATATAACATATATATAACATACATACACCTCCACATATATATGCACATATTAAATACATATGACAATAGCATACATATGTATAGTAATATATACATATATAACAACACATATATGTATACGTATATATAATCATACAAAAAATGAATGCATATATCATATAAGTAGGTATATAACTACATATATATATATATATATATATATATATATATATATATATATATATATATATATATATATATATATATATATATATATATATATATATATATATATATATATACATGCTACAATATATATAGTTCTTACCTATGTAGAATAATAGCTACATAAAAATATATACACACCTAGATATAATAGATACATAGATCTAAGACACAATAATACACACACACACACACACACACACACACACACACACACACACATATATATATATATATATATATATATATATATATATATATATATATATATATATATATATATATATATATTATACTTCTCCAAGAAATAAGAACATAAGAGAATTAGATCTATAATTAAATTGCACACACATGGAACATAACACCCCGTATCCTACTAGATCTAGGATACGCTTGCGACACGAGTCCACCACACATCCAAACATACCCCGAAGGATACGAACAAGCCACATATATTATTTATGAACAATACGAAGAGTCAAATACAAATCAACGTATCCGTGTTAAAATATGACATGTACAAAGTCCCGTGTCGGAGGAAAACCCCCAAATCAACACGTATCACCAAATTATTGGGATACGACCTACACGTACCCAATTGTGGATACGACACTAGCCCCAAACATACAAAGATATGCCAAATTGATCTATAGGACCAATTGACACACACAACAATTATCAATCTCGAAATTCTCCCAAAATTGACACAAAAAGTACCATAACTTTCTCAATATGTCTCATATGAACACAAAACCAAATCCTATGGGTAGCCTATGCATATGGGTTGATTTTACATGGTTAAATCTCAGATTTAGAACCTAAATTAAGAGGAAAAACTGAATTGTACCTATTAGGAGATGGATTCCCAATGCAACCTCCAAATGTGATAAAATTACCTCCAACTTGTAGATCCTTGCTCCTCTTTGTAGATCCTTACTTCCTCCTTCTAGATCCTTGCTCCACTAGTCTCTAATGGTTATTTGGGAAGAAATTGGAATAAAATTTGGTAGGGAAATGAAGTGGGAATGAAAGAATTTGGTTGAGGAAAATTCTAGATCTAGTTTTGAAATAAAAAGAGGAGAGAGAATCCCCCCCTCTTTATTATAGGCCGGCCCCCTTTCCCCTCCCTCAAGTTACTATAAATTATCCAATATACCCCTTGGGGCCTCTCATGAAGAAATAATTAAGGAGGAAAGTTTCTGGTCTAATGGTTTAATTAATTTAATCCATCTCCTTAACAATGGGCCTTCTAATTGGGCTAATTTCTAACAATTAATTCATGTTAGTCCATGAGTCTAACTAAACTAGTTAGGTCCACTATCACAAGTCAAAAATAAATAACTAACATCTAACAACAATTTAAATAATACAATAAATAATTATTTACCATGCACAATATTTAATTAAATATGAAATTACTAAAATATCCTTTCCTAGAAAATATGGTAGTGACATCGACAAACCCCTAAGGGTCCATCTCAAAGGACGTGCCATCGATACACCCGCTCTCCTCATGGTTAAGATTCGTAAGAAGAATCAGGAACCTCTGGTGGTCAGCCTTCGAAGACCAAGAAAGCCACCAAGAGAGGAACCTCCTGCAATGAAGGCCCCTGAGCCTTTGGTAGTAAATCTCTGCAAGAAGGCTCCGAAACCACAACTGGCACTGGTGGCCGACTTCGAAGGGGATGGACTTGAAGAATATATTGATATTCGTACTGATGTCCTTTCATTTAATGATATAATCCCAAGTTAAATGGTACCATATTTCCTTAATAAAGGGCTATCTTTGAACTACTCTGATGTTGCACATTTGAGTATCATGTATTTCTTAGAGTATGGTCTAGGTTTACAACTGCACACATAAGTGACAACCGTTTATGTAGTAAACCAAATTTTCCCGTATCAAGACACCTACTTCATAATTCTGGCAAGGAAGTGGGGTCAAAAATTCATCATCTTCAGGAGAGCAAAAGGTCGCTGAGACTTCCTTAAAGAAGAACTAGAACCCGATAGTGATATAATGCATCTTTACCACTACAGTTCACAAGCCAAGCGCATCATCCAGAAGATGTTACATGACCTGAAATACGATAAGGGCTTAAACTATGGTAGAGGACGATATTTGCCTCTATGTTACTTTGCCCCCACAGGCATATAGAAGCATAAAAATACTACAGGCCGCATAGAGCTCATGTCGCATAAAACATGATAGATACGGCCAGACAAAAGTTGCATAATAGCCTTCATGCAGCCTGAACAATCAAGTCATAGAGAAGACACATGCTGCCTGATCGACCAAGTCACAGAAAAACCGTATAGTATACTATATGCGGCCTGAACGACCATAGAACAGGGAGGCCGCATAAGGACCCTCTGACACAGATTTCGATGTCTGTCAGAGGCTCTGACACATAACTCATCACTATGAGACGCTTCAAGACTCGTGAAGATGATGCCTCAAAAAAAGACAATGGGTCACATCAGCGTATTAATTGCTTCGACAAAAGTGCCATGCCACATGTTCCCTCGTATACGGCTATGCCCTATGCGGCATCGCCAACATACGACCAGAATATCCATTCAACCAAGGCCCAAATGAGAGCACGTATGCAGCTATATGACCTATGTGGCCTTGCAAACATTCGACCAGAGTGTCCACTCGACCAAGGACCAAACGAGAGCACGTATGCGGCTATACGACCTATGCAGTATCGCCAACATGCGGTCAGGGTGTCCTTTCGACCAAGGCCCAAACGAGAGCACGTATGCGCCTACATGAACCATGCAGCCTCACCAATATGTGGCATAGTTGTTATGCGACCTCCAACTCACAAGATTTTTTTATTACAACTGCAGAGATCTTTGCACAGTTGGTGCTGACTACGTGTCTAGCTGACCAAGTCACGCCCACAACGGGTTGATAACAACCCAGAGATCTCATCAACAACATATCTCAACCAAGACCACGTGGCAATTTGTCCATGGTATGGGGCAACAGTTGCAATCGTATTCTGTTAAGGAGCCTTATATGGCTACCAAACAGAGGTAAATACGGCACCCATAGCCCATCAGGGATGTAGCTGGTGTTCGAGATGCAAGGAAAACTCTCTGGTTGGACCCCGCTGATCAGAAGTCTCACTAGGCCATCAAGAACAAGTATGAACTTTGATTGCAGACTCCGGGCGCCTTCGGTCGCCTCACTTCGATATATCTTGCCTCACCTCCCTCCGGTTGCCTTGCTTCAGATACAAGAGTTATTCAAATAATTAAGCCTTGTAGTCATGGTTTTTAGATCATCTTTTAAGCTAGTCCATTTTTTTAGCCTAAAATCCTCAACAATCTTCTACTACTCCAAACATTTCAGTCAGCCGAGGGATAGATAGATCCCGAGGGTGCCCACGATAGCTATAAATAGGAGCAACTTGAACATTCTAAAGGTCGACTTTTTCTGCTTCAGAGAGATACCAAACCAAGAGACAAGGCTGGCTATATATGGATTTACACAAGCAAGAAAGAAGTGCTTCTGCATCAGATCATCCATGGAGTAAAGAGAGTTGCTACACTCCTAACCATCCATCGTCACCCCCCCAGAAAATAAATTTGTACTTAGATCATCTTCTAGGACTTCTCTGTTATTTTTTTAGTTTGTTAATCAAATCCAGTTCTTTCAGTTCTCTTTTTAATTTAAATGGCAAACACGATGATGAATCTGCTGGGGGTGTCCTTCTTCTTTATTGAGAAGTCGGTGATGCAATCCGATGTGGCCAAGCTTGGCTCGACGCAAAAGATGTTGGTGGCCACTTCGACCAGCAAGTGTTCGAGAAAATGCTCTAGGAAGAAAGTGCTAATCCTTCGCCAAGGATAGACACGCCCAAGAAGACCCCCAGAACGTGGGTGGCCAAGGCCGCTGTATCTCAACTTACTGCGGAGAAGACGCTTCCAGCCTTCCACTCTGTTGCCAATGACGGTCGTCGGACGAACACCCAGAATATCCACGTCTATGCGGCATCCGAGCTGAAGCAGAGACTGTTCAGCACCCAGACTCTGGCAGAGAAAAATACTACAATGCCAGATGTTATAGTGCTGAGGCAGCGTCTATGGTGCCAAGGAGGAGGCCACATAAGACTATCCATGTGGCATCAACTTGCAGCCGCAGACAGACGGCCACATGTGGCCCTGATAACAACAGAACCTCTATTTTCGACCGTATCTCATGTGGCACAGATCCTATGCGACCCACTGAGAACGGTAAAAATCAAAATCTGGAGTCTTCATACTACGCGCCTGTGGTTACTAAGCTGGAAAAGTTCAGGGCAGTGCGAGCCCGTCAAGCTCAAGCAACTACTCATACGATCGATCGCCAACATGCATTTTTAACTATTATGCGAGACTACGACAAAAATTTATACAGGACTAACCCATGCATCCAGCCCACAGGGACCAATGGACAAGGCCTGTCTCAAAAGTCTTCTACCGGTACCTCGGGGCAAGTTCGTGTACGAACCCCAGTCCAGGGAGAAAATACAGCACCTGCACATCCGTGTGCCCGAGATACCCAGACTCACAAAGAGGATGCACAGGTAACATACCCTTCGCATGATTTGTGTGACATGATTACTCACAAGCACAAAGCAAGAAAAATAACTACGACGTGCCCTCTCCAAGGCACTGCTGCACCAACATCATTATCAACTGCTCTTGCAATAAAGCGACAATACCCACAGACAGGCAGTCGACCTTCCAGCGACTATACCAAAAAGTACCCCCGAAAACAATCCAGAGATCAGGTGCTAGTACCAGAGGAGGAGCAGTTGCCCTTTGCCTCATGCTACTCAACTGGAAAGCTTTCTGCCACCAAGGAAGAAAAGAAGTCAAATACCTCCAATTCGTTGCTCTCTACCAGTGCGTCACAAAGGCGACTACCCGGAAGGCTGACAATGGCACCCGCAGAAGTCGTCTTCCAGGGCAGCCGCTCTAGGAAGAAGCTGTCAGCCCCTGGGGGGTAGTTCTTTCTCAGAACACCTGGGTGTAGCCCAAGCTGGGGGTAGTGTCTCCCTTGACATACGCAACAACCCAGCGTTCCAAGGAGACAATGATTTCCAAGGAACATACTCCGAGATCCCAGAGGGTAGCTACTCCCATAAAAATGACACAATATTCTACGCTGGGGGTAGTAATTTCGTAGACCTATAAAACAACCCAGCGTCCCGTAAAGATAGTGAATCATGCCGAGTTCTCTGTAGGTAATCACCCTCATCAAAAAGACGCACCTTCCAAAGCTGGGGGTAATATCCCCTCTGAGTTTGAAGAAGATGTAGCACTTTCGGCTTTCCCTGAGGACAACGATTCAGTGGAAGCTGATAGAAATATGCCTAGGGTTAATGCAGCATCTAGGGCTGGGGGTAGCAATCCTCCAGAATCGGAAGACAGTGCGATGATGCCTACCTCCTCTGAAGACTATAACTCCCAAGGAACATACAATGACATGCAGGTTTGTAGTCACCCCCGAATAGTCAGAGCATCATATGAAGCTGGGAGTAGCATCTCTTTTGAGTCTGAAGATGATGCAACGATGCCCGTCTTCCTTAAGGATAGTGCGTCTCAAAAACCAAAGGCGGAAGGGCTTAGCGATCGCCAATATCTTGATGCTCTTGAGGCAATGACGCACACCATGAGCGCGATAATGCAGAATCTGACCCAGGCAATACTGGAGATCAAGGAAAACATGGTCCTGCCACCCTCAGGGCCGCAATAACTCTGTAAGCCAGGAGTAGAAATCTCCTGGCTATCCACTATTTGAATAAACAAAAATTTAGGGAAGAAGAGGTTTATACGAAACCTTTCTTTTTTTTGCTTACAAACAAGAAAAAGAGTACAATTAATCCTATACGAGGATGTTAAGTACAATAAAAAAATAATTCTGGGGAAGTATTGCTATAGGAGTCTGATCTGCGATCGATCACTTTGTCCCTTGGACCACACGATGATGAAGAAGTGCTGTAGAAGAAGAAGAAGCTTCAAAGATTGCAAGTGGGATTGAATTCTCGTTGCCAAAGTTGTCAACCAACACTCTCTGTCTTTGCTCTCTCTCTCTAATCTCTGATTATGCCCTGGCCGGTGTCTGATCGTCTGATTGCCCAATAGCCTGATCGATTATTTGATTATTCGATCCCCTTGTCCCTATGATCAGGGGTCTCTATTTATAGAGATCATTCAAGATAACTGTCCAGTTGGCGTAGAAGCCAAACTGTGAAGAAAGTTGCATCTTTTACGCGGTGGTTACAATAACTGCTACCCACGTTCAAATAATCTTTTGAATATGCGTGTGACACGTATCCCTTTATAAGGTAACGCGTATAACTGCTTCTCGAAGATAACGGCATGCAAGCCACGTAGGAAGTTGCCCCTGCGTAAAGATGGTTGGCGTAAAAAGCCAAATAACTGTCTTGTTGGCGTAAAAGCCAAATAACTGTCTTGTTGGCATAAAAGCAAAATAACTGTCTTGTTGGCGTAAAAGCCAAATAGTTGTCTTGTTGGTGTAAAAGCCAAAGAGCTGTGTAGAACTTGATGGTTCATGAAGAATAGATAACTAGCGTAAAATAGCCACTTATCCATTACGACTGAGATCTTGAGCGTATTCTGGGCTAAATAGCCTTATCACATACCTTTGCAAACATGGCCGAGTTGGCATATTTCGAGGAGATAACATACGACGTACTCCTATAGTTGAAAATAGCCCGGTTGGCGTAAAATACAAGGATGGTAATGTGAGCGTATTAGTCACAGTTTTAGCTTTCCCAGTCAATTATCCATCACGACTGAGGTCTTGAGCGTATTCCGGGCTAAATAGCCTTATCACTTACCTTTTCAAATATGGCCGAGTTGGCGTATTTCGAGGAGATAGCATATGGCGTACTCCTATAATTGAAAATAGCCTGATTGGCATAAAATGCAAGGGTGGTGATGTGAGCGTATTAGTCACAGTTTTAGCTCTTCCCCGTCATGACAAAATATAAAGAATAGAACCAAATCTCGTGCATTAAATGCAGAGATATGCCTCCATCTCGTGCATTAAATGTAGAGATATGCCTCGAGCTCGGTATAAGAAACAGCTTTTGACGTGGCGTCTGATTTCGTCTTATCTTGAGCGTAAAAATTTATTTCTGTCCATGTAGAATAGGCAGCGTATTCTTTGAATGCGTAAAAATGACTTGTATTAAGAATATGTTGCTAAACGATAACCTGGGTCTCTGTGCAAAATTATCATCACAGCCGTCCTCTCGATCATCGTGTAGTACTTTTTGTCATGAGTCAGGTTCACTTTTCTGTCTGACAAATTCATCCGAGGAATACGAAGAGTTCCTCGGACCACTTTACGCTGCAAACATATTTTAAACTTTACGTGGGAGGATAAAGTAACCTTTTTGGCGGAACAGTCTTGAAGCACTACTTTACGCGGACAGCTCTGAAGCTCTACTTTACGCCAAACAGATTTGAAACTCTGTTTTATGCGGACAGTTCTGAAGTCATATTTTACGCCAAACAGCTCTGAAGCTATGTTTTACGTGTACTGTTCTGAAGTCATATTTTATGCCACACAGTCTTGAAGATCTATTTTACGCAAATTTCATGTATGTTGGGGGTTTTGACTGTATAATACGTGTATAATTCTCCAGCATATTTCATGCTTCTACAAGACCCCCTTCAAAGTTTTTGGACTTGGCTAAGTCTGGAATACTTTGAATAAGAAGCATGAAATCGGCACATATTCACTGTCCACTTCTTTCTGCTAAGTTCGTCAGGTTGGAGTATGTGGGGACGATAGCTCAGAGATGACATAGACGTGAGCTGATCGATGGCCAAGAAAGAAAAGTTCTCTTCCAGTGAAGACAGACACTTTCAGGGAACTCCTTGGCCCTTTTCGTCTGATGAAGTCTTCTCGAATGAAAAAGAAGAGAAAACGCTGATTACGCGTATTCTGCTGACTGATCTATTTCATATAATTTAAGATGTGCGTAAAATCATAGATCTGTAGCATCTGAGCGTAAAATCATATATCCTTGCTCTGCGCATAAAAATCTGAGCGTAAAATCAGGGATCCGTTACGCAGCGTGACTATCTGTCTTCCTTTTCAAATGATCGGCTGACATGGTCCCAAATCATAACCGACTATTAAAAACCAGATTTGGTTAAGGATTCGGAGAGTCACTTAAACTCTATAAATAGGCCTCGGTCATAAAAGAGAAAAACTCTTCATCTTTCTTTGCAAAAATGCTTTGTCTCTTTCTGAAGACTCTTCGTTTCTTTCCGAAAACTCTTAGATTCGCCATGGCACCAAAACAGACCTTCGTCTCCAAAGGGAAGAAAGTCGCTTCATCGTCTCGCTCTACTACTCAAGCATGAGCAAATCCTACTAGGCCAAGCGAGCCTCGTTCTGAACGAAGTGCTCCGCCATCTAGCTGTGCACCGGGCATCACAGGTAAAACTTCAAGAGAAATAAAAAACCCTCTGCACACGTTGTACGTATATGCGCAAATACGCCCATATTCTTAATGTGTCAGCGTAAAACTCCATATTTTTGTAGTATGGCGTAAAAACTCAGACTGTCAAATTTTGGCGTATACTGTAAACCTTGCATTTTATGCACTGGAAGTAAATTCCAGCATAAAACTCAAATTTTTGTAGTCTGGCGTAAAAACTTAGACTATCAAGTTTTGGCGTATATTGCCAGAATGTAGCACCTTACGTTTTATGCGCTGAAAGTAAATTCCAGCGTAAAACTGACTTATTCTCTTGCTTTTTGCAGTGGACCTACAGATCCCTCCTCTGGCTGAAGTAATGGGCTCTGCTGCTGGAATATTGAATTCCAACTACTTGGAAGACTTATCCCACGTGACTTTCCCCATCTCTGGAAACGAGTATCCTCAAGAAAGGGAAACTTTGATCTCGGTCCAAGGAGAAAGAATGTTGCTGAGTATGATCAGTGGGGAACCCTTGACATACATAGATGGGACTGAATATAAGAAACCAATTTCTTATTTGGGGATGTTATTGATAAGCAATCCCAAACAAAGCCCAAGAAGGAAGATTGGGTATTTTCTGCTGAGGGCACGGTCATGTTCCTGCCAAAATATGTCCAGAGATTATCCTATCTCTGCATTCTTCCATGCCACACATCCCAGAAGGATGTCATGGACTCTGACTCCTGATCTTCATGGCCAACCAGGGAAGATCTTTTATAAGAAAGGATTAAACCAAGGATCCTTTGTAACTAGTCCCTCCGGCCCTGTCATGCCCTTCAGAGGATTACTACCAGGCAGCGTCCCTAGTGGGGACTCTTCCTTGATCCAGCTATTTCAAATGGCAACTTTCTGCAATGAATTCATGGGGCAGGGAGGAGTATATCCCAAGGTTAACCCTCGTACCAGTGGATGGCTTAGCCCCTACAATCTTCGATGGGCCAGTTTAACTGCAAGGGCCCTGAAGCACTTTCAGATGGAGCTGGAAAGTATTAACTTATTTGAGGCTGTCAGTGCTACTAGTGTTGGGCTGCCTATCAACCCCAATTTGTTCTTGGCTTTGATGGAGCGATATAACTCGCTAACTGGGACTTTCGCCACTCCGATAGGTGAGTTGGGCCTAGCCCTTCATGAGATGGTAGATATCTCAAAGCTGCCAATGGGAGACATTTCTTATGAAGAGTACGTCCCCACCAACAGAGAGTTGAAGGATACCAACCCTCGGGTAGTGGCAGTATACCAAGAGCTGATGAGCCACTATCTTGCATGCACCACCTTCTACAGAGAGCCTTCTGACTTAGCCCATATTAACAAATGGGTATCCTACCTCTTCTTCCATCAGGCTAGAGATGCCAAGCAGGACAAGGTTATAGATAGCAAAGACAAACCTTTGAACCCTCCGAGCATTCTTAATGCCAACACAATCGATGATCTCATTGAAGATGCAGAGGCTCCAGACTATGTTCTGAATGAAGAGATTGGGGGTTATCCTGCAGGAACCAAAGCCTACAGTTATATGAGGCATTGCCGAAAGCCTCTGTCAAGAGAAGCTCAACTGGCTGGTTTTCTTTCTATTTGGCTACGCCGATGGGTGGTGCCTGGTATCGCGTCTGTGGATCGCATTCATCGCAACACCTTATGGCCCGCAGTGCATTTGGTATTTGGAGCAAGATTGGGCCTGCTCCCTGCCATGGTATGCAGGATACAAGCTGGCCTGAGGGTTATTACTGATGGACTGCTGGCCGATACTACACAGCGTGAAGGATATCCTAGAGTAGAATTGCCATTCTTATATCTGATGGGATGGTTAATCCTTCACAACACCAGAGTAATGTCTCCTGGATCTGCCAGTGGTTCGGGCAATAACTTCTTGTTGAATTATAAGAATTCTTCTTGGAATGTGACTAGCGTCATAGATTGTCGACTTGTACTAAATTTTGCCCATAGTTGGAAATTCTTCTGTACCGTCCCCCCCGTACATATCAATCAACAGGGGACTAAACTTCAGGATGTAGGTCAGGGGAAGACTATTCTTTCTCCTGAAGCCTTTTACTGGTTGGTCTGCATTAGACCTTCCCACCTGCTGTACAGAAGTGAGGACCACTGCTACTTGGAGCCTTATCTGCCTAGCCGTTTTGTCAGGAAATTTGGGTATGATCAGTTGCACGTGAGAAATCCCATCACCAGCTTCAAATTCAAAGGTGGACTTATTGATGGAGCTAGAGGATGGCGGTATTTTATTATGGGTTGTACTGGAGCAACCTTTGCTGTGCCCGCGACTTCTCTCTCCATGGAGTTGCGCATCTTCATTCGTACGCACAATTTTATGTGTCCATCAATATCTTCCATCGTGATTTTGATGTATATGGAAGTTTCAGAATACCCTCCCATAAGTCCACTGGAAGAGAGGAGATACCATCTGTCTCCTCTGATGAAGGTGATTAAGCTACTAGTGCAGATAATTTTTTGTTAATTTTACCGAGAGGCGTAATAGCTCCGCCAGCAGAGCCTCTCATTATTTCCCATAAACGAAAGGCTTCTACTCTGAAAGAGCCTTCCCCCCGCAAGAAGAAGCAGACTACCAGAGGTCCTAAAAAGAGTTCCACCAAGGGGGCCTCTTCCAGGAGTGAGCCTATTGTTTTCCCTGTTGGGGATGATTCTTTGATTATGGGTCCTTCACCTTTTAAAGAAGGTGCCTCCACAGTTCCAGCTGAAAGTGATAGAGATTCTTTGCCTGCGACTGCTGCCGCTACCACCGTTATTGGTAGTGCTTCTATATCGCCTTTGAGGCCGAGCTTAATAATGATCAGTATACCTTTACCAAGACAAATAATGGGGCCAGTCCCTCATTCATCTGTAAGTATTTCAAGCGAGATTCCACTCGATGAGCCTCGAGTAGATCTGGGTGATGACTGGGATGACTACCTTCAAGCATCAGTTGGTGTACCCTCATCTCCAGGTATGATAACTTATTTAGCATCATTACGAAATGATTTAGCTATACAGGCTGCAGACGCCATATACATACCATCGGCCATGGGTAAATGTTGTCTTCACGCTTTTTTCAGGAAAATTTAACATCTAATTGATATTAACTCTCTCTAATCTTAGTTTCAGGCGAAGACATTTCGGGGGAGGGCAGAGCTGAAACAACCTCTAATTTTGTTGTGGATCCAGCTAATGAAACGGCGATGCTGCCCACCGTCGAAGAAGCATACCTTGAAGCCGTTGATCTTTCATCCGCAATATTTTCGGATATAACCCAGCCAACAGTAGTTCAAATAATATCAGAGGTGGATGAACCCACCATCTCGACGGTGCCACCTTCGTCGAGCATGCCAGCAACTTCAACTGTTGTTGGTGTCTCTTCTTTTGTCGCACCATCTGTTGAAGTAACGACTGTGGCAACATCCTCTACAGTCATTCCAGAAAGGAGACTTACCGATATTATGGCCACTCCCAGCGTCCATTCGATCTTTGCTATGCTAGTTGAACAATACACTAGCATATTCTACCTCACTTTAAAAGAATTGATATCTATGGTGCTGGAGAAGAATCTAGGCTTTGATGCTCTGAAGACGTCCTCCAAGCTCACTATAGCGCCGATTAAAAATTTCAATGACGCTGAAAGAGCTAATACGCTAGAGCAAATGGTTAATGGTTTAGAATAACCCATTAACGAATATTTGTAACTATCTTGAGGCAGCATCGATGACTTGGTTCAGGCTGAGTATGACTCCCTAACTGCTAAACTTGCTCAGAGGACAGAAACTTTAAACAAATCCATCCGGGAATATCAACAAGAGATGGAGAAAGAGCAAGCAGTATTGGTGGAGAGTATTCCTCAGCTGGCTCAGTGCCGTGCCGAATATGAGGGATATGAAGTGAGGGTTCAAGAATTGGATGCTGAACTTGCTCAAACCAAGGAGATGCTTCTCAAAGCATCGCTAGTTCATGATGTATTGAATGGCCAAGTAAATACAGCTCAACAGAACTTGACCCGTGTGGATGTTATTCATGCAAGTTTTGTTGATTCTCTGTCCGAACTATCTCTCTTGAGCAATGACGAAGCAAGGCTGGAGCTGGCTCGCACCAACATTTTAAACTCTAGGAATGAGAGGATGGCTGCTTTGGCGCAACAGATCAGGGATTTAACTGCTCCTCCCCAATGATGTACTTTTTTGTTTCTCCTGTAATTTATCAGAGATAATAAAGATATATTTTTTGACTTTGTGGACCCATCACTTTAGAATATAAATGATAGGCTAAGATGAAAGTGATATCAGAGGTAATATGAACATGATATACTTTCGGTAAGGTTTAGCTGAATATAAATTTATTCAAAAGTAATATGAACCTGATAGAATATGATCCAACTAAATTTATATACAAAACACTATCAGAGGTAATATGAACATGATAGGTTTACAAATTAGTTAAGCATATCTATTCAGAGGTCACATGAACCTGATAGAATATGATTCAGCTAACCTTTGTACGTGGTATCGTCAGAATAAGATCTTCATCATACTCCGTTAAGCAAAGGAGATCAAGTATAGTACTTCTTCAGGAATTTGCCGTTGATAGGAGCCATTACCAAATTTCCATTAGGTTTGGCTAATCTGTAAGCGTCTTTTAAAATCATATAAGGGCCCTCCATTTCTGTACGATTGTTTGTGCAAACTTTTGACATCGTACCAGAGGTAATATAGAAGTAGTACAATACCGTATTTGTTGAGGACATCCCACTAGGGGATCCTTGGTGGACCTATTATTTGTTGCGTACGTTGAGTGTAAATAATAAGTTCAAAACAAGCCCAATTAGAGGAAATAAGGACGTGATAGGTTTTATGGCTAGTAAAGACATCCTGCTGGGGGAATTTTTTTGTGGACCCATTACTTTTTTGCACACGTTCGTACAAGTAATAGGTTTGAGACAAGTCATGACAGAGGTAATATAGACGTGACAGTTTTTTGTGGACCCACTACTTTTTGTGCATGCTAGTACAAGTAATAGGTTTGAGACAAGTCCTGTCCGAGGTAATATAGCCGCGGTAAATATGACTCTGTGGGGATAGTGGAGAGACGTAGTTCAGAGGTAATATGAACATGAACTGACTTTTTCTTTGCTGGGGAAAATGAGGATAGTTCAAAGGTAATATGGATTTGAATAATTCGTTTCCATTGTGGGCATCCCACCGGGGGGGTTTTGGTGGACCTATTACTTCTTGTGCACGAGAGTACGAGTACAAAGTTTAAGACAAGTCCTGCCAGAGGTAATATGGACGTGGCTGTTTTCGTGGACCTAACACCACTGGCTTACTTAGAGTTAAGTACGGGTGCTAAGTTGAGATAAAAACCGATATTAGAGGTAATATGGACATGAAAATCGATAGCCAAAACTCAGGAGGTTTGCTCAGAGGTAATATGGACATGACAAACTCAGCCTGAGAGAAATATTATGACAGCAGTTCAGAGGTAATATGGACGTGAACTAATGTCCGAAAAACTCATTGAGGAGTGATTCGTTGAGTGTGGTCTATCCAAACATAAAGATAGACCAAATGATTATTTTGCTGGGAAGATTGATGGGACGATAGCTCAGAGGCAATAAGAGCATGGCTAGCGTCTAACGAGATTGGTTTGAATAGTCATTGCGGGAGTGTGCGAGTAGACCTAAGGATTGCTCCGCTGGGAGAATTTTGAGGATCCATCATCCATTGCGTACCCGGGACTCTTGGATACGGATGATGGCTCTTTACAAGAATTTGTAACGAAGGAGAAAATATTGCACATAGGCACTTGCTGGGGATGTCAAATTGCTGAACATATCTATACAAAGGTCATATGAACATGATAGAATATGATTCTCGATCTTCGACGATCGAAAAAATATTGCACATAGGCACTTGCTGGGGATGAAGAACCAAGAGTTGATTTGTACAACTGGGTTGTGGACTTATTACCCATGGCGTCTCTTAAGTACAAATAATAAGCTGAAACGACTAGCACTATCAGGGGTTATACGAACGTGATAGTAGGAAGTCGAAGAGAAGAACTTCACTCAGAGGTAATGTAGACATGAAAAAGTTCTGAAAATATCTTACTTAGAGGTAAGATGGACGTGGTAAGATATGACTCAGGGGGGATAAAGAAAAACAGAACAGAGGTAATATGGGAATGACCATTTTTGTGGTGATAGATTTACTCTGTTGGAGAAAGTGGAGAGACATAGTTCAGAGGTAATATGGACGTGAACTGATTGATAGCAACAACCTGGGAGGTTTGCTCAGAGGTCACTTGGACATGGCAAACTCAGCTGGGGGAAAAACTGTTTGGACGTGAACCCATGTCCGAAAAATTCACTAGAGAGTAATTTGCTGAGTGGGGATAGACCTGAAGGTTGCTCATTCGGGGAGGTTTTAGGGACTCATCATCCGGTACTTCTTGAGGAGGGCAAATTGCCACGTTGGAGTGAGATCAATTTGCAGTGACCGTCCTCTCATTATAAATACAGAGTGATGATTTTGGCGTTGATCAACTCCTGGATTTTCCTTTTCAGTACATAGCATGCCTTCGTGGGGTGATGAATGTACCGATGAAAGAGACAATAATCTGGGTCATCGACCTTGTCAGCCTTTTCAGGGTATCTGATGTTGGGTAGCCGAAGTTTGTTTTCCTTCATCAATACATTAAAGATTTCAATGATGTCATCATCATTGAAGGAGAAAGTCCCCTTTGGTTTTCGGACTTGCGATTCCTAAGTCGTACGGTCCTCAGGGAAGATGGTCATAGTTGCATCATCTTCGGACTCAGAGGAAATTCTACCCCCAGCTTTGGATGCTGCTCTGTTTTGTCGAGGGAGACTACCCCCAGACATGTCGTCGTCTGGTTCTTCTTCCTGAAATGACGAAGTATAGTTCAATCGGTCGAAAACTGACCATTTTGCTTTAGAACAGCAACGGTTAATTAGAACCTTATGACTATTACAACAATGTTCTCTAGGAGGTGTAATAGACATATTAGGAGATCCCTTGTCTTTGCGTTTCTGGATCATGAAATCACGCAAATTAGGGAGATTACAAGAAGAAGAAGAAGGCTTATTCTGCCTTTTTACATCAGTAGGAAGGTGTATATTAGGAATCATAACCCTTTCTCTGCCATAGGAATACATCAGTTCACCCATATGAGTAGCATATGATCCATCATCTGTCTGAGGAGCATATCTTCTCGTAAAACGAGTCTTCTTTATGCGGACAGACCTCTGCTGGCACAATTTGGAGTTTTGCACAAGTTCACGTAAAATAAGGAAAGTCCGCGTAATATGTAAAGTGGGAACTCTCTTCCCTTGTAAAAGTCTAGAGGTTGGAAGATTCGCCACTTGTTTTTCCTTGATGTGATCAAAGGGTACATCTGCCTCATCATAGACGGAAGATGTAATTTTACGCACATGGCGTGTTTGAAATTTCTGGATTGGCACTGAGGCATTGCTAGAAATTTTGTCTACCACGTCACAAACGGGAGACACAGTTTTACGCACAGGGCGTGTTTGAAACTTCTGGATTGGCACTGAGGCATTGCCAGAAGTATTGTCTACCACGTCACAGACGGGAGACAAATTTGTACGCACAGAGCGTGTTTAAAACTTCTAGATTGGCACTGAGGCATTGCCAGAAGTGTCTACCACGTCACAGACGGGAGACAAATTTGTACGCACAGGGCGTGTTTGAGGCTTCCGGATCGGCACTGAGGCATTGCCAGAAGTGTTATCTACCACATCACAGACGGGAGACAAATTTTTACGCACAGGGCATGTTTGAGGCTTCCGGATTGGCACTGAGGCATTGCCAGAAGTATTGTCTACCACGTCACAGACGGGAGACAAATTTTCACACACAGGGCGTGTAGGCGCAACTTTGTTGATCAGAGAGTGAGAGTTTGCAGGAAGGGTAGAGGACGTCTTAGGCATCCATACTTTATGCAACTTCCTGTTGTTGTGGACAGTGGAGGAATGAGAGCTACCCCCTGCATGAAGCATGTCTTCATAAGCAGATTGGTCGAACTGGACGACCAAAGTCTTCTTCGTCGATCCTATAGATACAACATCGTGTTGAGCAATTACTTTTTCGTCAGAGGAGAAAGTCGTCCCCAGCGGAGTCGCCATTTTGTTTGAATAAACAAAAATTTAGGGAAGAAGAGGTTTATACGAAACCTTTCTTTTTTTTTGCTTACAAACAAGAAAAAGAGTACAATTAATCCTATACGAGGATGTTAAGTACAATAAAAAATGATTCTGGGAAAGTATTGCTATAGGAGTCTGATCTACGGTCGATCACTTTGTCCCTTGGACCACACGATGATGAAGAAGTGTTGTAGAATAAGAAGAAGCTTTAAAGATTGCAAGTGGGATTGAATTCTCGTTGCCAAAGTTGTCAACCAACACTCTCTATCTTTGCTCTCTCTTTGATCTCTGATTGTGCCCTGGCCGGTGTCTGATCGTCTGATTGCCCAATCGCCTGATCAATTGTTTGATTATTCGATCCCCTTGTCCCTGTGATCAGGGGTCTCTATTTATAGAAATCATTCAAGATAACTGTCCAGTTGGCGTAGAAGCCAAACTGTGAAAAAAGTTTTATATTTTACACGACGGTTATAATAACTGCTATCCACGTTCAAATAATCTTCCGAATCTGCGTGTGACACATATCCCTTTATAAGGTAACGCGTATAACTGCTTCTCGAAGATTATGGCATGCAATCCACGTAGGAAGCTGCCCCTGCGTAAAGATGGTTGGCATAAAAAGCCAAATAACTGTCTTGTTGGCGTAAAAGCCAAATAGCTGTCTTGTTGGCATAAAAGCCAAATAGCTGTTTTGTTGGCGTAAAAGCCAAATAGCTGTCTTGTGGGCGTAAAAGCCAAATAGCTGTCTTGTTGGTGTAAAAGCCAAAGAGCTGTGTAGAACTTGATGGTTCATGAAGAATAGATAACTAGAGTAAAATAGCCACTTATCCATTACGATCGAGATCTTGAGCGTATTCTGGGCTAAATAGCCTTATCACATACCTTTGCAAATATGGTCGAGTTGGCATATTTCGAGGAGATAGCATACGGCGTACTCCTATAGTTAAAAATTGCCTGGTTGGCATAAAATGCAAGGATGGTGATGTGAGCGTATTAGTCACAGTTTTAGCTTTCCTAATCAATTATCCATCACGACTGAGGTCTTGAGCGTATTCTGGGCTAAATAGCCTTATCACGTACCATTGCAAATATGGCCGAGTTGGCATATTTCGAGGAGATAGCATACGACGTACTCCTATAGTTGAAAATAGCCTGGTTATGTAAAATGCAAAGGTGGTGATGTGAGCGTATTAGTCACAGTTTTAGCTCTTCCCCGTCATGACAAAATCTAAAGAATAGAACCAAATCTCGTGCATTAAATGTAGTGACATGCCTCCATCTAGTGCATTAAATGCAGAGATATGCCTCGAGCTCTGTATGAGAAACAGTTTTTGACGTGGCATCTGATTTCGTCTCATCTTGAGCGTAAAAACTCATTTCTGTCCATGTAGAATAGGCAGCATATTCTTTGAATGCGTGAAAACAACTTGTATCAGGAATATGTCACTAAACGATAACCTGGGTCTTTGTGCAAAATTATCATCACAGCCGTCATCTCGATCATCGTGCAGTACTTTTGTCAGGAGTCAGGTTTACTGTTTTGTCTGACAAATTCATCCGAGGAATACGAAGAGTTCCTCGTACCACTTTACGCTGCAAACGTATTTTAAACTTTACACAGGAGGGTAAAGCAATATTTTACGCGGAACAGTCTTGAAGTACTGCTTTACGCGGACAGCTCTGAAGCTCTACTTTACGCCAAACAGATTTGAAACTCTGTTTTACGCGGACAGTTCTGAAGTCATATTTTATGCCAAACAGCTCTGAAGCTCTATTTTACGCGTACTGTTCTGAAGTCATATTTTATGCCACACAGTCTTGAAGCTCTGTTTTACGCGAATTTTATGTATGTTGAGGGTTTTGACTGTATAATACGCGTACAATTCTCTAACATATTTCATGCTTCTACATCCATACCAACTCGTCATGCCGTGAGGACAGTGATTCCCAAGAACCAGACAATGACGTGTCTGGGGGTAGTCTCCCTCGACAAGACAGAGAAGCATCCAAAGCTGGGGGTATAATTTCCTCCAAGTCCGAAAATGATGCAAAATTATTGGTCTTCCCTAAGGACCGTAGGACTCAGGAATCGGAAGCCCAGAGCTAAAGGGACTTTCTCCTTTAATGACGACAACATCATTAAAATCTTTAACATACTGATGAAGGAAAACAAAGTTCTGCTACCCAACATCAGATGCCCTAAAGAGGCTGACAAGATTGATGACCCAAAATATTGCCTCTTTCATCGGTACGTCATCATCCAACCAAAGACTGCTCTATGTTGAAGAGATGTATCAAATAATTGATCAATGCCAATGAGCTCACCCTCAACTTTTAGGATAAGACGGTCATTGCGAACATAGTATCCCTCCAATTTGGCAATATTCCACCGACGGAAGCCCAAGATGGAGTGGTCCCAGTCCTAAAGGCAACTATGAAGGTGATCAACCTTCCACCAGCTCGCGACCAAGCAGCCGGGCTGACACCTCTTACTACACCTAGGGGCAAAATCATGTGGGTCCACTCGGATCATGTCCCAGACTTGACGCAACAAGTAACGCCTTCCGCCGTCAGGCCTAAAACACAAAAAACCAAGTCTTGCCGCATGGTTTCTCCCACCACTGAGGAGGCCTGGGCAGGGGCAACCAGGTCGGGCCTTGCCTACCAGCAGGATTCTGAGGTACCCAACATCAAAGTGCCTTCAACGACCAGGTCAAAGGGGAAGCAATGCAGGCCGGGCCACAGGATCCTTTCCTTAGAAAGCACCAATTGTAGACTTTAGATGCTCAGTGCAGCTCAACAAATCTCCCTGTGTATAAAAGCTAAGTCTCGCATGACTCATCAGCAATGGCCCATGATAGGTAGCACTCCATTGTACGCATCCGAGCAAGTCTTTAACGCAAGAATGTATCATACTTCATGTGCACACGATAGTACTTCTCGTTGTAACAAATCCTTACTGGCAACATACAGTATTTCTCTCCACAATATACAAAAATGTGCAGCAAGCGGTTGTGCTCGATGTGGTAGACAATTATGTGCACGTGACAGTGATCCTACGCGCACAACTCAGCAAACTCTCTCGTGTATACGTGGTAGTGTTCCTGTACACATAGCTCCTTAATCGGCGCAGGCTAAGTCATCAACAATATTCAATGCAATAAATGATGTATTGTCTCAGTTCTATCATTACAGCCAACAATCACTCTGTCTCATGTCAAATATGGGATATGACCTCCAAAAAGCTGAAGGTCTGAACTTTGGAAAATGACGACGTATTCCTTTATAATTCGACAGTTATTACAATAGCACTCACAGAGGGCTAGGATATAGAGATGCTTGTACGCGCCATAACTCACAAGACGGTCGACAAATTCTAACCTAAATGGGAAGGCCTATTCATGGTGGAAACCATAATTTCCAATGGCGCATACCGGCTAGGGAAACCCAACATCAACTTGCTCATGGTGCTTATCAACGACAAATTCCAAAAAAAAAAGTACTACGTCTAAACTAACTTGTACTCCTCTCATCCCCAGCGGGACAACCCAGATGTACAAATCAACCCTTGGTTCTTCATCGCCAGCAAGTGTTGTACCATTTTCCCCTTTTTTACAAATTCTCGTAAAACCCATCATCTGTATCCTGGAACGCTGGATACACATCGGATGATGAGTCCCCAAAGTCTCCCCAGTGGGGCAGTCCTCAGGTCCACTTATACACTTTCGCAGTGACCACTCAAAAATTAATCTCGTTAGACGCTAGCCATGTCCATATTATCTCCAAGCTATCGTCCCATCAATCTCCCCAGCGGAGCAAGCCTCAGGTATATCCTTATTTTTGGATAGACCACACTCAGAAAATCACTCCTCAGTTGTCATCCCCACTTATCACCCGTACTCACCAAGGTACACCAGCGTGTTAAGTTCACAAAAACTGTCACATCCATATTACCTCTGGCATGGCTTGTCTCAAATCTATTACTTGCACTAGCATGCACAAAAAAGTAATGGGTCCAGAAAACATATCACGTCCATATTACCTATGATAGAATTTGTTTCAAATTTATTACTTGCACCCTAAGTGCGCAAAAGGGTAATAGGTCCACCAAAGATCCCCCAGCGGGATGTCCTTACTATCCACAAAACCTATCACGCCCATATTACCTCTAATATGGATTATTTTTGAACTTATTATTTGCACTTGTCACCCTCACTTTTTCAACTAGGGATAGTCTGGTAAATTGTCATGGGTAAATAATTTTAGAAATAAATATTAAATATTAGGGTGATGATTTAGTTAATTATTATGATTGAGCTATAAATTATTTGTGACTTGTATTATTTATTTTAGTTAGGAGGCTAGTCCAATAGTTAGACTTCTTGTAAGCCCATTTAGAATTGTCATGACAACTAGTGAGCCTAACTTGGACCCAAGCTATTAGACCTTTATCACTAATTAATTTAGGACAATGACCTTAATTATAATTAGTTAAAGACTTCCAAATTTATCCTTCCTAATTATTTCTCATAATTCACCATGTAGGGGTAACTTGGACCTTTGCAAGTGACTTGGGGAAGGGGGCCGACCACTATCAGAGGGGCCTCTCTTCTCTCTCTCTCCTCTCAATTGAATTTATTTAGATCTAGAATTTAGATCCCCAATTTCCATCATTCTCTTTGAATTCTCACTCAATTCACCTCTATTTCCTTCTCAAATTCTTTACTCTTGGAGCTTAGGAGCTTGGAGAAGCAAGGAGTGTCACGCCCCAAACTCCCGCAAGCCCAATAGTCCCTGCTGAACGTGAATCACCACGTTTACAGCTCTCCCGCAGGACCATCGTTCTATTTGGGACGTGATGCCGTACGAGCCTGGAGTTGCGCTCGTACAAGGCGATGTTGTTAAACACGAAAGTTATCATCGAAACAACCAAGTTACAGCGGAAGCCAATTGTGTACCAAGCACACATCAGAGTATACGCAACGAAGCTCACAATAGGGTCCAAATGAGATGCCCCGAGTCAATGCCACAAAGGCGATGCCACGGAGACGATGAAATAACTCTTGCTCTTTCTCTAGCCCACAAAGGTACTTACAGTTCATACATCTTGTCCCGTATATCCAAGCAGCGCCACTACGCCTGTGTACCTGAAATATTGCCCACAAACGTGGGTCAGTATACAACCGTACTGGTGAGCGGGGTAACCCACTCGTCTAAGCCGACACTAAGTAAAGTAGTGAATGCACACAGTTATATGGTGATCTTTCTAGTTGAATCCTAGATTCGTTTCATGGCATATGGATGACATGTTAAGGAAAGCAGTAAAGCAGTTTAAGCATGCAAGCATTCATTCTCAAACCAAACGACAAGCAGTTTATATATATCCGACCCATCTAACTCAATGTCATCGCTTGCACGATAACATATCGAACCATCAGTCTCGCCTCAATATCCATCCTCAACCAACATGTTTATATCCCAATCTCGAGTGCACACTCTTGCCGAGGCAAGGTGGCTGCGCCTACACGATGCACAAACTAACGAAAGAAAAGCAAGCCAACTCTTATCTATATGAAGTCACTGGCCAAGCCATAAAGGACATATTCCAAGCATTACGGCGCGCCCTATCAGCCCGGGTAGCAAGCCCCGCTGGAGGTCCCGTAATGCACCGCGCCAAAGCACGAATCAATATTTCCCTCCGGATTGAAACGGCTCCAGTGCCCCGGATAAAAACCGTTTCAAGGAAATCAACACCCTGTGCACCCAGGTTGTCCGTGACATGCAAAAAGGTAGGTGAGGCGAGAGGATCGAACATTCTCGCCCCACCAAGCGATCCTAAACTCGTTCCACCGAATCACCAACCAAAGCATCCATAACCATTCTTCCAACATATCCTCCCAAAGGAGTCCAAATCTCGGCCTCAGGATTTAATCCCAAGGCACCAAAATCCACAGTGTTTCACATTGCCGCTTTACAGCAATGTATTCCGAAATGGTGCAACACCCATGCTCAAAGCCAACCCATGGCACAATGCCGTTTCAGTGGCACAACGCCCCATTCGTGGCACAATGCCCCATCAAGCGGCACCATACCCTCGCCGATGCAGTTGTTCGGTTTCGAACCACAACTGCTCGCTTTGCAAGACAAAGCGACCCAGTGATACTCGTACACGGATGCACGCTCGCTCGCCCGAATTCCCGATATTCTCGATATTCCCATTGCCTCAATTGTATCATTCCAACTTGTATATTTCCAACCGTCCAAGCATAATCCCAATGTTTCCAACCGACTGCCTCAAATGAATAATCCCGCTATCGTATCCAACTATCCAACGCGTAAACCATTCAAGCCATAATCCTACCAAGCCAACGACGCACACTCTATGCACGCCTCAGTGTAGTGCTTCCCGATGTTTCAGCCCAAGTATACAAGCCTTTACGTGTTTTCCATATTATTAGGCATGAAGGAGTAGAAGAGAAGGGAAAGAGCCCACTCACATTGTTTGAATCCGTTAGGCATCCTGTCCTGCCGATACGGCCAATCCCTTGAACCCGTGGTCCGATGCAAGCGCGATCTACTCAACTGGTATGACCGTGCGAGCAGGCCGTGCTCTCCAAATCATCCGACCGATCGGACTAAGGAAGACGGCATTATCGTTTCCATCCAGCTATTCAGTAGTGTTCGGAACGAACACCTGATTTCCATCGAACCCGCTAGCCATCTGCACATTGAAACCAACTCGATTAATCCTTCTTCCCAAAATCCGACATTTCAAATGTAATCAGCATTTGATTTATTTGATCCGACTCAGCGTAACGCTCCGAGCGGTTGCGGGGCGTTACATAATATACCACTTAGAATCAGGTTCGTCCACGAACCGTGCTGGTACTCATTCCTTACTAGCATGCCACAATCCAATTCCATAGATTCTGCTCTATGCAACTCTCATATTCACTATTTCTGACACAACATCTCGTTCTGCTGAATGCTCGAATAAATTTTCACGAATTCCCACATCCTCCTTGCAGCTCAACCCGAATTTCTCGTATCGCTTAGTTTTGGATCGTACATATATTTAAGGCGTCCCTAAAATATATGCATTTCAGCCGAGCTTTGCGATAGCAAATTTGAACACGTTACAAGGGTATCTTTATGTTCGAGGCGTCCATATGCTTTGCTCCCAATTGAACCAAACAAAATTCCCATTCCAACACATTCACTTGAGAACTATTCTCAATTATGCAGATTTTCCACTGACTCAATCAGTTCGTGTTCCAGCTCAATCCATCCCACTATTTCTGAAATCAGTACTAGCAACATCTCCAAATATTATCTTGATCACCGAAAGATAATCTCAACTGATCTACCCCAGCTATGCGACTTACCCAAATATCAACTTGCTTAGATCAGCTCAGTCCAACACATTTCCTGTATCACAAAATCTCACAGGGTGAACATCTATATTGAGGTTCGTGTGATCCACGAAGATCTCGCCGCCACGCCAAAGGGATTTGTGTCGCCACGATTTCAACGTGGACACACTCGCCACAATTCTTAGGTTGCGCATGAAATAGTTCTTCGCGCTGCTTCCACTGCCTCGAAGCATAGAATATCACCTTCGCCTTCCGAATAAGCACGTTTCCCAGACTAAGTTCCGAGACATCTTGTAAATCTGAAGCAAATCTGTCCCTTCCAGTATTCGCAAGGATTTGATCTGAACGAGCCGCTGCTTTAACTTCACGAGCTAGTTTCACAGTCGTCAATTCATATGAATGCTATTCCCTTCCAGGGCACGATGAGTCAGAGGCGATGCCATCGATAAAAATCTGCGACTCTGAATCTCATCAGTTGACAAGGCTACTTCCACCATCGCTTCGATCTTTCGGCTGTATCTTCAGCTGAAGGCTATCCCAAGGATCTCTCAAATCTAACTCTCAGTCAATAAGCCAAATTACATTGCTCACATCTGCCCTCGACGCATTCCCAAATACGCTGCCTCAAGGGTCGTTCTATGGGTCTACCATATTCATATCCGATTCAGCGGGCAAGGTCGCTTAGGGTCAGCTGTCCCGAAGCTACACTTGATAATTGTAATCATCACGATGGACAGTTACTATAAACCATGCTATGTCTTATCTGCAAATCCGAATCAAAATTCCAACCATCCCATCCGAGCGAACTCCCGAATCCGAGCAATGTGCTCGTTGAAACCGTCTACCATCAATCCGTCGTTCTGCCCTGAATCCATCAAATTTCCGAATTGCATGTTCGATTCTCGCACTACAAATTGCAATGATTCTCAAAACCCAAGACTTGCTCCAATTCTTATCCATTTGCCACGTCCCACATTGTACTTCCAACTTACTCGAGCAGCACAGTGATTCGTTCCGATGTTTCTCCCACATTTAGCTATCTTCAGAAATCAATCCGCCAAAATCTTTTTGCCTTCCCTTGTTGCCACAATCCGTCCACGTCTTTCCAAAGAATCCGTTTATCATCGTTGCACCATTTTGCCCAAAATTTCATCTCCGCTAAACCTGATTCAACTTCTCGAGCAACAATATCCAAAATCCTTCAAGTTTGTGTGAATCAATCGCATTGTCCCTCCAAGCCAAGATCGTGTTTCATTGCTCAACCAACAGCTCAAATGCGTTGCCCAAAATCGTAATTCGTGCTCGCTATCCTTCCGATAATCCCATCGCTTTGCTCAAGCATAACTCAAATGTTCATTCCGATTCCGTCCATCTCTTAAGCCCAACGATACTTCCATTTGCACAATTCCGTCCTTGAGTTCTTAAGTCTAATGTATCGAAGGATACCCGAGTCAAATTCTATTGCACCATATACCACTTGGAAATATAGTTGCCCTCGTGCAAAATCTGCGTCAACCAGCGTCTATCCCAAACCGACTATTCCGAGGTGATTCTGCCGAATCATAACTCAATATTCGCTTGCTCCATTTTTACTCTTTCCAACTCAATCGATTTGCACTAACCGACTTGTATTCGTTATCCGAGCCCGTTCAGGCAATTCCAATAGATGTCCAACCAAAATATTTCCAATGCCTTGCTTAACACATTTGATCCCATATACCACTTCGAATCAATTCGCTACTCACATTACGTTTCCTTTCACGAATCCGAGATCCGTTCGAACCATCCCTTAGGTGTGATCATGCCATTCCCATCTTAAGTCTGACACAAAAACTTAGCCGATTCTTTAACCATCAATCTCGTTAGGCAACTCGTGCTATGTTCCATTCTCACTGCTCCCAGCTACTCTCAAACCGCCTGATACTTTCACAACACAAGAAATCGTGCAACGATTGTATTCCAAGTAGTCCAACCCAATACCCAACGGTTCCACACCTTTATTGTACGAGCAACTCATGCCAACTTATCTGATATTTCTCAAGCCAACTCAAATCTGCCCAACCGATGCGCCACAGTCGAAATTCCAACTTGTATCCAACACAATCACTTGACGAGCAACTCGTGCAAGGATCTATTCTCATCGAATGTTTCTACCCAAAACATGCCGCATAACCAAATCCCGTTAGCCAACCAACTGATCCATTGAGGCAATCAGAATCTCCCAGAACGAAAAGCCAAGCCAACCCAACGAAAGCCCACACTTGTTGCACAAATGCAACAACGCCAACCAACTTGCTGCACGAATGCAACAACGCCTAACGAGACTAAGCGATCCTACGAAAACCAACCAAGGCAACCCAACCAAGAAATAAAATGCAGCCAAAACCAGCAATAAATAGACTTATTGCATGAAACATCCGATGCGGCACCGAGTAGAGTCAAGAGCTAAACGACACGCGGAAGCTATTTAGAGTTTGTGATGAAGCGAAGGACCAAGTCCGAAGAAATGAACCGGGCGCTCTGATACCAATCTGTCACGCCCCAAACTCCCGCAAGCCCAATAGTCCCTGCTGAACGTGAATCACCACGTTTACAGCTCTCCCGCAGGACCATCGTTCTATTCGGGACGTGATGCCGTACGAGCCTGGAGTTGCGCTCGTACAAGGCGATGTTGTTAAACACGAAAGTTATCATCGAAACAACCAAGTTACAGCGGAAGCCAATTGTGTACCAAGCACACATCAGAGTATACGCAACGAAGCTCACAATAGGGTCCAAATGAGATGCCCCGAGTCAATGCCACAAAGGCGATGCCACGGAGACGATGAAATAACTCTTGCTCTTTCTCTAGCCCACAAAGGTACTTACAGTTCATACATCTTGTCCCGTATATCCAAGCAGCGCCACTACGCCTGTGTACCTGAAATATTGCCCACAAACGTGGGTCAGTACACAACCGTACTGGTGAGCGGGGTAACCCACTCGTCTAAGCCGACACTAAGTAAAGTAGTGAATGCACACAGTTATATGGTGATCTTTCTAGTTGAATCCTAGATTCGTTTCATGGCATATGGATGACATGTTAAGGAAAGCAGTAAAGCAGTTTAAGCATGCAAGCATTCATTCTCAAACCAAACGACAAGCAGTTTATATATATCCGACCCATCTAACTCAATGTCATCGCTTGCACGATAACATATCGAACCATCAGTCTCGCCTCAATATCCATCCTCAACCAACATGTTTATATCCCAATCTCGAGTGCACACTCTTGCCGAGGCAAGGTGGCTGCGCCTACACGATGCACAAACTAACGAAAGAAAAGCAAGCCAACTCTTATCTATATGAAGTCACTGGCCAAGCCATAAAGGACATATTCCAAGCATTACGGTGCGCCCTATCAGCCCGGGTAGCAAGCCCCGCTGGAGGTCCCGCAATGCACCGCGCCAAAGCACGAATCAATATTTCCCTCCGGATTGAAACGGCTCCAGTGCCCCGGATAAAAACCGTTTCAAGGAAATCAACACCCTGTGCACCCAGGTTGTCCGTGACATGCAAAAAGGTAGGTGAGGCGAGAGGATCGAACATTCTCGCCCCACCAAGCGATCCTAAACTCGTTCCACCGAATCACCAACCAAAGCATCCATAACCATTCTTCCAACATATCCTCCCAAAGGAGTCCAAATCTCGGCCTCAGGATTTAATCCCAAGGCACCAAAATCCACAGTGTTTCACATTGCCGCTTTACAGCAATGTATTCCGAAATGGTGCAACACCCATGCTCAAAGCCAACCCATGGCACAATGCCGTTTCAGTGGCACAACGCCCCATTCGTGGCACAATGCCCCATCAAGCGGCACCATACCCTCGTCGATGCAGTTGTTCGGTTTCGAACCACAACTGCTCGCTTTGCAAGACAAAGCGACCCAGTGATACTCGTACACGGATGCACGCTCGCTCGCCCGAATTCCCGATATTCTCGATATTCCCATTGCCTCAATTGTATCATTCCAACTTGTATATTTCCAACCGTCCAAGCATAATCCCAATGTTTCCAACCGACTGCCTCAAATGAATAATCCCGCTATCGTATCCAACTATCCAACGCGTAAACCATTCAAGCCATAATCCTACCAAGCCAACGACGCACACTCTATGCACGCCTCAGTGTAGTGCTTCCCGATGTTTCAGCCCAAGTATACAAGCCTTTACGTGTTTTCCATATTATTAGGCATGAAGGAGTAGAAGAGAAGGGAAAGAGCCCACTCACATTATTTGAATCCGTTAGGCATCCTGTCCTGCCGATACGGCCAATCCCTTGAACCCGTGGTCCGATGCAAGCGCGATCTACTCAACTGGTATGACCGTGCGAGCAGGCCGTGCTCTCCAAATCATCCGACCGATCGGACTAAGGAAGACGGCATTATCGTTTCCATCCAGCTATTCAGTAGTGTTCGGAACGAACACCTGATTTCCATCGAACCCGCTAGCCATCTGCACATTGAAACCAACTCGATTAATCCTTCTTCCCAAAATCCGACATTTCAAATGTAATCAGCATTTGATTTATTTGATCCGACTCAGCGTAACGCTCTGAGCGGTTGCGGGGCGTTACAAGGAGCACAAGGAGGAGGAGCTTTGGAGCTAGAGGTCATGTCCGGAACGTGTCTAATTATATTTTTAGTGTGAATCCATCTTCCAATTGGTAATTCTTGAATTTTTCCTTCATTGTAGCTTCCTAATCATGTATTTGACCATTAGGAATGATCCCATGGCATAGGACTACCTATAGAAACAAGTGCTAGACAAATTGGTTGAGTATTGTGGTCTCTATATAGGTTTTTATATTAATTTTGGGAGAATTACGAGGTTGACACACCAAGTGTGTGTCATAAGACCAATTAGATCCAATTAGACTTAGATCGGGGTTGTGGGACTAGGTACGTGTCCACAATTGAAAACGAGTAGGGCGTATCATAGTAATTTGCGATACGGTGTGATACAAGGCTCATTTTGGTTAATTTATGCAAATTCTCTTCAATTTTCATTTTAAATAGTTGTAATAGTTATATATATATATATATATATATATATATATATATATATATATAATTGATTGTTATTGGGAATTGGTGAGTTTGGTGCTTGGTGTGTGTATCATGAGTATCTCAATTATACACTCTAGGTGTTTGATTATATGATTAGTAGTGTGTACACTCAAGTGAATACTGTGTTGTAGTGGTTGGTGGTGTTAACTGTTAATAGAGAGAGGGTTGTCAGGATCTTGTGTCTGTGTGTAGAGAGTATTGGGAGAAATATTTGCACTGGGGTGCACTGCTCGACTCATTACAGTGTCCAAGGTGCACTGACCTGAGCAATGCATCAGTAGGAATACACAACAAGGTAATGGATGAGGGGATTCGAGTTGGGACCTATGTGTTTTGAACGAGAAATTTCTCTATACTTTAGATTAGTATCAGTAGCAATTCAAATATGAACTGAACATAAATAGACGACAAGGAGAGGAGCTCAGTTGTCAAGTGAAGTTGGTGTCAGGTTTGACATATTGCAAGCATCAACAGTTAAGTGAGGGCTCATTGTCGATAAAAAGTGAAGGGTGTGTCCAGGCAACCATTGTTTGGTGTTGATATCCTTAGTTATAGTGTGATACCTTGTGTATCATAGCCTCAGTAAGAGCAGTTATGTGATACCTTGGTGTATCACACATTAGTGTTGAGGGAAAAATCGATTAATTGGGAGTGAGTTGCTGTATGTTATTAGGGAAGGGGACTCGAGTTAATATGGGTGTTAAGTCAGGTGCAAGTATACCCAGTATTGGGCTCGGGTATGTATCACATTTACTGATGCATGTACTGCAGTGGAGAGAGGGAGTAGTATCAGTTGATACTGATATAAAGCTAGAGTTAGGGGAAACATGGGTATTGGGCGCCTATCAACTGCAATTGCAGTTTGTGCAACCTGCACTAGATGACAACAATAGTAGAGAGGGGGAAACGACCAATGATTTGGGAATATTGTTCAGAGAAATTAGATGTTAACCCAAATTGATATATGCATAAGTATGTTACAGTAGGCGTGATTGTTTGGGGTGCTGCAGGCTTGAGTAGCTATTTGGATGCGGTATTTAGAGTCAGTACTCGTGTGCATCAAATGAGACAAGGGGCTCGGGTGACACAAGTACCCAACAACAGTAGGTTAGTCATTGGTGGGTGATTGTGTTATGGCAGTTGGGAAAATTGACTGATACAAGTATGTGTATGCTCATGTATATTTACATAGAGTAGTAAGTTCAGTGTTTGTACACTGGTTTTAAGTACCAAATGGGTTGGATTGAGTTATCAGTTAGTAGTATATATAGGAATATCTGTTAGCACTAGTTAGTATTAGTATTAGCTAAGGTATTATCCATACCCATTGTTAATACCTAGTGTAGCTATAATAAGCTAGTATAAGCTAGTTAGTAACCAATATAGACCAATTAACTTAGTGTAGACCTACTTTAGCCTCGTTTAACTAGAGTGACCTAGTATTGACCTAGAAATCTTTTTAGTGCATTCTTTTACTCATTATTACTCATTACACCATTTAATATAATATTTTCTAAATAGGATTATGTGACACCAGCTCGGGCATCGAGATACACCCTTTGCTCAGGACCAGAGATGAGTACATTTCTCTGTTAGTTTTTATTTTATGATAGTGTATATATCACATGTTCTAGAACTGTATAGTTGATTCCGACATAGTGGTTTCACGGACTGGTACTATATGGATCCGTCAGGAGATATTATCCCTTATCGTGTTCAGCGGGTACTCCTTCACATATATTTCATCGTGTGTATCAAATATCGATTTTAGTGTACTTTATGTTCATACACTGCTCGTGTTCAGTGTGCCCATATTCGTATTCGTAACGTATCATGATTGGATCCATTAGTATTCGTTGGGGATGGGGGAGTAGGAGTTGGTTATGTGATCAAGCCCAAGTATATTTATGTACATGTCGATTACATATCACATGTGTAATCGATTTACCATATTGTATTCGTGTTCAACCCAAACCGATCACATAATAAACTTGTATTCCATTGCAAATTAGCTAGTTTTATCTATTTTTATTTGTTGCAGTTATTCTTTTGCCTGTTCTTCATTCTAGTATATTATCGGTTCACTCTAGTTTATTATATTTTGATGTTTTGTTATCTTGTATTATTTTCTATCTGTTACATATTTATGTATTTGGAACTGCTTTCAGAGGTATGTACTTTGCTCCAATCTTGACTGGATATATTTTTCAGATGATTGGATTGTGGACCAGTGTCCCACCCACTACGGGCCACAGGACGACGTACCTTTACAGGATACTCCTTTAGAGCAGGAGGACCTAGTACTAAAGGTTGAGGAGGCTTAGATTATTTGTTTAGACTTGTATTAGATTTTATTGAGGTTATTGGCATGTATACATATTATGTCGAACTTGTGAATGTACTGTGGCTCTTTTCCTTCATTATTCCATATTATGCTTTATCTTTCTTAGTTTTCTATGTGATTGAGTATTGTTTACCATTATCATCTACCATATTGTTCCTCCATTGGGAGTTGAGATGACATTGACATGTACCATATATATTGTATGAGATATATAGATAGTATGGTTGACCCAAACAATATTCTACCACCGATACTGTGACGTAGGCTGGGCATTGCTCACTACTCGTGCCCTTGTTCTGGGTGCGGGTCGTGACATATTTTTAGTGGTGGCCCATGCTGGTCAAAGAGTCGCATTTAGAGCGATATCGTAGTGGTGCTAACCTAGAGTACTACTACGAGCCTGTTTTAGGATATATGATATAGCTGAGAGTATACTCAATCACAACTAGGGAACAATTCCAAATATCTGTTTTGCTATCCTCATCTATTGAATGTTTGCTTTACTTTGACTAATTTCGTCCTTCTTTGATGATATCGTATCATACTCAATATTGATTTCATATTTCAATCTATCTTCAGGATGCCGCCGAAGACGCATTCCCAGCGCTCAGGCGCAATATCAGCGAGATTGTTCACTTCGTCACCTCTGAGGGCAGCACCAGCGGAAACTGTTCCAGCAGCTACATCCCAGAGGTCCGCTTCACCGATCCAGGTAGGCATTTTTGCAGCAACTTTCGGGGGTGCTCCACCTCCGGTACGAAGGGCAACACCAATAATTTCAGGGGATCTTCCACCCCCATCACCCACAGTCAATCAGACACATATATTTACACTCTTTTAGTAGATGATGAAGGCCTAGCAGCGCCAGTCAGAGGTTATGAGGCAGGGTATTGGGAATTCTCACCAGATTACGTTTGCAGCAGTCGAGAGAGATAGTCCAGCCACAGACGGTACCACCTCAGTTCACCTCGCAGCAGCCGAGGCCGAGGACAATCATAGACTTCAAGAGAATATAGCCGAAGGACTTTAAAGGCACTGGGAGGATTATTTATGCTGATGATTGGATAGAAGACATTGAGAGGAACCTGCGGCTAGCGTATATTCCAGAGAGGTTGTAGGTAGAGGCCGCATAAAGCATGATGTTCGATATCACACTGACTTGGTTCAGGACGGACCCTAGGATCTCAGCACCGTGACTTACTTGGGAAGCTTTTAAGGAGCTCTTCATGGAAAAGTTCTTTCTAGATGTGGCTTTGACGTCTCTAGAGAGCCAGTTATAGAATCTAGTTCAGGGAGGTATGACAGTAGAAGAGTATACGATAGAGTATTGTAGATTTGGCCACTTTTTGGAGGGGTAGAACCCCAGAGGAAGGTCCAGGAAGTTTAGGAAGGGCCTGGACAAGGAGATCAAATCACAATCGAATGGATACCCTACCGCTACTTTTGAGGAGATTTTGAGACAGACATAGTGGGCAGAGGATGATCTAGAGCTTGGCTCCAAGAGGCCGAGGGATATAGGAGGATCCAGTACTAACACGGGTCCAATAAAGAGGTCTCACTTTCAGCAACAATATCTGAGGCATTTCCAGTAGCTGAGGCAGCAATACTCGGGACCAGCTAGAGCGCCAGTACAACTGACGTACTAGATCCCGAGGCCAGTTATTTCTTGCCCATTCTGTAAGAAGTTGGGACATGTATGGGATACGTGCAGGATGTTATTAGGCTAGTATTTATTCTACAGATCAGGAGACCATCAGTTGAGGGCTTGTCCTAGAGCTCCAACTCGTCCAGCTTAGGGCAGGGCCCAGGCACAGAGAGCACCCGTGAGACCACCAGCGGGACAACAGAGAGGACCTCCCCTACCACCACAACACCAGTAGTTCGCTTAGCACCAGCAGCAATAGAGAGGTGTCCAGCGACAGGGGCGAGCTTTCGCCTTGACCGTCGAGGAGGAGGGGCCAGTCGGCAATATTTTCTCTAGTTCAGTCTATCTTGATTCTTTTTTAGCTCATGCTTTATTTGATTTTGATGCTTCACATAGTTTTGTATCTGTATCTTTTGCTCTGAAACATCACCTTGAGACTGAACCGTTGGCGAGGACTTGTAAGATCACGACCGGGGGTGGCATTATCCTGGCCAGAGATGTTTGCAAGGATCAGAGAGTTTCTTTGGAAGGCCGAGAGTTGAGCATGTGTCTACTAGTAATGCCACTTCCGAGCTACGATATAGTACTCGGGATAGATTGGTTGAGTAGGCACCATGCTAGTATTGATTATCGTGGAGGCAAATTTTTGTTTCAGGTGCCAGGAGAGCTAGAGTTTGAGTTCGTCAAAGGAGCAGCAGAGCAGAACGAGGGAGACTTGTGGAGCTTTGGTGGAAGAGTAGGAGCCGCCACATCCATTGATTTCAGAGTATATGGACATCTTTTTGAAGGAGTTACAGGGGTTGCCACCAGACAAAGATATGGAGTTCTCTATTGACTTGGTGCCAGACACAGAGCCGATATCACATCACGTTTATAGAGTGAACAACAACGAACTGGTAGAGTTGAAGAAGCAGGTGGATGAGTTGCAGGATAAGGGCTTCATCCGCTCTAGTTTATCACCGTGGGGTGCTCTGGTATTATTTGTACCAAAGAAGGATGGGTCGGTACTCATGTGTATTCACTACAGGGCACTCAACAATCTCACTATCAAGAATAAGTACCCATTGCTGCGAATTGACGATTTATTTGATCAGTTGAGCAGGGCACAAGTATTTTCGAAGATAGACTTGAGGTCGAGGTACCACCAGGTGAAAGTAAAGATGGAAGATATTCTGAAGACAGCTTTCAGGACTCGGTATGGGCAGTTTGAGTTCTTAGTGATGCTGTTTGGGTTGACCAATGCCCCGACGATATTCATAAACCTGATAAATAAGGTGTTTCATCAGTACTTGGATCAGTTTGTCGTGGTATTCATTAATGATATTCTGATTTATTCGTAGACCCCGGAGGAGCATAAAAAATACCTGGGATAGTTCTTGAGACCTTCAAGAAGGAGAAGCTTTATGGTAAGCTTTCAATGTGTGAGTTCTTCCTTGATAAAGTTGAATTCCTTGGACATGTGATTATAGGAGACGGGATCTCAGTAGACCCGAAGAAGAGTTTAGCAGTTGAGTCATGGTCTACCCTGTGTTCAGTAGCAAAAAATTAGACTTTTCTTGGATTGGCAGGCTATTATCGGAGATTTGTTCAGGATTTTTCCTGGATTGCGAAGACGATGACTAGACTAACCAGGAAGGACGTGGAGTTCATCTGGACTAAGGGTTGTCAGGCTGCTTTTGAGGAGCTAAAGAAGTGGTTGACTACGGCTCCAGTATTGACATTGCCATCAGGGACATGAGAATTTTTAATATATAGTGATGCATCATGTAAGGGTTTAGGTTGTGTTGTAGCAGAACAGAAAGATGATTGCCTATGCTTCCAGGCAATTACACCTGTATGAGAAGAATTATCCGACCCATGACTTGGAGTTGGCAGCAGTTATTTTTGTTCTTAAACTGTGGAAGCACTACTTGTATGGAGAGAGGGTAGAGATCTTTACAGATCATAAGAGATTGAAGTATGTTTTTACACAAAAAGAGCTTAACATGAGACAGAGATGGTGGTTGGAGTTGATGAAGGACTTTGACATTTTTTTGCAGTACCATCCAAGGAAGGCCAACGCAGTCGCGGATGCCTTGAGCATGTATCCAGTCGCTATGTACATGACGAGGGACAGGCACTTGTTCGCCGATCTTGATAGCTTGTGTATTGAAGTGCTAGTTTCTGGAGTTGCGATACATATGTGGGGACTTCAGGTACATTCATAGTTGATGTACCAGATCAGAGATGCACAGTTCGAGGATGAGTCTCTGAGGAGCATCAGAGCGCAGGTCAGGATGTAATTGGCCGAGGACTTCCGTATTACAGAGGATGGATCATTGCGGCACGGTACCAGATTGTGTATGCCGAGTGGAGCGTTGCACAAGGAGGTTCTTTAGAAGGCGCATTGATCTCAGTACTCTATGCATCCAGGTGCCAACAAGATGTATATAGACATGAGAGAGCATGTTTGGTGGTATGGTATGAAGCGGGAGGTGGGTAGCTTCATATCTAGATGCTTGGTATGCCAGCAGGTAAAGGCAGAGAGATAGAACCCAGGTAGATTGTTTCATCCTTTACCCATTCTAGAGTAGAAGTGGGAACAGGTAACGATGGACTTTGTTTTAGTTCTTCCGCGTTCTCTAGGAGGTAAAGATACAATTAGGGTCATCGTAGACAGATTGACCAAATTGGCCCACTTTCTGCCATTCAAAGTGGGTACATCTACAGAGAAGCTCACGGAGATGTATGTGCGTCAGATAGTCAGATTGCGTGGAGTTCCTGTGAGCATAGTTTCAGATCGGGATAGTCGCTTCACGTCCCACTTCTAGAGGAGTTTGCAGCCTAGCTTGGGTACTCAGCTCAAGTTTAGTACTGCATATCACCCTCAGACAGAAGGGCGGTCAGAACGGACTATCCAAACTCTCGAGGATATGCTATACACCTCTATTTTGGATTTTGGAGGCTCTTCGGGGGATTATCTTCACCTGGTAGAGTTTGTTTACAGCAATAGCTATCAGCTAGTATCGAGATGTCACCATTTGAGGCATTGTATGGACGGAGATGCCGTACTCTATTATCTTAGGATGATGTTGGGAAGAGAACCTTATTGGGACCAAAGATGGTCGTGGATGCAGCTGAAAAGGTAAAGCTTTTTAGAGATAGGCTTCGGGTGGCGCATGACAGACATCGACATTTGGCCGTTAGCCACCGGAGACCATTGGAGTTTGAGGTATAGATTTTTTTGTATTCCTTGTGATTGCTTATTTTAGTTAGAATGTTAAGGCTGTATTTCATTCTAGGTTGGCAATTTGGTATTCTTGAGGATTTCTCTGACACGTGGCATAGTTCGCTTTGGTGGAGTCGGGAAGCTTAGTCCACGGTACATCGGACCCTTCGGTATTTTAGAGAGGGTCGGTGCAGTGGCCCACATGCTAGACTTACCGCCTGCATTAGAGGGAGTACACAACGTGTTCCATGTTTCGCAGCTGAGATGGTACATGGCAGATCCTAGCCATGTACTATATCACTCAGAGATCGAGGTTTGTTCGACTCTCAGCTACCCAGAGCAGCCCGTGAAGATTTTGGACCGCAAGGAGAAGGGGCTGCAGAACTAGACGATTCCTTTGGTGTGCGTCGTGTGGAGACACCACTCGCCAGGAGAGAGTACCTGGGAGCGAATGACCGAGATGCACGAGCGATATCCTTATTTGTTTGAGCCATGAGGTATAATTCTTTCTTGCTTGTATTGATTACCATTGGTAGTTAGTTTCTTCCTTAATTTCAAGGATAAAATTTTTCTAAGGTGGGTATGATTGTCACCCTCACTTTTTCAACTAGGGGTAGTTTGGTAAATTATCATGGATAAATAATTTAAGTAATAAATATTAAATATTAGTGTGATGATTGTATTAATTATTATGATTGAGCTATAAATTATTTGTGACTTATATTATTTATTTTAGTTAGGAGGCTAGTCCAATAGTTAGACTTCTTGTAAGCCCATTTAGACTTGTCATGACGACTAGTGAGCCTAACTTGGACCCAAGCCATTAGACCTTTCTCACTAATTAATTAAGAGAATTAGCTTAATTATAATTAGTTAGAGATTTTCAAATTTATCTTTCCTAATTATTTCTCATAATTCGCCATGTAGGGGTAACTTGGATCTTTGCAAGTGACTTGGGGAAGGGAGAAGGCCGACCACTATTAGAGGAGGCTCTCCTCTCTATCTCTTCTCTCATTTGCATTCATATAGATCTTAAATTTAGATCCCCAATTTGCATCATTCCCTCCTTTAAATTCTCACTCAATTCACCTCCATCACTCTTGGAGCTTAGGAGCTTGGAGAAGCAAGGAGCACAAGGAGGAAGAAATACACAAAATACATAATACAGTATATATATAGAAGTATATATATAAATACGAAAAATAGTATACGTATACATATATTTATTGGTATATTGACAATGCACACAATGTATATATATCTATATTATGTATAATACTATATACGTATACTAAATATATACCTTGGTGTCCAGGGGGTCGGGGTGGGTCCGTCGGATGCGTCATCGCCGGCGAGGGTGGTCGGACGGAGCTCCGACAGCGCGGGGGGGGGGGGGTGCTGTCAGCAGTGGTATTCAACAGTTGTTGCTGCTGCGGGGGTCGTGCCGGCCGGCTGTGAGCTGTGGCGGGGACGGCGGTGACGGCCTGGGCGGGTCGTCGTCGAAGTGGGGTGGCCGGCCGAGCAGCGATGGCGAGCCGGGGGACGTTCGGGTGGTCGGCTCGGGCTGCGGGGTATTGGGTCGATGGTGAGGACGGTGGTGATGGCGGCTGCTGCCGGCGGAGCAGCAGTCAGTGGCGGTGGCTGGAGGTAGTGGAGTGGGTGCTGGTCAGAGGGGGGACCGTCCCAGGGGTGGCTGGAGGCGGTGGTGGCCGGGGGAAGGCTGCGGGAAGTCGGGTAGTGGTGGCTGGAGGTTGTGTGGGTTTTGGGATTTTAGGGTTTTAGCTCTTTGTAGTATAGGTTTTTGTGAGGTTTTAAGTGATGTAACATGTAATATTTGTAGGAGAGAGAGGGGGGGTGCCTTGGGATTAGGGACAGCTGGATAGTTTCCCTAGGGTTGTGTGAAGCCTCTACATGTTGCACATGTGGCTAGGATCTAAGGGGTTTGAAATGTAGGGTTGGGATGTGTCCTCCAAAAGTGATGTAAAGTACATAAAAATGGAAGAAAAATTAGTGGGCCGGTCAAAGGAAGGGTGTTCCTTTCTTCATGTGGTTGGGCCAATGAGAGGGGGCACCTCATTGCTTAATTGCACAAAAGCCCCTGAACAATTAGGAAATTGCACATAAACTGGAATTTAGGATTTGATGTGACAAAATACCATATTTGGTGTTTTGTAGTGGACTAGAATGGTGTATGGTGTTTAGTATGAGGCTTGAGGGTGTGTGTGTGGGTTTGGTTGGAGTTGGGTCTAATTTGAGTGAGGTTGGGTCACTACATTAATTTAATTATAATTTATGCACCGGGTGTTCCTAAATTAATTTAAAAATACATAGAGTCTAAATTGGGTGGGCACAAGCGTCAAGGGCATGGTAGGCTTAGAGTATAATAATGTCATAGTTGGGGTTGGTCAAAACGGGTTGATGTTGGGTCTCAATTTTGATTGGAACGGACATAGAACGTAAATATGCAATTAATTGAATTTACGTACGGACGTTTGTAACGACTTTTGTGCGACTAAAATCAGGCACAAAAATGAGTATCTGTGAGTTACACGAAGGTCATTATGGTAGCTTGGTATGTCTAGGCAAAGTGTATGAAATTTGTTTGAGGGTAATAGCTAGTGTAGTGTCCTAAATATTGGAACAACTGTAAGGTGTCCTAAGTAATATAAACACTGCACAATAATTAAAAACTCTGAGTAATAAATTCTAATTTGTATCTGATTAACCCTAATCATGCTATCTAAGCTAATTAAACCTAAATTTTGGTCGAAAGGGTTTACACAGGTCTAATGGGATAGACACCTTAATGCACTTTTGTACAGAAGTACCCAACAATTAGAAAATTGCACAAAGATGGAAATTAGATTTAAATTAATTAAGATTAGTGCACAAGATATTCTGGATTTAATTAGAAGTACATGAGAATAAAATTAGGTGAGACACAAGTGTCATGGACATAGAAGATTCAGTGCAAAATATTAATAAAATTTAGTTTGCACGAAACGGGTCAAGATTGTGTCTCCAATTTCGATTGGAACGCACAAGGATACAAAGTCATATTTTATTTAGAATAATTAAAAATGTCTGCGACGAATGTTGTGCAATTAAAATATAGCACAAGAAAGCATATTTATAAGTCACACCAAGGTCAGAATGGTAGGCGGGCATGTCTAGGACAAGGTTGTAAAATTTGTAGAAAGGCAATGGCTAGTGAGGTGCTCCAATTATCGAAGCAACGGTAAGGTGCGCTAAGCGATATAAAATATCATATATTTAAATCAAATGCTGTGTTCTAATTCTAATTGGGTTCAAACTAGCCCTAGTTTCACTATCTAAGCCAAGTAGACTTAATTTTGGGTGAGGGGATTTACAATCTACCCAACTTAAAAATAATTTCGTCCTCAAAATTAAAATAAGGCATAATTTGGTTTAAATCCTTCACATGTGTACATCAGGCAAGTCAATCGCGATCTCTTCTAAAAATTTAAAACTTATTCAAATCCATCACAATCACCTTTAAATTAGATTAACCATTATTTAGATCAACTTCAATACATTACACTATCTTCTCGATTTTCAAATTAATTAATTCTCATCCAAATCTAATTCAAATTTATATGACCTTCCAAATCAAAATTTATCTCGCAATCTCCAACTATCAAATTCTCCTCTAGAAAATAATTATAATCAAATATTATTTCTATTTTCAACTTATGAATTCCGTACTCTTCAGAATTTACTTTCAATTTACATCCTCAATATTTTGAGTAGGTGATCCAACACTCAAAAATTTTATTCTTAATTCAAATCATCGAATCTTAGAATTCAATCCGACCATGTTCATATTTAGAGTTCTATTTATTTTTTTCAAGATTTAAATCGATGATTCAACCCCCAATTCTTAAAATTCAAATCATGTGCTCAAAATTAAAATTCATTGATCCTTATTTTCTTACTTATTTGTCCAAAATTTTAAAAATTAAAATGACTTGAACCTTTCAATCAAATTTTGCTCGATCACAATCTAAAGAAATTCCTCTCAAGATGATAATGCAACTACTACCCAACTTAGAATTTACCCATCTATCCCATAAGGCTCTTACATTTAAGAAATCTTATTCCTCAAATTTACTTAATCATGTTACTCAATCCTCAAAAATTTAAATACGAAATATATCACCTATGATATACCCTTAATCAGCTATAAAGGCAGTCATCTAGTAATATGATTGGCCTAAGGTGTATATCTAGTACTCTCTCTGTATCTCAAACTTATACTAAGCACGAGATTTCATCTTTCCAAAATAAGGGAAGACGAAAAGCAATAATAAAGAGTTCAAGGGGATGGTAATATAATACAAGTACGAGGTTAAAGGAGATTGAAGAATTCAAAAAGGAGAGCTGTCAGGGCAGTTGTGGATTAAAATCCTATTTTGGTAAATTCCTATTCGCATATTCATATTGGAACAGTTATGTAACCGATATGATATACTCAGACATGTCTAGAGGCAGGTATATTCGTCTACTAGTCAACTATATATCCCAATCCACGTAAAGTAGTCATACGAAGAGCGAACCAAGCGCACTAAGGTTGTCCAGACCCTAATACACTGATTCTGATTTAGACAATGTATTAGTAGGCGTCCCCAATAACACATATGTCATGAACAAGCTCGCTAAATGAATAAGCTTGCAATACTAGGCTATAAAATAGCAGCATAAATCACGATAGTTTAGAATATATGAATACGCTGGATTTTGATAAAAGGAGGTACAAAATAATTCAAGTTCACAAAAACAAAATAAAACAAATAACAAGTAAGACTCTACAATATCTACAGTTGTCATACTAACTCCTTGTCTAAGTCGCTAGTCGACAAAATGGGGGTATGGGCCTCTAAGTTCTACAGTCTGAATAAAAATTGTCTTCTTATGCAAGTCTACAGTTTATGTCATTCAGCTACACTACATTAATGAGGCAAGAGGACTATGTGTTACTAGGTTATGAGGCATACTACCCAACTTTAAAAGTATTAACTAATTTTGTGATAGTCTTAAGGGATCCTGCTAAATAATAAGGTATAAACTCTTATTGGGGTATATACGGAAAAGAACTAAAAACTTGGCACTTATTAGGGTCTCCTATTGCGTTATATAGGTAATGACCATCTTAAGTCCTAATCATAGTGCTTATAGAACAATGGTGTTAACCTTAAGAATGGAAAGGTTACTGGCCTTCAAGGGAATTCAAGAGTAACAACTATAATCCCAGCAAACTATATGTCCTTAACATAAAGGAATACCACTTGGCCTAAAATCAGAAAGGTTAGATGGCAAGAATTGGAAGATGAAGAATAGAAGAACCTAATTAGTCGTCGCACAACTAGCGAGCGTTAGGGTTTCGAGGAACAAATCACTAAACTAAATAGAAAGACTCTAGAAAATGTTATGGTTTCTTGAGGGGAAAGTGGGATGCTAATATCTGTGTTTGAGGTATGATCAAGAAAATGTTATATTCATTCCTCTTGGCTTCCTAGGGTGTTGTTCTGCTAATGTCAAGACAAGGATCTAAATTTATAGTTTTATAATACTACCTCACCTATGAAAGTTTTGGTCCTAATATTCAACCTTATGTTTATATTGGTTCCTCAATACTAGGGTCAAACCTTATGGTCAACTTTCTAACTACTCTAGTAGTGTCTATACCACTCTCAAGTCTTTATACATATATCGAGGGGTAATGGTACATCAATCTATAGGTAAGGGTGCTAGGGTTTTATTTGATGTTCTAAACTTAGTGATGTGTCAATACTCTAGTTGTATTCTTAAAAGGAAGGTTACTCTACTTATTATCTAACAACATGGACTTCTATATTCTAGGAGATGGCTACACTCAAGGAACTAATAGGGAAGCACATGAATCAAGCAGGATGCAATTATTCAATTAGAATGGATTAGAAGGAGGATAAGTCATAGTCAGATGTGGATGAGATCCTATACTCTAATCCTAGGTGCAGGATTGCTCGGTACAGTAACGTAACCGAGACAATATGCTCTTGACCTGCATGGGCCACCACAAAAATATGTCACGCCCCAGTTCTAAAATACGTAGGACTAGGACACGTAAGCATGCCAGCTGTATGAATATGGCACTCCAATATATGGAAACCATAACACACGTACGTTATAATATGAATAACAATTCACCAGTGGTATAAACCATCATAAATCACAGGGTATAATCTAATCTCATCCATAGGAAATCAAATATAACGAATCACCAATATCTATGAAACTAGATCTCAATATAAAGTATCTAAAGATGATAGTCGGATGGAAACAAATCTACTACCGAACTAGAATAAAGAATAAATAAGACAAATATAATATAAGTACAACCTCTAATAATCACGAGCTCGAAGGGAAGACCTCTCGCAATATAAGTAGCCAGTCCGGATTTGCGCTCCTGCAAATGCTCATGAACAATACACCTAGAAAGGGTCCAGGTCCTCAGAGGGACATAACAAGATACATAAAAGCATACCATAAAGTAAATACTGTCAAAACTCAAGGGTGACCTAACCATCTAAGTGAAATGCAACTTGAGGACAACTTTGAGAGTATGGGAAAGTGTAGGCTAGACATATGCTGACGTAATTCACCAATCGTGACAACTGGCTAGTATATGCCACATATGCCCCCAATACAAGGGCGCATATATATAATAACGTCCTACCGCTCCGAAGAACAGGGAATCTGTATAGTATATAATGTCCATATCGCTCTGAAGAACGTAGAATCTGCATAGTATATAACGTCCATATCGCTCCGTCGAGTGTGGAATCTGCATAAAAAGAAGTGGGTGTCCCATACGCCTACTAGTCGTCCTTCCCGCCCAATGATCTATGCATATTGTATCCACAACATGCGTCAGCTACTATGCCTCGGCATCGTAACTCTGGCTCATAGTCTATCGTTAGAGCAATAGTCCATCCTTACAACCAAACATGGACAATGATGGGACCATCGTACCACGCTAGTCTATGCTTCGCCTACTAGTAACTGCTAGGTCTTCCAATATGCAGCACTATTAGCAGTTATACCCTATCTGTCGTACGACTTACACGTACATGTGGCCAACCACATATGCAAGTCCGTGCCCTACATGAGACTCACAACACGTGTAAGAAAAGTGTCAAGGCCTGGGGAGTCATACCAATAACTCCACAACTTTAGGTGGGTCTACTAGACACTAGGTCAGACACAAGTCCTAACGTCAACGCATTCGTTGACTACACTCGAGTCTCTCTCGGACGCGCACAGTTATAATAGCTAAAACAATAAACAGGTAGCTAAATAATAACTGAGATTTAAACAGTACAACAAAGGTAAGGTATACTTGCCTGGCAAGAAGGCTGCGTAGTCCCAATATTCTGTTCCTGAAGTCGCGCAGATAAATCCAACAGATCTTCGGGGTCAGCGTGCACAGGTACGGGAATCGGGGGTGACTGCTACGGGTTGTCTGGCAAGGGTGACGGGTCTATGATGAACACGAGGACGAGGGTGATTAGGTCAATGATGATGATCGTAAAGGGGTTGATAATGATTACCATGGTGATGATATGGATGATGACTGGGACGATGGCGATGATGTGGATGATAATAGTTAAGGGGTGATGATGTGGACGATGGTGATGACGAGGACGATGATTGGGCTAATGGTGATGACTAGGATGTGATATTGATAATAGTAATGGTGTTTAATGATAGTATTAATGGTGATGAGGTGTTAATGAGATGAGACAACGATGATTAAGGTGAGACGATAATGATAACGACGATGATAATGACGACGATGGTGGTGAAGGTGATCGTGATGGTGAAGGCGATGATGATGATAGGAGACGGGGATGGACGTATGTAGGTAGCTCAGAGGAGAAAAGGAGATGAAGATAGAAGCGCCAGCCTCGTCGCCGTCCTTTGTCCCGGACTGTCAACGGAGTAAGGAGACGCTGCAGTGCTTGATCTCTACCGTCACAACTTCCCCAAATCTTTATTTTTTTCTTGTACTTAGACTCCACATATTGGAGATTCTTTTGTACTGTTTGTCAATTCCAATCAATACAAAAAAAAAGTTCTTATACCACTTTTTTTCGTATTTTTTGTGACGTCGACAAAAATGGTGACTCTTCTGGGGAAGAGCTTCTCCTCCAATGAGAAGCTGGTGACGCAATCCAATATGACCGAGTTAGATTGGACTCAGAGGATGTTGGTCGTTCTCTTCGACCAACATGCATTCAAAAAGATGCTGGACAAACCGAGCTCTGCAGCGACACTCATCGGATTCTGCAAGACTCATAAAATCTAGGGCACTAAGGCTGTTGTGCAACCCCAGAAGTTGGTACTTGATGCTTTGTCAACCCCCGCCGCAGAAGCAGATGCGATTGACCTGTACTTAACCAATAAGTCAAGTTCTTCAATGAGGTTCGCACGACCTCACAAAGATTGTAGAATTTGGGTTTCTAAAGCACCATGCTAGACCCAAAATATGTTCCAAAAATACCGTCAACCGCTGCCGCAGTCGTACATGAGGTTGGCTCGCATCCTATCTCCATCTCCGAAGCCGCCCTTGAGATGAACAGTGTTGAATTTCAAGACGCGTGCACGCAGCACCGTCTGGGCGGGAAAAGATGCGCTGATCATAGGTGCATGAAGTCTCCTCTGAGCAAGGCTACCATCAACAAGGAATCGTACAGTCCTAATTTGGATTCCCTATAGTACGTGCCTAAGGGCGTTGGATCAGGGAATCCCAAATTATCTTGACCTATGCGCGCTTGAAGGGCTGCGCCGCCAGCTCCTCAAAAGCATGCGCTGTTGGTTGTTACATGCGATGCTAATAGAAGACTCTATAGGGCAGACCCTGGCGCTCATGCGCCGGAGGTGGGTCGACACTTGAAGGCTCTCCAAACCCACTTGGATGTCGTAGTTGCACTTAAACCATATCAGGGAGCAAACATTGAGATAACAGACCCATGCGCCTAGTTTGGCTGCGTGCATGTAGAGGGTCCATCTCACCCCAAGTCTTCCACCAATGATCCAGTTGCAGTCTCTATAGAAGAACTAGGTCAGGGAGCAAACACTTTACTCTCACCTCCATGCGTAAGGGTTTTTTGAGCGCATAAAATGGGGGTAGGAGTAAAACTTCCATCGTCTAATTATGTAATATGATTAATCACAGGCGTAAGATGAGAGAAGCAACCCTCGCGCATGACGTGTCCCCTCGAAGACACACTTGTGCCAATATCATCATCAATTGCTGTTGTTCCAAGGCGCGAGTCCCTCAAACCAAAAAGTCAGTGTTTCAGCGATTGTATCCTGCGACACTAACCCGGCAAAATCCTAGGAGACAACCGCATTTGAAGCCATGATGTAGGTTTGATAACTTCAATACAGATTTTGACTCATATAGTGCTAAAAATCAGAGAAAACTTGGTTCCAAAATAATCGCAATCCTCGGGACGAACAAACCCAAACAGAGAACCAATGAGGAATCTGGAGTGCCTGATCTGACTCCTCTTGTTGCAAGCAGCCATACCGCACCTCGATCCTCTGCTGCTCTCATGCCAAATAACATCTAGGAGAGTCTTAGGGACCTGCGTGCCCACGTTGTTGCACGGAATAATCAAGACAGGCTTCAGAAGCTTGGGATCCGATAATCCTATCCTTTCGAGTGGGATAATATGGTATATCCTCCCAAGTATAAGCCACTATCTCTAACTACATTCGATGGAAAGACATTACCCTGTCAGTACATGAGATACTTCCAATCAATAACATGTTACCTACCTCGGGATGGCGTCCTACTCACCGACTTGTTCGTCGGAGCACTGTTCGGGGTCGCTTTTTAGTGGTTCTGCAATCTCCTAGATAATTGCATTTCATCCTTCGAGGACCTGGAGTCCCTTTTTATTGCCCGGTTCTATGAATAAGGGATGGATATGACTATGTCCTCCCTTATGGATACTACCCAAGGGGACAGAGAACTGGCATGGAATTACATCAAACGCTTCCGACATGAGGCACTGAAATTGCTTCCCGGTATCCCCGAATCTTCGCTAATGGACATGTGCCAAAAGAACCTTCTACAGTAATAAGACTCTGGATGACATCTGATCCATTCAACGATTGAATGAAATTAATCACAACTGCCGCTACTGCTGAAATGAGTGCAAAAGACACCCGCTTATTGGGATTCCAAGCTCCCAATACTGAAGATAAGAAAAAGCGTCCTTTTACTAAACAACCGTGATAGCAAAGGGAAGAAAGTCCTGACAGTTAACTTGTCTAAGAGTCTGACCGCACCCGTCACCAAGCTAATCGAGCCAACGCTCTCTATTTAGTATTAGGACTTTCTTCCTTTTGCTGTCACGGCTGTTGTTAGCAGTTAAAGGATGCTTTTCCTTGTTTTCATTATTAGCAATACTTGGGGTTGTCAACCTTGCCTACCTCGTCAGGGTGCTTGATGTCGGGTAGATTGAGTTTGTTGCCCTTCATCAATACTTTGAAGAGTTCCATGACATCATCATCATCAAAGGAATAAGTCTTATGTACTCTTGGCAGCTCCGTTGGCTTGGTGACGGGTGCGGTCGTACTCTTGGACAAGTTAACTGTCAGGACTTGCTTCACTTTGCTGTCATGGCTATTGGTACCAGGGGAGGCCTACTTCAATTCTTCATTCTCTTCTATATGAATGAGAGAAAAGATGCCTTAGTAGTCACTCCACTTGTTAGATCAAGAAGCCACCCATGGTCTCAGGCAAGAAAGACACCAGCCGCCAAACAAAGGCTCAGTCGAAGGAAAAGTTCTACTGGAGAGGTTAGTTACAGCTGGAAAGTCTAGAACATAACATCATTCTAGATATATAATTGTTGGCATTGGCACCCTTGGGATCCTGTTAGATCTAAACCACTTTACTGGAAACAAACTCTCTCCTCTACTTTGGGACAACAGGAAGAGGCACAGGGCAGAAAGTCCAAAAATGGATAAAGTAGACGGAAGGGACTGGCGAAGACCTTGGATTTAGCAGAGATTCTGACTCTCTTGTTCTATCTTCAAAAGTAGTAATTTCAGAAGATTTGAGAGACTTTTCCAATTTGGGGTTTGCGTCAGGCAATTGTCAAGACAGGTAAAGAGATGCTTTTTTTAACCAAATCAATATAGGCATCGACCCCTCTCTTTAGTAGACAAGGATGAACATGACGGATGGACAGAAAGACCAAAAACTGAGGGATTGGACAAAAGGGAGCTACGCTTGCATGCCTTGGCATAATGTGATGTGTTTCCAATGCCAATAAAAAGTGACCCATCCAATAGTATTTAACATCCAAAAAATTGTCAGATAAAATGCGTCCCAAGTAAAAATATCACAAGTACCACCACGCTCCGGTCCGTCGTAAGGAAAACTGTAACCAATATATTTTTTATCTGGCATTAATTTTCAACCGCATGCATCTAAAGCACCTTTTACTAAAATTAATGTAGTTGTATGCAAACCTAAAGTGATAGCATGATGAACCAAGAAATCTCTTGGATCTATTGTTAAGAATAATGAATTATTATTCTCATTAATAGCATTCAACCAATAGGGTAACCATATGCTTCGACCTGTATTGAATGCCGGGCCAATTGTTGAAGATAAGAGTACATCGAAGCCATATGAAGTCTTACCATGAGCAGACTGTATCCATTGGAAAAATATGGGTTCGATCAAGATTTGTTTTTTGGAGTACCGAAAGCGAGCATGATGTCATTTATGACATTTTTTTTGGTACCGACAATTACAGCTATAGTTACATTTATAGATTCATTTGTACTGAAAGTGGGAATTCGAATATAAGAACTAGTGGCAACGCCCGTGATTTCAATATAAAAGGAAGATCTAATAATTTAGATATAAATAAAAAAAATACAGTGAAAGGAAGGACTCTTGGACAAGTTAATTGTCCGACGAGGCAGGCAAGGTTGACAACCCCAAGTGTTGCAACGGAGCCATCAATATGTCTATCATGCCATGCGTGATTGTTACATATTAAAAAGGCAGATACAATGACTTATCTACTCCAAATCTCTCTTTTTAGACTATGAAGACAAGACAGTCACTGCAAACATGGTATCCTTCTAGTTCAGAACTTTCTCGACAATAGAGGCTCAAGATGGTGTCGTCTCCATACCTAGGACAACCATGGAGGTCGTTAACCTCCCCCCAGCCCGAGTAGACGGGTTGGTTCCCCTCACTTCTCCAAGAGACAAAGTCATATGGGTTCACCCAGGTCTCGTCCAGGACATGACTCGGTCAGCAGTACCGCCTACCTCCTAGTCCAAAAGAAAGAAGACCAAGTCCTATCATACGGTCTCTCCGTCAACTGACGAAGAACTGGCAGGGGTAACCAGGTCGGGTCGAGCCTATCAGCATGACTATAATGCCCCAGACGACTCTGTACCTCCAGCAGTTGAACCCCCTACCTCCGATTCAGGTCTATCCCAGCTTTCGCTAGTAGACAAGCAAAAGCAGAAGGAGACTCACTATGATAAACCAATACGGAAAGACACAACTCAAGGGTTGAGAAGCCTTACAACTTTGACATACTGTCACATCTGGCCAATACTTCTGAGAAGTTGTCACTCTTTGAGCTCCTACGTCTTTCCAAAAAGACTCATGATGCTCTAAGTGAGGCATTGCAAAATGTTGACTCTGATTTGGCCGAGGTCAAGCCACCGGCCGAGAATACCACCGCATATCCTCATTGAAACAGTGTGATGGAGACAATCCCGAACATCATATTCTTCCAGCAGGACATATTATTGAACAATAATAGGCACGTCGCCCTCTGTATTACATAGGATACATCAAAGCCATTAAGGTGGACCGAATGCATATCTACCCTGGCTCATCTTTCAGCATTATCCCACGAAGTTCGCTATAGACTTTAGGTATTTCGATGCATCGGATGGCAGCCAGCAACACTACCATTAACTGCTTCAATGTCGGGAGAAGCTACCCGTTAGGCAAGATTCGTTTAAAATGCCAAATAGGCGATCTCTGAATAGAAGTGACTTGATATTTCATTGACGTAGAGGTATCCTACAATGTCCTACTCAGACATTCGTAGATACATGAATATATGATTATTCCATCTACTCTCCACCAGTACTTAAAATACGTTAGTGACGACGGCATCGTCAAGACAGAATTTACCGACGTGGATCCTTTCAAATGGATCGAGGCGTATTATAGATTAAGGTGATAATGACGCCGATGACGAAGCCGACACCGTTACAGCTTCAGGTACTTCTCTAAGGGTCCGTCTTAAAGGGCGCCCAATCCCCGCAGGTAATCCCCTCGTGGTCAAGCTTCGAAGAAAGGCACCAGAACCCTTTGTGGCCAAACTCTGAGGACAGAGATGCTCTCCGGACAAAGATCCTCCTGTCATAAAAACCCCAGAGAAACTGGTAGTGAAATTACACAAGAAAACATCAGTACCATCAGCGTCACTAACAACTATTGAAGAAGATGAACTGGAAGGGTACATTGCGACATCTACCGACGTATCATCCTATGATGACATAATCCTTGTAAATGAGATACCTTCTTTTCTCAATAAAGGTTTGTCCTTGAGTTACTTCATCGTGGCACAATAGAATGCCACTTATTCTCTGGAGTATAGTTTAGATTTACATCTGCATACGCAAGTAGCCACCACTCACTCAGTAGACAAGGTCCAACTTAGCCAAGATGCCTGTTTTGTCGTTCCTGCAAGGAGAAAAGCTGTTATGCCCCAGTCCCAAAATACTGAGGGACTAGCCATGTGGCAATGGCCAGCAACACAACTCCAATGGACAAACCCAATTTAATGGACCCGTTAGAGTGCACTTAAACTGTAATATCGATAAATAAAGTCTACTACTCCTGTCACAGTATATAATCTAAACTAATATCATCCACAGACAGTAACCACAATACAAGGAGATAGAACAGTCAAGAAAATAAATAAGGAAACTGTCCATCATAAGTCCAAATCTATATAATGTCACGGGGAATAACCCGTCATCAAAACTAAAGAAAAGAAACAAAACTGAGTACATCTATCCAGTGGTCACAGAAACAAGTCTCAATATCTAAAGAACATAAAAAGTAAATAAAATAGTAACTGTTCTCAAGAGAAGTCCTTGAGCACAACCTCGTCTTCTGATGCAAGTACTGCTCCAACGCCAGCTCCTGTCCTATAAACCTCGGGTTAACTCTCCTCAGCTATACCTGGAGACATAATCGGGATCCAGGTCCTCAGGGGACATAGCAAGGTACAAGAATAACTCAAGCCAAGTACAGTAAATGATAAAAAATAATGAAAAGAGGTGTGCTCAGGGTATCTAACATAATCTATCTATGTGTATGCAAGTGAAAATGTACTCGTCCGCTAACCACCGGATTTTATACATATACTAGGGGTACTAGTGATAGTAGTATAATAGTAGTAGATACGTACAAGCCCTATTAAGGTACCTGCAAAACTATAATACTAGTAGAGTTGGTAGCCCAGCGGTACGGTAAGTTCTCTCCAACCCCATGTATCTCACGTCTCATGTCAGGAAACGTAAGACAATCACAATCTATGTCTCAAGTTCAGTTATAAATAACATCATGTCAACTAGCACATGTCTCAAGTCCTGTCCTAAAATAGAAACCGAAATCCTTGAATATCTTAAGTGAGACTTTTGTACATGAGAGTCGTGTATAGTGTCCTAAGGTAATTAGTACAAGTGTTGTATTTATACAATATACGATGATAATGCAATCTAACGATACCCGACTCCACGCACGAAAGTCGGCACCCGAATATGATTTATACGCAAAGTATCGTCACGGTCCTAGGGTCAAAATAAATTCTATGTATTAAAATATAAACTATAACTTACAGTTAAAATTAAGCATAATTTACTGAGACCATGGCAAGGTTAACAACGCCTTGACCGTAGATCGTTACCAGACCGGGCAGGTCAACATGAAAGATTCTTCCCTTCCTTCGCCAATCAAGCGCGGGCCTGCTTCTCTATTAATCTGACCCTCAAAAGGGCTCGATTGAGACATAGATTAAAGGTACGAATCGACTGTTTAAAAGGCTTATTCCGAGACTACTTTTTTGCTGCCTGATGCTGCGTTGCAGCAAATCCAAAGTTCACGTCCGATGGTGTTGTGACACCCACGTTCTCTACCACCATTACTTAAATTAATTCGAATTCTACCATTATCTACTTTATGTAAAATTATAGAGTCGATATACACACATCAACATAGTAGCAACGTTCGTGCCAATAATTCCAACAGTCACACAGCTTTAGTTAACGTGCCAACAACCACGTACCATACTATTGTTTAAAATATTGTAAGGGGCTCATACATTGATATACTATGCGTACATATAGGCTTTTAAGTGTGATTAAACAACGTATTCCTAGACGTACGTAGGTAGTGTTCAATATCGCAAAACGCTATACAACGCTAACCGACTAATTTAGCATGCATGAAATTATTTTATTTCACTAATTAATATCTTCAAATACGAAAATAAATAGGATTATTATTCTAAAATTTATTTTATTTATTAATAAAAATTTATGCACACCTTTATATATATTCAAGCTTATGTGCATGTAATAAACTATACATAGTCTTCATTACCATGCATGCACTCTACCCTTCTTTAGTTCATCAACTAAGTCTCCAAATATATATTTTAATACAGATATAATTCTGATTTTTAATATTAATATTCTAATATTAATTTAAATATAATAAACAACACATTTTTTTCCATAGTACAATAATAAAACATGTACACTAGTTTACCAATATTATCCATACAACCTACCGATCAATTATTCATACTTTAAAATACTAAAATATATATATTTTAATATGTATATATTCTAAAATTATGATTAAAATTCTGTAATAATTAACTATAAAATTCTGAAATTAAAATAACTATAGTACAATAACTCATTACATATTCAATACAAACATATGCAAGTATTATAATTATGTAGGTTTGTGCAAGATTAATCACAAGGAAAGGGTGATTCATGGACTGTACAAGGATGGTTTCATGGCTCATCTTCAATCCAAATAACAATAACATGAAAGAATGAGAGGGTGGAAAAAGTTACCAAGAACTTGATGTTGGTGATGGTTGGTTGAACTCCGGCGTTGTTTTTGACTTCAAGGAGGGGTTGCACCACCACTAGGCTGGCCTTGCTCCAAGGAGGTGGAGGAGGAGAGAACCATGAGGGAGAGAGAAAGAGAAGAGGGAGAAGAAGAGAGGAGTTTGGTTTGGAGAAGGTGGTGGCCGAATGGTTTTGGGTTGGGGGGTTACACTCCAATGTGATAACTACAAGTAGTAATGGATGTGAGGTAAAAGGTGAAAGGTTGGGGGTTACTTGCTAAGAACAAAGGTCAATAGGAAATATGACATTGAGATCCTATCCCATGGTGTTTGCTGTGGGTTGGTTTCCCCCCTTCCATATAAGCACACATGGTTCAATTTAAGTTAACATAGTCCAAAGGTTCAAGCTATTTTGGGTAAAAGCTAAATTTAAATTTAAATGAGGTAAAAATATGATTTGATATGGGAAAAAATTGTGTTTGGTGTGTAAAAAGATGAGGGATGAGTGTGTGGTGTTGTGTATGAGTTAGTCAAGTTAGTTTGAGGGTTCAAGTTGGGGATTCGGGCTCGGTCAGGTACAATTAATCAAAAATGGTCATTTTTGACTAATTAAAATGCACGGTGTTTCTATATTATTTTTGGAGCCTACGGGGACTCAAATAAATATGACACCAATATCATGTGCTTAGTTGATCGTGTTAGGCTAGGGGTTATAAAATCCAGTATCAAAATTTGGGTTTATGTTGCTCGTCTAAATTGACCGCAACGAAAAAGTGTCCAAGTGTCATATTTTGAGTCAAAAAGTGTCACGGTTGTTATACGACCAAAACGAAGTATAGGTTTGTAAAATTATGAGTTACATACATGTCATGAGTCTAATTTGGCTCGGTTAAGCCTATTATATAAAGTTGGTTGGAAAGAAAAAGCTAGTGTTGTATTCTTGGCATTAAGACTACATTAAAGGGTTTCTAAATTCTAGAAATTATTTTAATGATTTATAATTAAAAAAATCAACAAAATATCCTTATCAAAATTTTAGGGGGTTTATAATCTATCCTCCTTAAAAGAATTGCGTCCACGCAATTAAAAATTAAACTACTTAGGAATTTATAAAGATATAGTAATCTAAGGGAAGTTCTTAGTTCATACCTGCATCATCGAATAAGTGAGAAAAACACTGGAGTATGATATCCTCTCGCTCCCAAGTGGATTCACTTGGGGAGTGATATTTCAGCCAGTCTTGTCACGACCCGCACCCTAGATTTGGGCATGAGTCTTGGGTACGTTCAGCCTACGCCGTAGTGTCGACGGTAGAATGCTGTACAATAAGCCACAAGTATAATCTATAACTCACAACATATATACATCTCCACACTAAACTCAATCACAGGCACTAGTTTAAATTAATACGCCAAGATAATAATGAAATAATAGTCTTGATGCGGGTTCAAGGAATCTCCCCAAAATCTAAATATCCAAAGTACAATACTCAAAATACTTTAGAAAAATTGTCGGAGAACAATCTGGTCCAAAATAACCAACAAAATCAACTACTACTAAACTACTCCATTGCAGACGGTATCTAAGCTGCTAACTCTTTCTGATCCTCCAGAAGGGCAAGATCAGGCTCTATTATGTCGCTAGCATACGGTCCATCATGTGTAGGGATTGTATCCTTATTGTAGTCACCTAAAATGTTTATCCAGTCAGGAAAGAAACGAGTACATCACAGTAAAAATAGTTCTAACACATGGTAGAAGCTATAAGACAATAAATAGTAACGAATATATGATAGCAATAAAACTGAAATCACAATAAGGCAGCTAGAATAAATAAATGCTGAAGTCCTGTCATGGCAACATATATTATAATATCTCCAAGAAACAAAGGAAATAACTAAAATATATGGAAGAACAAATAGGAACAACTGCCCTATGTGATTTGAAATACCTTGTTGACATATGAACGGTTATGGGGGTAAAATTCGACAAACCACACGTGTCTTGCATGGCTGCTATTATTCCAGTAAGACCATGGGATAGAAAAGGTAGTTCACACGTCCACTAAGTATTTTCCCTCCCCACGAGTACAACATGGATTCCGAACCAGTCACGAAGAAATAACAATAATCCAGAACATTCACGTATCTCATAATAAGAATCCATCATACTAATCCATGTAATAAGTGTCAAGAATCAAATAATCAATACTAAGCATGCATTATAGAGACTATCAAGCACTAAAACTAATCACGAAAATGTACTCGCCTGTGGTCCTTAGCTGGTATGAGTCAGAATCCAAGTCACAGTCCAAATAGCCTATGTAGTACAAATTTACCATATCAAAAGATAAGTTATTTTAATTTATTTAATTCTGGAATAATTACTCTAAAATTCTATTTTAATCTTATTATTCTAATTTTTAGGTTAATTTCTAAATTTTGTCCAAAGAAACTAAATTTTATTAACTCGAGACTCATGAGACACAAATCGAGGCGATATGTTGACTCGAGACTCATGAGACACAAATCGAGACGATATATTGACCAAAAAGTCAACCAATACAAACTCAACTTTCATGCATGGTTTCCTGTAGATTTCAGTGTCACAAATATGCTAGAATTTACGGCTCATACGGATTCAAGTTCGTTTGGAAATTATTGCACACACAAAATCGTATTGTGCAACGGTGGTTGATTGCTAACCAAAAAGTTCTACAAAATTAAAATTATAGAAATATTTCGAATTAAATTCTTGGAAAATCATATATCAATGATCTCGACATTAGCTTTCTGAAACTTAAAACGGTTTATGATTCTAATTCCTGGTTCTCCCGGAATCGCAAAAATACCGAGACGCATCTACTTTTAGACATACTGTGCTCTACGAATTTTCCAGAATATAATATTCAAAATTTCATGAAATAATTTATATATTCAGAAAACTAACCTCAATACAGTTATAATGCAAGAAACTGGGCCACGTTTGGAGTCCAGAGCTATGAGTGATGGCTTCTGTAAGATGAAGGAAACCCTAGATGACAATTCCCTAAAATCGGCTAAAAGAAACCCTAGAAATTATAAACTAAATACTATATATATATATATATATATATATATATATATATATATATATATATATATATATATATATATATATGAGAGAGAGAGAATCCATGGCTAAAGGACATGCCACGTGGTGTCCATCCGCTGCTACTCGCTCGGATTGAACGACCAGCGTTCAAGCCGGCTTGGCTCGGCTGAGTCCGAGTCTGATTAGGACTCGGCTCAGCTCAACTCGGCTTAGCTTGGACCGACTCCACTCACACCCATGCTAGCTGACACGTAGGCCAGGCTGGATGCTGACTGGGCGGGTTGGTTTTATTAGGTTTTTCTTTTTCTGAAAATTAGTTTTTAATTCAGATTTTCATAATTAACTCAAAATAAATGCTAAAAATAATCAAAAATTTCCAGAAAATTCTAGAAAATATATTTGATTATTTAGAACCTAAAATAAAAGTTTGGGATATTTTTAATTATATTTGACCCTAAAATAAATTCTTAAAAGTCCTAAAAAATTAGTGTTACTAGTTTTTAATTAACTAAAAATTATGGAAAAAACAAATAGCCCCAAATTAACCTAATAACAACATTTAAGCTAGAATTTCAGGATATAAAAGTTACAAGTCTACCCTCCTAAAAAAATTTGTCCTCGAAATTTAGGACAGAATAAATACAAGAAGAAAATTACCTCATAGTGCCAAAATATAGGGGTAACGCTCTCGCATCTCTTGTTCCCGCTCTCAAGTGGATTCATCGGGAGAATGATGCCTCCAAGTAAAGCGAACCAAGGGAATTACTTGGTTACAAAGCACTTTATCTCTGCGGTCTAGGATCTCCACAAGCTGCTCCGGATAACGGAGGTTTGGTCCAACCTCAAGCTCCGAATGATCTAATACATGGCAATGATCTACCATGTATCGCCTCAGCTGGGACACATGGAACATGTTGTGTACTCCTTCCAATGTAGGCAGTAAGGCTAGTCGATAAGCTACTGCCCCGACCTTCTCCAGACCATTGAAAGGTCCGATAAATCTTGGACTAAGCTTTCCACCTCAACCGAAATGAATCATTCCACGTATCGGAGAGATCCTTAAGAACACTAAGTCGCTAACCTATGCCAAAATATGAACTTAACGCATAATCTAAGAACGTAATAGATATTTAAATAAATAAATCGATACCTCAAACTCTAGCGATCTCCTGTGGCTATCGGCCCACTGCTTCTGTCTGTCCTGAGCCATACGAAGTCTCTCTATAATCTGCTTCACTTTTTCTGCAGCATCAACTACCATCCCTGGTCCCAAAAGTACTCTCTCTCCTACATCGTCCCAAGATAATTGGGTTTGACATCTCCTACCATACAAAGCCTTGAAAGGAGATATCTCGATACTGGCCTGATAACTATTGTCGTATGCAAACTCTAACAGGTAAAGATGATCCTCCCACGAGCCACCAACATCTAGTACACATGTCCAAAGCTTTCATGTGCGATGGCAGGATTATGTTTTACATCTGAGTATAAGAATTATATTTGTGGATGGCAATGATACCATGTATAGGTATGCAGAATGGATGTTGGATCAATGTAAGAACAATATAATTTTAGGAATGACCTTGTTCTGAGTGGTATATGCCTCTACCCTCTTAGTGATGCTTGTGTAGTGACCCTTTCATAAGTAATAGTATTGAGCCTACCAGTAAGGTGCCTTAAATTTTGAGGATAAACATTAGTTTAAATAAAAAGTTAAGAATTTAATATGGCAGAATTGATGATTTTATTAAATTATTGATTTTATGAAGATTATGATATGATTGAATTTGTCATTAAATTTTGAAGAATTTAAGAAGATTATTATTATATTTATTTGACTACAAGATATAAATTTAAAATTTATATTTTGAATGTTGCATTTGAAGATTTCGTAAGTATTACATTGGTTGAGTATTGTGTAGGAAAATAATCGAGGAATAAAATCACTAATGGATTAGTGTTGAATTTAAATTTTTGGGATGAGATTTTTAAATTTTATAAATATGCATTAATTGGATTTAAATTAGAGGATTGGACACTAAATTTTTTTTGAGTATTTAGTTATTAACTTAAATTTTGGAGGAGGTTGTGATAAGAATGGAATTTGATTTTTAAATTTGAAGATTTCAGGAATATGATATTTATAGAAATTTGAAAATTTTGTGAAATAACAATATGAAATTTACTTCATGATTATATGGTTGATAAATTTAAATTTTGATGGTAATAAATAAATAAATGAATATATATACTATTGAGGATCTTAAATTTTGAGGACGAAATTTTTCTAAGGAGGGCAGACTTGTCACTACCACATTCTAAAATAGGGGTAATTTTTGTTATTTTAATTATTATAAGTATTATGTGTATTTATTTTAAACAATTGCATGATATGTGTATAGATATATATTATATATATAGTGTTATTTAATACATGAGTTAGACTAGACCTAGAAGCCCACTAGATGGACCCCTGACCAAAATATAGGATTATGGATTTTAATTAGTATTATTCAGAATGAAATATTTAGGTTATAATTTATTATTGTGATTTTATTTCATTATTGTACATTGTCGTTGCTTTGATATTCGGAGTGCTACACTAGCTTTTGCCTTCCAAAAGATTTTACACCCTTGTCCTAGACGTGCCATTCTTCCATTCTGATTCTTGTGTAACTTATAAATATGCTCTTTTGTGCTATATTTTAGTCGCACAATATTCGTTACGGACATTTATTTTTATTTTTAAATAAATTTGACTTTGTACCTTTGTGCGTTCCAATCGAAATTGGAGACACAATCTTGACCCGTTTTGTGCAACCCAAATTATGATAATATTCTATTCTGAGTCTTCTACGTCCATGACACTTGTGCATTTAGACGCACGCTTGACCCTGCTAGATTACCAGTACCACCCCTAGCGTAGCTTCTGATTTCAACGTAATTGTGTTTGTGCGTGTGCTAGTATAGCGACTGATGCTATATTGTATTATATTATATGTATATATGACCATTGGATTGTTCTGCGAGACTACAGGAGCAGGACATTGGTATTTCCCACTCAGGACCCCAAACGAGTATATTCTCTGATAATTTTTATTATGTTGATCATCTTTATGATTCTAGTTGTATAGCGTACATGATTCTAACACTGTGGATACATGAGTTGGCATCATCGAGACCTGTCACGAGGAGTCGTGATTGGAATCCATCGTGCTAGCTGGGGACAGGGAGATATTAGTAGATTATGTGATCATACCCAACTCTACATGAATCATAGCTCACCCCACACCTCACGTCGGGTACAGCCTGACCATTACATGCCTCATATCCTGTTATGTATGATTAGCCTGACTATTGCTCGCATCATAGCTAACTGGATGGTTAGCCTGACCTTACATGAATCATAGCTAATCATATGTAACAAACCTGATCAGTCCCAAGCTGATCACATGATATACTGATGTTTTACACACTTAGTTAGATATTTTAGTCATATATTTCCAGTTTATAGTTCTAGCATCCACTGATATTCCAGTTCATTGTTCTAGCATGCACTTATATTTCTGTTCATTGCTAGTTGTACCATTGATGATATATTCTCCAGTATTTCTTATTCTAGTATTTCGTACTCACCAGTATTTCTTATTTCTAGTATATATATCCATCTTGTATTTCTTTATACTGTATTATAGTTTTTGTCAATATACATAGAACTGTTGTCAGTGCTTATACTTTCCTCCATCATGACTGGAAATATTTTTCCAGACTGCGACTTAGAGGACATGTTCCCGGCATACTTGGAGATTTGGATGTTATTGTTTGCAGGTTAGACTATTTTTGCTATTTAGACTTGTGTTGTTTTTCGTTTATTTTCTCCAATATCTTATCGTGCTTTAGTTCTGTGATTGAGTATTTTCATATTATATTGTGATATCTGTGTCTCCTTATGGAGTTGGATATTCATGTGAGATTGATTAGCTTGTACTATGACCTAGACAGCGTTCTACCGTCGATGCTGCGGTGTAGGCTGGACGAACCCACGTACTCGTGCCCAAATTCCGGGTGCGGGTCGTGATACATTTTTAGTGGTGACCCATGCAGGTCAGGTTTCACAAGTAGTGCGATGTCGTGGTAGTGCGACATCTTAGTTGTACTACTGCGTGCCTGCGATAGGATATAGGACATAGGATACTAGGATGAGAGAGGATACTCAATCACGAATCATTTCTTGAGAGATTCCTGGGATGACCCTTAAGAATCTTACTATAATTTCCAATTTAAATCTTTTTTCTTGTTTTCGTCCGTTCTCACTTGTTATCGAATTTGATTCTTGTTGATCAGTTGTTAAATTTAATTTTTGGTGTCGTTGAGTTTGATTTCATATCGAGATGAATTTTATGGAATAAAATTATGGTATCATCTGATAACATATGTTGGTGAGGACAGTGAGAAAGGTGAAACGTCTACTTTGGTTATGGAGCCTAGAGTTTATCGCAGCCACATTAGCTGTCATGGCGGAAACGTAGGAACCTGACTTGGGATATGCATATCTTAGTTATAAAATTTAGAGTTTCTCACAACCATAACCGGTTGGCGTGACGAGGATTCTAGATGACGTAATTATAGAGTTACATACCTTAGTTATGGAACCTATCATTTATCGCAGCTATGCTTACTATTGTGGCGAAGATTCTAAGTGTCATGATTTTGGACAGACGTGTATGATTATCAGATTGTATCATAAATTGGTTCTTAAAGTATTATCTCAATACTTATCTACTTCTGTTGTTATAGGACCTTGTTCCATCATTTTCTTGCTAGCAGTAGAGTTACCTTCAGTCCTTAGTTCAATTCCTTTTTGAGCTTTATTTCTTTAAGGATCCTTGTTAGTGTGATAATTGGTGAATTGAAATTAGGTCTGTATTTTGTATCAGTGTTGACTGTTGAGGGTGTGGCTTATGAGTTTGTAAGTGTATCTTGGTTGGATATGTGAGCAGTAGGCATCGATCTAGAGTTAACCCATAGCGTAGTACCTTGTAGCAATAGTTCTATGATAGTTATCATTATAGTTAGTATTGGTACTATAGGTAGAAGGAAGAGTAAAGGGTATCAGTGAGGGTTCCAGAAGTTAGTATCAGAGTCAGCATGCCAGTTCTGGATAGTCATGAATTCATGTAGTTGGGTGACCCATGTAAAAAATTAAGTATCAAGGAAATTATGTTAAAAATTAATGGAGCATGATATTCAATTTGATGGTTGATACTTAGGTGTGTCAAGAGTAAAGAACAGTATATACATAAAGGGTATTAATGAGTGTGCCATAGTAGGAGAGTACCTATAAGTGTATAAGAGAGTGCAAAGGAATAAGAATACATCATGCTAAGTAATAAGGACTTGTGTTATAGATAAAAGTAGGGCCCTGATGTGATTTGATATGAGTATACCGGTATATGACTAGTGATGGATGTATCACCTGATATTGAGGCCAATGATGGATTGGAAGCAATAGATGGAAGAGTGTCTAGAAATTATGTGCATGATGCACAGTGGGTGTTGAGTATCAATGTGAAAGTTTATGAAAGTGGAAGCATGAGTATTAGAAAATTCTAATTGTGTGCGATAGGTTAAAAAATATCAAGATTGGTCATGGAAGATATAAAGTGTATCACAAATTAGTGTATCAGTCCATAAAAGGTTAAAGTGAGATACTTATACATCAATCGAGATATGGAACCATATGCCTGCCTTTGAGAGTGAAGTAAAACATGTGTATTATAGAAAGTGCAAGTGATCATGAGTTCTAGTGAGTATGATGAAGTAATCTAATGATGAAGCTAGTATTACTATACTAATAGTGCTAGTATTCTATATCAAGGACTAGTTAAGAATTGTGCTAGTAACTGTAAGTACCTTGTGTGATAATATTAGATTGGTGTATTAGTTATACGGATAGAAAATCATTGGAAGTGATTGTGCAAGTAATTCAGGCAGTGCAAATTTTAGTACACAGTTGAGGGGTGTAGACAATTGGTATATTTGTGTGTACCATGAGTGTTAGAGACTGTAAGTATTTATAGGTATACTTAGATAGATGTGGATTTAAATTTATAATTTGAAGATTGGAAATAAATTTCAATTTTTAAGAATTTTGAGGAGTTAAGATTTTATGTTATTAAAATTTTTGAGAATTCAAATTCAATTCAATAAATATAGTCAAAGCTATAAAGATTTTTGGAAGTGATTAAAATTTTATTTCAATATTTGAATATCTGACTTTTGAGGAAAGTATATGCATTTTATTTTAAATTGTTCGAGAAGTTAAATTTTGAGGATTTTATTTTGAGGATAAAATTTTATAGTGGGTAAGAAATATGTAACAGTATATGAGTGGATGAAGTGCATGTGTAAGGATCTGTTGGCTTGAGCATGCCTGAGATGGCACTGCTAACTGACTTGGGTGTCTATCTAGAGTTGTATTAGAGGGAGCAGTACTTAGTGTGTTGTGTTGCACTTGGCGTGCACTTGAGTGATAAGAACAACTAGTACAAACAATTATAATAGGTAAGAGAGTTAGCAGTGGGTGTGCTTGTAGTAGAAACAGTGGTACCAAGGGATAGAGGTATCAAACTTGGATGCATCATTTGACCTATGGTTGTGTTAGAGGTTCTTGGTATCAGATTTTGGTATCAATAGACAGGTGTGTGCAATATGGATGTATCCATGGATATCTTGTGGACTAGTGATTAGTTGATATGGGTATCAGTATATAGGAATAGAAATTAGTGAGTGAATATGCCACAGTTAAGTGTATGTTAGAGATTGAAGATGTCCAAGTGATGTGTTAGCAGGCTCTGTTCTTTTCCTTCTGTTTCTTTTCCGTTTGTTTGTTTGATTGATTGATTTCTTAGTACCGTAGCTTGTATCAATAATTTTCTTGCTAGAATATAGTTAGTAGTACACCCTGACAGAGACTACAATACCATGACAAAAGAGACCATAACCATGCATGTTTTCTCTAGATTGCATGTTGTATGACTGTAGGTAGGATTTTTTTAGACTTTGATTGTTGGGGGGTTTGACCGTAGTGAAGATTAATGAAGAGGTTATGACTGGACAGTGAGAGACAAGGTGCCTTAAATTTCGAGGATAAATATTAATTAAAATAAAGAGTTGAGAATTTAATATGGTAGAATTGACGATTTTGTTAAATCATTAATTTTTATGAAGATTATGATATGATTGAATTTGTCATTAAATTTTGAGGAATTTAAGAAGATTATCATCATATTTATTTGACTGCAAGATATATATTTAAAATTTATATTTTGAATGTTGCATTTGAAGATTTCATAAGTATTATATTGGTTGAGTATTGTATGGAAAAAGAATCGAGGAATAAGATCACAAATAGATTAGTGTTGAACTCAAATTTTTTGGGATGAGATTTTTTTAATTTTATAAATATGCATTGATTGGATTTAAATTAGAATATTGGACACTAAATTTCTTTTTGAGTATTTAGTTATTAACTTAAATTTTGGAGGAGGTTGTGATAAGAATGTAATTTGATTTTTAAATTTAAAGATTTTCAGGAATATGATATTTATAAAAATTTGAAAATTTTGTGAAATAACAATTTGGAATTTACTTCATGATTATATGGTTGATGAATTTAAATTTTGATGGTAATAAATAAATATATACAACTATTGAGGATCTTAAATTTCGTGGACAAAATTTTTCAAAGGAGGGTAGACTTGTCACTACCACATTCTAAAATAGGGGTAATTTTTGTCATTTTAATTATTTTAAGTATTATGTGTATGTACTTTAAACAATTGCATGATATGTGTATAGATATATATTATATATATAGTGTTCTTTAATGCATGAGTTAGTAGACTAGACCTAGAAGTGTAACCTCCGATTTCCAAATTTCCGAAAAAAATTAGATTTTTAATTTATTTTAAATACCAAGTTTATAAAAATATTTTCTGCTTGAATTTTTGTATTTGATTTGGAACAATGTTTGATTTTAGAAGGTAATTTAAAATCTTTTATAAAAATCATTTTTCTAAATGTCAATTTATTATAAAATAACTAGATAAATAATGAGGTAAATATAATACTATAGCTTCGAATATTTTTGGCTTGAAATCATAAAATTATTTGTTTAAATTATAGAAGGACTAGTTGTTCATAATAAATTTTCATATCCATTTTTGGAATAGTAAATAAATAAATTTCATATTTTCTAGGGTATTCAAATATGGGTTTGTTTAGTAGCTAATTTAATCAGTTAGCCTTGGAAGCCCTTAAAAATATTTTCTTAAATTATAATATTTTCTATTAATTTTTATAAGGTTACCATCTTCCAATTTTACCCTCATTTTTCCCACATGAAAACTCGTTTATTTATTATCCTGGCCATTCATTATTGGGCCAATCCTCACCCTTTAGCCCACAACTCTCTCTCCCTATTTAAGTCCCTCATCACCATTCCCAAGAAACCCTAATCTCCAATTTATTAGCTAGCCCCCACAATTCCCAAAGCCAAAGCCACCACCATTTTTGTGTGCTCGTGTCCGTGTGTCCAGCATCACCGTGTCAGCCGTGATGGCCTCGGGTCCGACCCCGGGTGTCCCACCGTATCCATTCATTTCCTGTGTCCGGTTATAATATTACAACCAGATTTCCTGTGTCCAACACCCGAACACGCCCGCAGTACAACGAACCCATCGTGTCCAGCCGACACGATGCACCCTGACACATCCACAAAACCTAGCCCTAACCTAACTCCGACGAGCGCCGGTGGCCGCCCAGATCTCGATCGCCGGTGGATGCAAGCCCGCCGCTGGAAGCCAAGCATCGCCGTGGCCGACCAGACGCAGCCGCCTCGAAGCCGCCGCCCCCTCGAACAGAGCGCCTGCCCCTCGATCCAAGCGCCGCCTCGAGTCGAGTTCCCGCCGCTCTCGAAGATTCCACCGCGGCCCCCTCCACGTCGCCGAGGACACCGGCCGGTGACCGCCTGGGTCTTCGACCGGTTCCTCGAACCCCCGCCGCTCTTGAGTTTCTGCTGCCGCCGCCGAGATGAGCTTCGACCGCCTCCTCGAGACGATCAGATCCGCCGCCGCTTCGAATGAACGCACGCTCGACCACCGCCACCGACGGACTTCCCCGCACCGACGCCCTGCCCGACGGAGCCCCACCGCGACCTCGCCGGAAAACCCTCCATCGTGAGCCTCTTCTTCCCTCTTCCCCCTTTTGTTCTGTATAAATTGGGTTAGTTAAGTAAGTAGTGAATTAATCTATTAATTATTTGTAATTAGTTAAGTAATATATTGAATTAATCAATTAAATATTTCTTAATCAGTAATTAATTTCTTTATCAGTTAATTAAATTATAAATTAGTTAATTATTCTTAATCAGTAGTTAATTAATCAATTAGTTTATATGTAATTAGTAATTAATGTAATTTGGTTAGTACTTAAAATATAATTAGTTTTATTGTTTATAACGTATGAATTTAGTTATTTATTATGTGTATGATTTCAGTTATGTATTATATATATAAGGACTTGGTTATATTAATATGCAATTAGTAGTTTTTATGTAAATTAGTAATTGCGAAATAATTAAAAAGGTTTCTGATTATGCAAAATATAATAATTTGGGGTTTATATTGTTAATTAAAAAAAAAATATATAATTTCAATAATAAAACTTAGTTCAAAATTGTTTATTTGGGGCTGGTGACCAATTTTACTATAGATGTAAACATATATGTTGGCTTTTACATAAATTCTAGATTGTATAAATAAACTTTTAATTGTTCAAAATCTAATTTCGAAATGATTTTTCATAAATTAAGGGTTACCTTAATAACAAACAAACGACCCTTAGCCTGGTATCCTTATCTCGGTTTTCGTGCCGAACTCCGATCTTGGACTTCTTTATATAGTTTCTAGCTATTTGGACTGCTCCGGATCCATTGGAACTAACTGCTACTTCATTTGGGATCACCTTGAGAAGTGTGGCATTATATACATTTCCTTCATTAGTTAAATATGTATAAAATATATTTGATTGATATATATATATATATATATACAAATATGTATTTTGGTATAAAGTATATATGTATATACATCTATTAGTGTATATACACAAATACGTATTTTGTACAAATTACTAATAGACACTTATATATATATTATATACGTCTCATTGGTATAATAAGTATTAATGTATGTTTCAGTATTTAAATATAAATAAATGTATATTGGTATATATATATAAAAACTGTATTGATATATATGTACTTGTAAAACATATTTTAATTTTTCACCTAAATAAAATATATTTCCACTTATGTACATACAGTTATACCTATTTTGTATACTTGGAATAACTATATATATATATATATTAAACTATTTATTAATTGGTAAATTACTAGGTGACCCTAGTTGACTAGTGCCATACCTGATAGAGCCCCTGAGTTCATGTATTTGTGATGTGTTAGTGTAGCACCTGATGCAAATGTTGTATTTGATATATTTAGGACTGTTGGTTCCTCCAGACGATACTCTGGGACAGGACATTGGTTTTACCAGCTAAGGACCCAAGGCGAGTACATTCTCTGATTAGTTTCTAATTTATGATATCTCCTATGTTCACTGTATCTAGTGTAAATATCTATGATCTTGACACGATGGTTACACGGATTGGTATACACGGATCTCGTCATGAGATGTTATTCCTTATTCATGGTGTAGCTTGTACAAGACTTGTTTCCTTGATATCTTGTGCATGTACAGACACTGAGACCCGGGGAGATTTGCTACCTCCCTAGGGAATCCCGTGCCATAGCGTACCATGATTGGATCTACTATACCAGTCGGGGGTTTGGAGAGTATTTTAGTGTAGATATGTGATCATACCCAACTTTTCATGCATCATAGCTCACCCCACATCTCACGTCGGGTGCGGCCTGACCATCTCCGTGCCTCATAGCTGTTACGTGTGATTAGCCTGACCTCTACATGCATCATAGCTAACCAACGGTTAGCCTGACCTTCCATGAATCATAGCTAATTACATGTAACCAGCCTGATCAAGTTCCCAAGCCGATCACATGTTAAAGCTAGTACTCGCACACTTAGTCATAGGTTTCTTGCTCATTGACATATTGTTTCTTTTCCTGCATTTACTTACAGTATTTCCAGTATTTCTTTTATTGTACATTTCTCGTACCTATACATGCATCTGGTATATTTCCATCTAGAACTGCTACATAGTTTATGTCATTTATATAGAACTGCTATTTAGAGATGTACTTTGCTTCTTCCTGACTGGAAAATATTTTTCCAGACTGTGACCTTAGTAGACTGGGTTCCGATACACTTGGGGATTGGAAGTTAATGATTGCAGGTATGATTATTTTGTCGTTAGACTTGTCTTGTATTTCTTGTTTGCCTTGATATCTCATCGTGCTTTAGTTTATGTGATTGAGTATTTCTAGCATTATTTTGTGATATCCACGTCTCCTTATGGAGTTGGGTATTCACGTGAGTTTGATTAGATAGTTACATGACCTAGACATCGTTCTACCGCCGATGCTGCGGCGTAGGCTGGACGTACTCACGCACTCGTGCCCCTAAACCGGGCGCGGGTCGTGACACATTTTAGTGGTGGCCCATGCAGGTCAGACTTCACAAGTTGTGCGATGTCGTGGTAGTGCGACGTCATAGTTGTATTACTGCGTACCTGCTATTGAATATAGGACATAGGATGCTAGGATGAGAGAGGATACTCAATCACAAACTCTTGAGAGATTCCTGGGATGACCCCTTGAGGATCTTGTTATAATTTCCAATTTAAATCTTTTTCCTTGTTTCCGTCCGCTCTCGCTTGTTGTTACTGAACTTGATTCTGGTTGAGCAGTTATTAAATTAAATTCTTGGCATCATTGTTGAGTTTGATTCTTGTTGACCAGTTGTTAACTTAAATTCTTGGTATCATTGTTGAGTTGATTTCAAATTGAGATGAATTTTTACGGACTAGAATTTATGGTATCATCTGATGACATATATTGATGAGGACAGTGAGGAAGGTAAAACGTCTACTTTGGTTATGGAACCTAGAATTTATCGCAGCCATATTAGCTGTCGTGACGAGTGTCACTACCCAATTCTAGAAAATAGGGTTATATTTTTTTTTATTTGATAAATAGTGTATTGTATTTAATTATTTATATTTATAATTAATTAGTGCTTGTCTTATTTTTATTTTGATTGTTTTAGGGTTTTGGCTAGCCTGGACCCATGTCAGACCCTAGTGGACCCATGTCCGACCCAGCCCACACCCTTGTGAGAATTATTTTGGGGCTTAGAATTATTATTTTATTTTTTAGGAGGTTAGTTGGAGAGATTTGGAGCTAGTTTGAGTGCATTTGGAGACCCGGAACCCAAAACCGAGTGAATAGGGGCATTTTGGGAATTTGGTGACTTATGTACCTATTTATTTCTACATGGCCGGCCTACCTACCCCCCCACCCGTGAGAAAACCAGCAGCCCCCTCCCCTTTGCTTTGTATTCTCCACTTCTTCTTCTTCATTTCTTCTTCTCCACTTCTTCTTCCTTCTTCCTTCTTCTTCAAAGTAAGTTTCCTCTTCCATTTTCTTCTTTCTTCTTTCATTCCTTCTTCCTTAAGCTAACCCTAACCTTACATTTTCTCTAACCTAGGTGTGAGGAGCTTAGATCTAGTGTGAGAGCTAGAATTGGTGGCTTGGAGCTTGAGGGAGGTGAATTCTAGGAATTGTGAGACTTTGGCCTTAGGATTCCAACTCCCAAGAGGTAAAACCTAACTTTCCCCTTCCTAATTATTTTTGTGTAGTGTAATTAATGTTGTAGAACCCTCCTAGACCCTAACCCTACCCGTAGGAGGAAGTTGGAACTAGTTTGGGTGAGTTTAGAGACTTTGACATTAGGTTTTGTGTCGAATTCGGATAGAATCCGAATTTGGCCTAATTTTGGGTGATGCCCTAGGTTAGATGGACCTAGGTAGACGTTGTCGGGTGCCTAGAGGGTGAGTGCGTGTCTCCGTTCGGACACGGGAAGCCGTGTCGTGAAGAAACGGGCGTTTCGGACGAAATTGGGGCTTTTCGTCGTCGCCGATTCTAAGTGCGTGTGCGTTTTCACCACGGACCTAGAATCGATGCGGGAGCACATTTTCTAGGATCTAGACATCGTGTAGAGCACGTGGGTAAATTTTGGGCCGATTCCGAGTTCGTTTGGTGTGCGTTTCAGGAGGTTTTCTGAGCCGCGCACCACGTGTTCGTCGAAATGACCGAACGGCCATTTCGACTTGGTTTCCTCGTTTTGGGCTTGTATGCGCGTTGGGTTAGTATCGGGGAGTGTGTGCTAGAGTTTTCGGGCTATATTTTATATATTTTAGGGTATTGGTGAGTGTCGGGGTCGTTGGGCGTGAGTAGGGCGTGTGGTTTGAGTGTTGTGTGCGTGGTTGTGTTTGTATTGATATGTGTCTATATATATATATATTTATATATATGTATGTGTGTTTATGTATATATATTTATATATATATGTGTGTATTTATATTTATGTACTTGTATATGTATATGTCTATGTGTATATATATATATGTATATGTGTAAGTGTGCTTGTGTGTGTGTATGTATATATATATATAGGTGTATGTATATATATATAGTTGAGAGTGTGTGTAGATATATATATATATATATATTTATGTGTGTGTGTGTATTAGTGTGTGAGTGTGTGTATTAGTGTGTTTGTGAGAGTGTAGGTGTGTGTGTTAGAGAGTGTTTAGAGTGTGTATATATATATCTATCTAGTAGTTATACATATAGTTATGTGTGTGTATATATATATATAGAGTGATATATATATATATATGTATATATATAGGTGTGTGGTGTATAGGCAGCGAGGGGGGTGGCCAGTGCAGCGCAGCGCAGCGGGGGAGGCAGCAGCTGCTGCTGCCTACAGCAGCAGCAGGGAACCAGCAGCAGCAGCAGGGACCCAGCAGCACCAGGGTCAGGGTCGGGCGCCCTTCCGGCAGGCGCCTCAGCAGCAGAGGCAGGGTCAGCAGCAGGGCCAGAGGCAGCCCATCGTTTGCCCTTTCTGTAGGAAGCCAGGGCACGGATGGGACATATGCAGAAAGAGGCTGGGCAGATGTTTATTGTGTGGCGCCGCAGACCACCAGCTGAAGGATTGTCCTTCAGCGCTTGCCCGTACAGCTCAGGGCGGAGGAGCCGCTCAGAGGGCACCAGCCAGAGCACCTGCAGCGCAGCAGAGAGGTCAGCCTTTGCAGACTCAGCAGCAGAGGTTCGTCCAGCACCAGCAACAGCACCGAGGAGGACAGCAGGGGCGAGCTTTTGCCCTGACAGTGGACGAGGCCGAGCCAGTTGGTGATGTTATCTCAGGTTCTGTTCTCCTTGATTCCATTCCAGCACTTGCTTTATTTGATTCTGGTGCTTCCCATAGCTTTGTGTCTGTATCTTTTGCTGTTAGACACCATCTTGTTGCTGAACCTTTAGCTAGACTCTGCAAGATCACGACCGGGGGTGGTATCATCCTAGTCCGTGATGTTTGTAGAGACCGGAGAGTTACCTTGGGAGGCCGGGAGTTGAGTGTGTGCCTACTCGTAATGCCACTTCCGAGCTATGATATTGTACTCGGGATGGATTGGTTGAGTACGCATTGTGCTAGTATAGATTGTCGTGGAGGCAGAGTTTTGTTTAGTCCGCCGGGTGAGCCAGAGTTTCAGTTTGCCAGAGGAGCAGCAGAGCAGACCGAGGGAGTCTTCTGCGGAGCCCTGGTGGTAGAGCCGAGGTCGCTACATCCACTGATAGAGGAGTATATGGATGTCTTTCCGGAGGAGTTGCCAGGGTTACCTCCGGACAGAGACGTGAGTTCTCTATAGACTTGGTGCCAGGCGCGGAGCCGATATCCCAGCACGTCTATAGAGTCAGCAACAGTGAGCTGATAGAGTTAAAGAAGCAGGTGGATGAGCTTCAGGATAAGGGATTTATCAGATCTAGTTCTTCTCCGTGGGGTGCTCCGGTACTTTTTGTGCCGAAGAAGGATGGGTCGATACGGATGTGTATCGACTACAGGGCTCTGAATAACCTCACAATCAAGAACAAGTATCCGCTGTCGCGTATTGATGATCCTTTTGACCAGTTGAGCAGAGCGAGGGTGTTTTCCAGGATTGATCTGAGGACAGGCTACCACCAGGTGAAGGTCAGGAAGGAGGATATTCCGAAGACAGCTTTTCGGACCAGATATGGACAGTATGAGTTCTTGGTGATGCCGTTTGGGTTGACTAATGCCCCGGTAGTGTTCATGAATCTGATGAACAAGGTGTTCTATCAGCATCTGGACAGGTTTGTGGTGGTGTTTATAGATGACATCTTGGTGTATTCGAAGACCCCAGAGGAGCACGAGGAGCATCTGAGGATAGTGCTGGAGACTCTCAGGAAGGAGAAGCTTTATGGAAAGCTTTCGAAGTGTGAGTTCTTCCTTGACAAGGTTGAATTCCTTGGTCATGTAGTGACTGGAGAGGGTATCTCGGTGGATCCGAGAAAGATCAGGGCAGTTGAGGCATGGAGTGCTCCGAGTTCAGTAGCCGAGGTCAGGAGTTTCTTGGGACTAGCAGGCTACTACAGGAGATTTGTTCAGGATTTTTCCCGGATTGCAGAGCCGTTGTCCAGGCTGACTCGGAAGGACGTGGAGTTTGTTTGGTCAGAGGAGTGCCAGATCGCCTTTGATGAGCTGAAGAGGAGATTGACGACAGCTCCAGTGTTGACGTTGCCATCAGGTTCTGGAGGATTCACTATCTATAGTGATGCATCGGGGAAGGGACTGGGTTGTGTGTTGCAGCAGAATGGGAGGGTGATTGTCTATGCTTCCAGGCAATTACGTCCTCATGAGAAGAATTACCCTACCCACGATTTGGAGTTGGCAGCGGTCATTTTTGCTCTGAAGTTGTGGAAACACTATTTATACGGAGAGCGTGTGGAGATCTTCACAGACCACAAGAGCTTGAAGTATGTGTTTACCCAAAAAGAGCTGAACATAAGGCAGAGGAGACGGTTGGAGTTGATGAAAGACTTCGACATATCATTGCAGTATCATCCAGGGAAGGCGAACGTAGTTGCGGATGCATTGAGCAGGTATCCGGTAGCTATGTGCCTGACTACAGATCGTTATCTTCTGACAGATCTAGAGAGCTTGGGCATTGAGGTGATAGTGCCTGGAGTTGAGATACAGATGTGGGGACTGCAGATTCAGTCAGAGTTGGTAGACCGGATCAGGGCTACACAGTTTGAGGATGAGTCCCTGAGAAGCATCAGGGCGCAGGTTCAGATGGGATTAGCAGATGACTTCACCATTGCTGATGATGGTTCATTGCGGCACGGTACCAGGTTGTGTGTGCCGAGTGGGTCGTTGCACGAGGAGGTTCTCCAGGAGGCGCATCGATCCCAGTACTCTATGCATCCCGGTGCCAACAAGATGTATAGAGATCTGAGACAGCATGTATGGTGGTACGGGATAAAGCGGGAGGTAGCGCGCTTCGTATCCCGATGCTTAGTGTGCCAGCAGGTGAAGGCGGAGAGGCAGAGGCCAGGAGGATTACTCCAGCCGTTACCCAATTCGGAGTGGAAATGGGAGCATGTGACCATGGATTTTGTTTCTGGACTTCCCCGTTCTCCAGGCGGGAAAGATGCGATTTGGGTCATCGTGGACAGGTTGACCAAATCGTCCCACTTTTTACCATTCAAAGTGGGTACGTCTACAGAGAGACTAGCAGAGATGTATGTGCGCCAGATAGTCAGACTGCATGGAGTTCCAGTGAGCATAGTATCAGATCGGGACAGTCGCTTTACTTCGTATTTCTGGAGGAGTCTGCAGGCTAGCTTGGGCACCCAGCTCAAGTTTAGTAGTGCGTATCACCCACAGACAGACGGTCAGTCAGAGAGGACCATTCAGACGCTTGAGGACATGCTTCGGACCTGTGTTTTGGATTTCAGAGGCTCTTGGGAGGATCACTTGCACTTGGTAGAGTTTGCTTACAACAACAGCTACCAAGCCAGTATCGAGATGTCACCTTTTGAGGCGTTGTATGGACGGAGGTGTCGCACTCCGTTATCATGGGATGATATAGGTGAGAGAGCTTTGCTTGGCCCGGAGATGGTGGTTGATGCAGCGGAGAAGGTCAAGCTCATTAGAGATAGACTTCGAGTGGCGCAGGACAGGCAGCGGCATTGGGCCGATAGCCACCGGAGACCTTTGGAGTTCGAGGTTGGAGATCTGGTGTTCCTGAGGATTTCTCCGACGCGGGGCACTATTCGCTTCGGTGGAGGCGGAAAGCTTAGCCCACGTTTCGTTGGACCCTTCCGTATCCTCGAGAGGGTCGGCGCCGTGGCGTATAGGCTTGAGTTGCCGCCTACGCTGGAGGGAGTTTATGATGTGTTCCACGTGTCGCAGTTGAGACGGTACGTGGCGGATCCCAGTCACGTTCTGGATCACTCGGAGATCGAGGTGGGCCCCACCCTTAGCTATCCAGAGCAGCCGGTGGAGATTCTGGATCGGCGGGAGAAGGTATTGAGGAACCAGACTATTCCCTTGGTTCGCGTCGCGTGGAGGCATCACTCTCCAGGGGAGTCGACCTGGGAGAGGGAGGATGAAATGCGCGAGCGATACCCCTATCTCTTCGAGCCCTGAGGTATGGTTCTTTCTTTGCATTCCTGTCCTAGTTTCGTCTTTTAATTTCGAGGACGAAATTATTTTAAGGAGGGTAGACTTGTCACTACCCAATTCTAAAAAATAGGGTTATATTTTTTTATTTGATAAATAGTGTATTGTATTTAATTATTTATATTTATAATTAATTAGTGCTTGTCTTATTTTTATTTTGATTGTTTTAGGGTTTTGGCTAGCCTGGACCCATGTCAGACCCTAGTGGACCCATGTCCGACCCAGCCCACACCCTTGTGAGAATTATTTTGGGGCTTAGAATTATTATTTTATTTTTTAGGAGGTTAGTTGGAGAGATTTGGAGCTAGTTTGAGTGCATTTGGAGACCCGGAACCCAAAACCGAGTGAATAGGGGCATTTTGGGAATTTGGTGACTTATGTACCTATTTATTTCTACATGGCCGGCCTACCTACCCCCCCACCCGTGAGAAAACCAGCAGCCCCCTCCCCTTTGCTTTGTATTCTCCACTTCTTCTTCTTCATTTCTTCTTCTCCACTTCTTCTTCCTTCTTCCTTCTTCTTCAAAGTAAGTTTCCTCTTCCATTTTCTTCTTTCTTCTTTCATTCCTTCTTCCTTAAGCTAACCCTAATCTTATATTTTCTCTAACCTAGGTGTGAGGAGCTTAGATCTAGTGTGAGAGCTAGAATTGGTGGCTTGGAGGGATTGTGAGACTTTGGCCTTGGGATTCCAACTCCCAAGAGGTAAAACCTAACTTTCCCCTTCCTAATTATTTTTGTGTAGTGTAATTAGTGTTGTAGAACCCTCCTAGACCCTAACCCTACCCGTAGGAGGAAGTTGGAACTAGTTTGGGTGAGTTTAGAGACTTTGACATTAGGTTTTGTGTCAAATTCGGGTGGAATCCGAATTTGGCCCAATTTTGGGTGATGCCCTAGGTTAGATGGACCTAGGTAGACATATTCGGGTGCCTAGAGGGTGAGTGCGTGTCTCCGTTCGGACACGGGAAGCCGTGTCGCGGAGAAACGGGCGTTTCGAACGAAATTGGGGCTTTTCGTCGTCGCCGATTCTAAGTGCATGTGCGTTTCCACCACGGACCTAGAATCGATGCGGGAGCACATTTTCTAGGATCTAGACATCGTGTAGAGCGCGTGGGTAAATTTTGGGCCGATTCCGAGTTCGTTTGGTGTGCGTTTCAGGAGGTTTTCCGAGCCGCGCACCACGTGTTCGTCGAAATGACCGAACGGCCATTTCGACTTGGTTTCCTCGTTTCGGGCTTGTACGCACGTTGGGTTAGTATCGGGGAGTGTGTGCTAGAGTTTTCGGGCTATATTTTATATATTTTAGGGTATTGGTGAGTGTCGGGGTCGTTGGGCGTGAGTAGGGCGTGTGGTTTGAGTGTTGTGTGCGTGGTTGTGTTTGTATTGATATGTGTCTATATATATATATATATTTATATATATGTATGTGTGTTTATGTATATATATTTATATATATATGTGTGTATTTATATTTATGTACTTGTATATGTATATGTCTATGTGTATATATATATATGTATATGTGTAAGTGTGTTTGTGTGTGTGTATGTATATATATATATATATATAGGTGTATGTATATATATATAGTTGAGAGTGTGTGTAGATATATATATATATATATATATATATATATATATATATATATATATATATATATATATTTATGTGTGTGTGTGTATTAGTGTGTGAGTGTGTGTATTAGTGTATTTGTGAGAGTGTAGGTGTGTGTGTTAGAGAGTGTTTAGAGTGTGTATATATATATCTATCTAGTAGTTATACATATAGTTATGTGTGTGTATATATATATATAGAGTGATATATATATATATATATGTATATATATAGGTGTGTGGTGTATAGGCAGCGAGGGGGGTGGCCAGTACAGCGCAGCGCAGCGGGGGAGGCAGCAGCTGCTGCTACCTACAGCAGCAGCAGGGAACCAGCAGCAGCAGCAGGGAACCAGCAGCAGCAGCAGTAGCAGTAGCAAGAGCAGCAGCGCAGCGCTAGTAGCAGCAGCAAGCAGCGGGTAATAGGAGGTAGCTTAGAGTGAGTTATATAGATCTATATCTATATAGATAGATTAATAGTTAGATAGTTAGTTATATAGATAGATTGTTATAGAGATAGTGATAGATAAGTTTATAGATAGTTATATAAGATAAATAGATAGGTAATAGATAGATAGGTAAATAGCTAGATAGCTAGATATATTGATAACTAGATAGATAGGTAGATTAATAGATAGATAGTTAGATTATTAGTTGGATAGATAGATTAAATAGATAGCTAGATAGATGGTTTGATAGTTAGATAGGTGAATAGATAGATATTAGATAAATAGGTAGCTAGATAGATACGTAGATAGTTAAATAGATTAGATACATAGATAGATAGATATCTATGGATAGATAGATAGGTAGATATGGTAGATACCTATATCTATATGCATAGATATATATATATATACCTAGAGCTAGATATATATTATAGTTAGTATATATATTTATGCGTAGGGTAAGGTATATGGGTAATCGGGTAAATGTGTGTGGATATCTATATACATAGGTATATACATACTTAGATATATATATATATATAGTAGATATCTATATTACCTAGCCTAGATTAATAACTAGGTATATAATTAATAGCTAGATAGCTAGTTAGAGGGCCTTAGGGCGAAACCTCAATACCTTGAGATACCGAGGTATCTCGATACCTTGAGATATTCAAGGTATTGAGTTTCGAGCGGGGTATTTGAGCATTAGCCTAGGAAATGCTTGGGAGTGATTTTTATATGTTTATATATATATAATTACGCGTGCTAGCATAGGTTTTAGCGGGTTTTAGCGGGGTACATGGCCTAGGGCGAGGTATCGGATACCGAGGGTATCCCGGTATCTCGATTAGGCGAGTTTGTGAGTTTAGTAGCTTATTGAGCTCGGTTTGACCTAGAATTTCAGGGGCACCCTAGTTTGACCTAGCTTTGACCATAATTGTCCCCGTTGACCGTAAAAGTCAACGTTTGACCTAGTTTTGACCTAGAGTTGACTTTTTGGACCCCGGGTTAACTTTTTGACTCGAATTTCACCGGTTTGACCCGTTCGACCTTGAATAGCCCTAGAAGCCTATTTTTAATTATTTTATATCAGTTTAAATGCTTAGAACCCTGTTTAATCCTTGCTTTTCGCATTAGGTCCTTGCGACACCGGTCCGGATCTCGATCCTCATCAGTTGCTCAGGACATCAGGCGAGTACCTACCTCTGATAGTTTCCATTTCATGATAGCGTTTATATCACCTGTTCTAGAACTGTAATACTTGATTCTGACACTTTATTACACGAGCTGGTACTAGTGGATCCCGTCATGAGGTGCTATCCCCCTTACCGTGTTCAGCGGGTACTCTATCATGTGTATTTCATCATGTGCTTCGGGTATTGATTATCATGTGCTATCATGTGCTTCTTGTGCTCTCGCCTTCGTGTGTGCGAGCTATTATCATGTACGTAGCGTGTTGTGGTTGGATCCAATGGTATTAGTGGGGGAGGGGAGTAGTGAGTTGGTTATATGATCAAAGCCAAACAGTATTCATGTGTATGTCGGTTATGCAACTCACGCATAACAGAGTTATCGTAGTGACTTTTATGTGCAACCTAAGCCGATCATATAACGAACTTGTGCTCAAGGCACTTAGCTAGTATTCATGTTTCTCACCTGCAGTTACTTTTCCACTACTTGTATTGTTCTCCAGTTTACATTGCAGCTACTTATTGTGCTCCAGCATATATTTATTTCCTGTGCATCTTGATTACTTTTCTATTGCTCGTCATATACACCTTACCATGTATTTGGAGTTGCTTTCAGAGTTATGTACTTCGCTCCAGTCCTGACTGGGCATATTTTTTCCAGAGGATCCTGAGGACTTTTGCCCTACGTTCTACGGGCCTGGTTTTGACGACTGTTGTGACCCCGAGGAGGAGTGCGCCGAGGAGACGCCGATAGCACCCTAGTTAGCTAGGTGGGTTTCCTGGGTTTTCCTTGTGGTTTGTATTTTGGATGACTGTACTTATTCTTTTGTTGCTTGAGATGTTGTAACTTTTAGACTTGGACTGTATTATTTTGGATTGTCTTGCTCTCTTGGTTCTGTTTTCTTGTTTATATCATATCGTGCTTATTTCTTCCCCTAGATTTTGTGATTGAGATTCATATATATATATTGCGTGGTTGCCCTCCTTCGGGAGAAGATTATTTTGATATATATATATTGCGTGGTTTTGCCCTCCTATTGGAGAGGTCATGCCAGATTTTTCAGTGAGATATAGATAGATATGGTTGACCTAGAACGGACTTTTACAGCGTTCTACCGTCGATTCTGCGGCGTAGGCTGGACGTACCCACGGCTCATGCCCGATTTTCGGGTGCGGGTCGTGACAACGAGAACGTAGGAACCTAACTTGGATGTACATACTTTAGTTATGAGATTTAGAGTTTCTCGCAGCCATACCGGTTGGCGTGGCGAGTATTCTAGATGACATGATTATAGGGTTGTATACCTTAGTTACGGAACCTGTCGTTTATCGTATCTATGCTTACTGGCGTGGCGAGGATTCTAAGTGTCATGATTTCGGATAGACGTGTATGATTATCAGGTTGTATCTTAAATTGGTTCTTAAAATATCATCTCAAGACTTATCTATTTCTGTTATTCCAGGACTTTGTTCCACCGCTTCTTTCTTTACTAGCAGTAAAGATACCTTCTGTCCTCAATTCAGTCTTTGAGCTCCTATCCCTTGAGGATTTCTTGTTAAGTATGATAATTAGTGGCTTGTAATTTTGTTTGTGTCTTGTATTAGTATTGACTGTGTTGCTAGTGAGTTGTAAGTGTTTCTTAGTTGGACATGTGAGCAGTAGGCTTTAATCTAGAGTTAGCCCTTAGCATAGTACCTTGTACCAATGATTCTAGGAGTAGTGTCATTAGAGACTGAGAGTTAAGGAGAGTATAGAGTATCAGTGATAGTTCTCAGAGTTAGTATCAGAGCCAATTACCCGTCCTGGATAATCATGATTATGTAATTGAGTGATCTATGTAGACGATTAAGTATCCGGGAATTGTGTTAAGGATTTATGGAGCATGATGTCCAATTTGATGATTGATATCGGAAATGTTAAAGGTAAAGAAATGTATATGTATAAAGGGTTTAATGAGATGTCATAAGTAGAGAAATATCAGGATTAGTAATGGAAGTTGTGAAGCGTATCACAGATTAGTTTAATAGGCTTTAAAAGATTAAAGGAAATACATATACAACCATCGAGATGAGGAACCATACACATACCCATGAGAGTAAAGAAACATGAGTGTTATAGAGGATACAGGTGATCATGAGTTCTAATGAGCTTGATGAGATAATCCATTAATGCAGCTAGTGATATAATACCAAGAGTGCTAATAATTCTATATCGAGGATTAGTCGAGAATAACGTTAATAACAGTAAGCACTCTGTGTGATGATAATTAAATGATATACCAGTTGACATAAATTGAAATCATGAAAGAAAATACAGGTGATGATAACTTTGATCATTGGAGGTAATAGTACAAGTGATTCAGGCAGTACAATTTTAGTACAAAATTATAGACACTAGATGCATTGAGTGCACCTTGAGTATTAGAGACCGAGAGCACTGATATGTACCTTTGTGGAGTTATAAATTAAAAAGGTGGAAATAAAATTTTATTTTAGAATAATTGAGGAGTTGAGATTATGTCATTAAATTTTGAGGATTTCAAATATTGATTCAATAAAAATGGTCAAGGCTACAAAGAATTTTAGAAGTGATTAAAATTTTATTCGATGTTGAGTATCTGACTTTGAGGAGGCATATGCATTTATTTTAAGTTAATCGAGAAGTTAAACCTTGACGATTATTTTGAGGATTAATTTTGGTAGATGAGAGATATGAATATTAATATATGAGTGGATGATATACATGTGTAAGGATCTGGTGATTTGAGCATGATTGAGATGGCACCGCAGACTGACTTGGGTGTCCATCTAAAATTGTATTGGAAAGAGCAGTATTTAGTATGGTGTTGCACTTGACGTATATTTGAGGGATAAGAACGACTAGTATGAACAATTGTAGTAGGAACAGGGAACTGACAAAGGGTATGGTACTAAAGAGATAGAGGTATCAACTTGGATGCATTATTGAATCATGGTTATATTAGAGATTCTTGGCATCAGATTTTTGGTATTAATAAACAGGTGTGTGTAATACGGATGTATTCATGGATTTTATGGATTAATGATTAGTTGATATGGGTACCAGTGTACCAGAAATAAGAATTAGTTAGTGAGTATGCTAGAGTTAAGTGTTTGTTAGAGATAGTAGATACTACAAGCAATGTTAGCAGGTTCTTTCTTTCCCTCCTAATGTTCCTTTTTTCGTCTTTCGATTGATTGATTTCCTTAGTGTTGTAGTTCATATGCATGATTTTCTTGTTAGAATATAACTAGTAGTACACCCTAACAAAGACTAAAATACCATGACAAAAGATACATGACCTATATATTTTTTCTTAAATTGCATGGCTATAGAAAGAGTTTTCTTAAACCATGATCATTAGGGTTTTGACCATAGCAAAGATCTATGACGAGGTTATGACTGACAAAAAGAGACAAGAGGATTAAATTTGTGGATGAGCATTAATTTAAATAAAGAATTAAGGGGTTGTTATAACGGAGTTGATGGATCATTGATTTTATGAAAATTGAGGTATGATTGAAATTCGAGGACAAACATTAACTTAAATGGAGAATTAAGAAATTCACAGAGCCAAAAATTTGAGGATTTATTAATTTTAAGGAGGTCTTGATATGATTAAATTGACTATTAAAAATTTGAGAAATTTGAGAGATTATCTAATTGATTGCAAGATAGAAATTTTATATATTATAAATGCTGCATTGAAGATTCTGGAAGCATCGCATCGTTGAGTATTGAGGAAATAGAAAATCAGGAAATAAAATCGTAAATGGAATAGTGTCGAATTAAATTCTTGGGATGAGGAGTTAGATTGGAATAAGCATCAATTGAATTTGAGTTAGAGGAGTAAGATGATTGATGAGTGTTTAAAATTTAAATCTTTGGGATATAGATTTTTAAGTTTTATAATTATACATTGATTGGATTTTAATTGGAGGTTTGGATATTAAATCCTTGGGTATTTAGATGCGAACTTAAAATTTTGGAGGAGATTATGACAAAGGGGATTTGATTTTTTAATTTGAAGATTTTTCAGGAATATGATGTTGTATAATTTTTGAAAGGTTGTGAAATTACTTCATGATTATTGGTTTAAGATTTAAATTTTGATAGAAATAATATGGTGAATAAAGGCAATTATTGAGGATCCTAAATTTCGAGGACGAAATTTTTCTAAGGTGGGTAGACTTGTAACCTCCGATTTCCAAATTTCCGAAAAAATTAGATTTTTAATTTATTTTAAATACCAAGTTTATAAAAATATTTTCTGCTTGAATTTTTTTATTTGATTTGGAACAATGTTTGATTTTAGAAGGTAATTTAAAATCTTTTATAAAAATCATTTTTCTAAATGTCAATTTATTATAAAATAACTAGATAAATAATGAGGTAAATATAATACTATAGCTTCGAATATTTTTGGCTTGAAATCATAAAATTATTTGTTTAAATTATAGAAGGACTAGTTGTTCATAATAAATTTTCATATCCATTTTTGGAATAGTAAATAAATAAATTTCATATTTTCTAGGGTATTCAAATATGGGTTTGTTTAGTAGCTAATTTAATCAGTTAGCCTTGGAAGCCCTTAAAAATATTTTCTTAAATTATAATATTTTCTATTAATTTTTATAAGGTTACCATCTTCCAATTTTACCCTCATTTTTCCCACATGAAAACTCGTTTATTTATTATCCTGGCCATTCATTATTGGGCCAATCCTCACCCTTTAGCCCACAACTCTCTCTTCCTATTTAAGTCCCTCATCACCATTCCCAAGAAACCCTAATCTCCAATTTATTAGCTAGTCCCCACAATTCCCAAAGCCAAAGCCACCACCATTTTTGTGTGCTCGTGTCCGTGTGTCCAGCATCACCGTGTCAGCCGTGATGGCCTCGGGTCCGACCCCGGGTATCCCACCGTATCCATTCATTTCCTATGTCCGGTTACAATATTACAACCAGATTTCCGGTGTCTAACACCAGGACACGCCCGCAGTACAACGAACCCATCGTGTCCAGCCGACACGATGCACCCCGACACATCCACAAAACCTAGCCCTAACCTAACTCCGACGAGCGCCGATGGCCGCCCAGATCTCGATCGCCGGTGGATGCAAGCCCGCCGCTGGAAGCCGAGCATCGCCGTGGCCGACCAGACGCAGCCGCCTCGAAGTCGCCGCCCCCTCGAACAGAGCGCCTGCCCCTCGATCCAAGCGCCGCCTCGAGTCGAGTTCCCGCCGCTCTCGAAGATTCCGTCGCGGCCCCCTCCACGTTGCCGAGGACACCCGCCGGTGACCGCCTGGGTCTTCGACCGGTTCCTCGAACCCCCGCCGCTCTTGAGTTTCCGCTGCCCCCGCCGAGATGAGCTTCGACCGCCTCCTCGAGACGATCAGATCCGCCGCCGCTTCGAATGAACGCACTCTCGACCACCGCCACCGACGGACTTCCCCGCACCGACGCCCTGCCCGACGGAGCCCCACCGCGACCTCGCCGGAAAACCCCCCATCGTGAGCCTCTTCTTCCCTCTTCCCCCTTTTGTTCTGTATAAATTGGGTTAGTTAAGTAAGTAGTGAATTAATCTATTAATTATTTGTAATTAGTTAAGTAATATATTGAATTAATCAATTAAATATTTCTTAATCAGTAATTAATTTCTTTATCAGTTAATTAAATTATAAATTAGTTAATTATTCTTAATCAGTAGTTAATTAATCAATTAGTTTATATGTAATTAGTAATTAATGTAATTTGGTTAGTACTTAAAATATAATTAGTTTTATTGTTTATAACGTATGAATTTAGTTATTTATTATGTGTATGATTTCAGTTATGTATTATATATAAGGACTTGGTTATATTAATATGCAATTAGTAGTTTTTATGTAAATTAGTAATTGCGAAATAATTAAAAGGGTTTCTGATTATGCAAAATATAATAATTTGGGGTTTATATTGTTAATTACAAAAAATAAATAAATATAATTTCAATAATAAAACTTAGTTCAAAATTATTTATTTGGGGCTGGTGACCAATTTTACTATAGATTTAAACATATATGTTGGCTTTTACATAAATTTTAGATTGTATAAATAAACTTTTAATTGTTCAAAATCTAATTTCGAAATGATTTTTCATAAATTAAGGGTTACCTTAATAACAAACAAACGACCCTTAGCCTGGTATCCTTATCTCGGTTTTCGTGCCGAACTCCGATCTTGGACTTCTTTATATAGTTTCTAGCTATTTGGACTGCTCCGGATCCATTGGAACTAACTGCTACTTCATTTGGGATCACCTTGAGAAGTGTGGCATTATATACATTTCCTTCATTAGTTAAATATGTATAAAATATATTTGATTGATATATATATATATATATATATATACAAATATGTATTTTGGTATAAAGTATATATGTATATACATCTATTAGTGTATATACACAAATACGTATTTTATACAAATTACTAATAGACACTTATATATATATTATATACGTCTCATTGGTATAATAAGTATTAATGTATGTTTCAGTATTTAAATATAAATAAATGTATATTGGTATATATATATAAAAACTGTATTGATATATATGTACTTGTAAAACATATTTTAATTTTTTACCTAAATAAAATATATTTCCACTTATGTACATACAGTTATACCTATTTTGTATACTTGGAATAACTATATATATATATATATATTAAACTATTTATTAATTGGTAAATTACTAGGTGACCCTAGTTGACTAGTGCCATACCTGATAGAGCCCCTGAGTTCATGTATTTGTGATGTGTTAGTGTAGCACCTGATGCAAATGTTGTATTTGATATATTTAGGACTGTTGGTTCCTCCAGACGATACTCTGGGACAGGACATTGGTTTTACCAGCTAAGGACCCAAGGCGAGTACATTCTCTGATTAGTTTCTAATTTATGATATCTCCTATGTTCACTGTATCTAGTGTAAATATCTATGATCTTGACATGATGGTTACACGGATTGGTATACACGGATCTCGTCATGAGATGTTATTCCTTATTCATGGTGTAGCTTGTGCAAGACTTGTTTCCTTGATATCTTGTGCATGTACAGACACTGAGACCCGAGGAGATTTGCTACCTCCCTAGGGAATCCCATGCCATAGCGTACCATGATTGGATCTACTATACCAGTCGGGGGTTTGCGGAGTATTTTAGTGTAGATATGTGATCATACCCAACTTTTCATGCATCATAGCTCACCCCACATCTCACGTCGGGTGCGGCCTGACCATCTCCGTGCCTCATAGCTGCTACGTGTGATTAGCCTGACCTCTACATGCATCATAGCTAACCAACGGTTAGCCTGACCTTCCATGAATCATAGCTAATCACATGTAACCAGCCTGATCAAGTTCCCAAGCCGATCACATGTTAAAGCTAGTACTCGCACACTTAGTCATAGGTTTCTTGCTCATTGACATATTGTTTCTTTTCCTGCATTTACTTACAGTATTTCCAGTATTTCTTTCATTGTACATTTCTCGTACCTATACATGCATCTGGTATATTTCCATCTAGAACTGCTACATAGTTTATGTCATTTATATAGAACTGCTATTTAGAGATGTACTTTGCTCCTTCCTGACTGGAAAATATTTTTCCAGACTGTGACCTTAGTAGACTGGGTTCCGATATACTTGGGGATTGGAAGTTAATGATTGCAGGTATGATTATTTTATCGTTAGACTTGTCTTGTATTTCTTGTTTGCCTTGATATCTCATCGTGCTTTAGTTTATGTGATTGAGTATTTCTAGCATTATTTTGTGATATCCACGTCTCCTTATGGAGTTGGGTATTCACGTGAGTTTGATTAGATAGTTACATGACCTAGACAGCGTTCTACCGCCGATGCTGCGGCGTAGGCTGGACGTACCCACGCACTCGTGCCCCTAAATCGGGTGCGGGTCGTGACAAGAAGCCCACTAGATGGACCCCTGACCGAAATATAGTTTTATGGATTTTAATTAGTATTATTTAGAATTAAATATTGAGGTTATAATTATTATTGTAATTTTATTTCATTATTGTACCTTACCGTTGCTTCGATATTTGGAGCGCTACATTAGCTTTTGCCTTCCAACAAATTTTACACCCTTGTCCTAGACGTGTCAGTCTTCCATTCTGATCATTGTGTAACTTATAAATATGCTATTTTGTGCTTCATTTAGTCTCATAATATTCGTTACGGACGTTTATTTTTATTTCCAAATAAATTCAACTTTGTATCTTTGTGCGTTCCAATCAAAATTGGAGACACAATCTTGACCTATTTTGTGCAACCCAAATTATGACAATATTCTATTATGAGTCTTCTACGTCTATGACACTTGTGTCCCACCTAATTTTAATCCAATGCACTTTCAATTAAATTTAGAACACCATTTACATTAATTCTTATTAAATTGGTGTAAGGACCCAACTTGACCCAAAACTAGACCCAACACTAAACCAAACCCCCACTCACACCCTCAAGACTCATACTAAACACCACACACCATTTTTATCCACTACATCACACCAAACATGGTGTTTTCCCTTATTAAATCCTAATTCCCACTTTCTGTGCAATTTTCTAATTTTTGGGGACTTTTGTGCAAAAGTGCAATGAGGTGTCACCATCCTATTGTTCAAGGCACATGAAGAACCAACCCCCCCCCTTTATTGACCGGTCCAAATATCTCTCTCTCTCTTCTCTTTTGATTAGACACTTCCCTTCATGTTTAATCTTGGCCATCCATTCAAATGGAGCAACATCCTCACCACACACCCTCTCATATATATATATATATATATATATATATATATATATATATATATATATATATATATATATATATAATCCCTTATCCTCAGCCCATTTTTCTAATGCCAACCCTATCCCAAGGCACACATGGCCAGCCCTAATCCCTAGGCTAGCACCCATCCTCTCCTCCCTCATGTAAAAACCACCATCCTCCATTATTTTTCATAACCAACACCAAGATTCAAACATCAACCCTAAACACACCAATTTAATTAAAATTAATGTAAAAGATATTCTAAAATTAATTGGAAGTACATAGGGTTAAAATTAGGTGGGACACAAGTGTCATGGACGTAGAAGACTCAGAATAGAATATTGTCATAATTTGGGTTGCACAAAATGGGTCAAGATTGTGTCTCCAATTTTGATTAGAACGCACAAAGATGCAAAGTTGAATTTATTTGGAATTAAAAATAAACGTCTGCGACAAATATTGTGTGACTAAAATGAAGCATAAACGAGCATATTTATGAGTTATACAAAGATCAGAATGGAAGGCTGGCATTTCTAGGACAAGGGTATGAAATTTATTGGAAAGCAAAAGCTAGTGTAGCGCTCCAAATATCGAAGCAACGGTAAGGTACAATAATTAAATAAAATCATAATTATAAATTATAAACCCAATATTTAATCCTGAAATAATACATGCTTAATTCATAACCCTATATTTGGTCAGGGGTTTATCTAGTGGGCTTCTAGGTCTAGTCTACTAACTTATGCATTAAAGAACACTATATATATATATATATATATATATATATACACACACACACACACACACACACACACACATATCATACAATTATTTAAAAAATAAATATACACAATACTTATAATAAATAAAAAGGCAAAAATACCCCTATTTTAGGATGTGGTAGTGACAGTTTTGCTAGGGCCATAGATGGTTGTGGATGCAGCGGAGAAGGTTAAGCTGATCAGAGACAGACTTCGAGAGGCGCAGGACAGACAGCGGCATTGGGACGTTAGCCACCGGAGACCTTTTGAGTTTGAGGTATAGTTTTAGATTTTTTTTATACTTGTTATTGGTTGTTTGTTATAGATTAAGTTCTTAAGGTTGTATTTTTTTTAGGTTGGTGGTTTGGTATTTCTGAGGATTTCTTCGACACGAGGCACGATTCATTTTGGTGGAGGCGGAAAGCTTAGTCCGTAATTCATCGAATCTTTTACTATTCTCGAGAGGGTCGGTACAGTTGCTTATAGAATAGACTTACCATCTGTATTGGAGAGAGTGCACAGCGTGTTTTACGTATCGCAGTTGAGACTGTACATGGCAGATCCTAGTCACGTGTTGGATCACTCAGAGATAGAGGTAGCCCTACTCTTAGCTATCCAGAACAAGTAGTTGAAATTCTGGATCGGAGAGAGAAGGTGCTGAGGAACCAGACTATTCCCTTGATACGTGTCGCATGGAGGCATCAATCTACCTGGGAGAGAGAGGATGAAATGCGAGAGCGTTACCCATATTTGTTTGTGCCTTGAGGTATGTTCTTTTCTAGTTATGTTATATTCTTTCCTGTTCTTTTCTTATTATTTCTGGGGGTAGTTTTTGTCTTTGAATTTCGAGGATGAAATTATTTTAAGGGGGGTAGACTTGTCACTACCATATTTTCTAGGAGAGGATATTTTAGTCATTTTATAATTAATTAAATATTATGTATATTGAATAATTATTTATTATATTATTTAATTATTTTTAGATATTAGTTTATTATTTTGGACTTGTGTTAGTGGACCTAACTAGTTTAGTTTAGACCCATAGACCAATATTTATAATTAGTTAGAATTGAGCCCAATTAGAAGCCCATTCATTAGGAGGATGATTAATTTAATTAAACCATTAGACTAGAACCTTTCCTCCTTAATTATTTCTTCATGAGAGGACCTAAGGGGTATATTGGATATTACATAGTAGCTTGAGGGAGCGGCTAAGGGGGCCGGCCTATTTAAAAGAGGGGAGACAATTTCTCTCTCCTCTTTTTATTTTAAATCTAGATCCAGAATTTTTTTCAACCAAATTCCTTCATTCCCACATTATTTTTCTACCAAATTTCTTCCCAATTCTTTCCCAAATCACCATTGGAGACTAGTAGAGCAAGGATATAGAAGGAGGAAGTAAGGATCTACAAAGAGGTGCAAGAATATACAAGTTGAAGGCCAATTTTACCAATTTTAGAGGTTACATTAGGAATCCATCTTCCAACAGGTACAATTCAGTTTTTTCCCTTTAATTAGGTTCCAAATTTGAGATTTAACCATGAAAAACTACCCCATATGCATAGGCTACCCATAGAAATTAGAATTAGGTTCATAGGAGGCCTATGGAGAAAGTTATGGTGTGTTTTGTGTCAATTTTGGAGAAATTCTGAGATTGACACATGTTGTGGTTCTCAATTGATCAATTAGACCAAATTAAAATATATTTGTTTATTTGTGGCTAGTTTTATATCCATAATTGGATACATGTAGGCCGTATCCCAATAATTTGGTAATACATGTTGATTTGGAAGTTTTTCCTTCGATACAGGGCTTTGTGCATGTCATATTTTGATACGGACACGTAGATGTGTGTTTGACTTTTTGTATTATTCATAAATAGTATTTTAGACTTTCTCGTGTCCTTCGGGGTATGTATGGTTGTGTGGTCAATGAGCAGTGCAGCAGCCATTCAACATGTACTAGCAGCAAACAACGACAACAACAGCAAACAACAACAGCAACAACAAACAGCGACAACAACAGCAAACAGCGAGGCAGCAGCAGCAGCAGTTGTATGAGCAACTGAACAACAATAGCAAGGAGGTTCAGCACAGTAGCAGCAACAACATAGTTCCAATTAGCTTGTTAGGTGTTTCAGTTAGTAGTTCAAGTATTGGTTAGCAGTTCATTTGGTTAGTAGCAAGTATATAGTTAGTAGTATCTAGTTTAGATTAGTATCTATTTATCTATATATCTATATATCTTATGTGTATCTCTAAGTTATATATATATGTATGTATGTATATATATGTCTATTTATTTGTTTGTATTGATAGTTAATATAACCTGGTAGTTAGTATTTAAATTCATATTAGTAAATACTAATAGTTAGTATAAGTTCACACTAGAAGTTTATATTAGATTGATATATACCTATTAGTATATAGTTAGATTGGGTAGCTAATATATACTAGAGTGACATTACCTTGAGATACCAAGGTAAAGATCGAGGTATTGAGGATACTCAAGGTATTTGAGTTGGGTATCTAGATGAGTGTTTAGTGGTGCGATACCGAGTTGGTTCGAAGCCAAGGTATCCATTTAGCATTTGTAATTAGGATTAGTATATTTAATATTGATTGAATATGCATATATGTTATTACATATCTCTTGTTTGCGTATCTTGCGATACGGTATCTTAGTGTCCTATGTTTAGCTTGTATGCCTAGATTCTTAGTGTATGGACCCAATATCTTAGGGATAGACTCATACAACATAGAAATAGGTAGTTTGACCAAGTTTGACCAGTTTGACTTAGAGTTGACCTAGTTTGACTATTTTAACTTAGAAATAACTCTTTGACTTAGATGTTGACCAATTTAACTTATTTTTATTCTGAAATCTTGTATTGATATTATATTTCATATCTAGGTCTTCGAGGCATTGTACTCGACATCTGTGATACTGTGCACCAGGTTTCAGGCGAGTATATTCTCTGATAGTTTCTCGTTTATGATATCCTCTATGTTCATTGTATCTAGTGTAGATATCCTTAATTTCTTAACACGATGGTTATCCGGATCTCGTTATGAGATGTTATTCCTTGGTATTTACGTTGTATCTTGTGCAACCATTGTCTCATTGTTTTTCTTGTACATGTACATACATTGGTTCATGAGGAGAGTAGCGCCCTTCTTGTGGAAATTCGTGTCATGACGTACCATGGTTGGATCCACTATACTAGTCGGGGGTGGGGAGTATTTTAGTGTATATTTGTGATCATAAACTCCTTGTGCATGTCTTGTTTTTTGTGAGTGTTGGTCATAGACCGCACGTATGACTAGCCAGGCCCTTATCCTTGTGTAAGTTTCTTATGCAAGTTTCTAAGCCGATCATATGTTAAAGCTAGTACTCACTCACTTAGTCATTAGTATTCTTGTTCATTGCCATATTATTCATTCTTGTATTTATTTCCAGTATTTTCTTTATTGTATATCTCTTGTATCTATTGTTGCATCTTGTATATTCACATCTATTTACTGTTACATAGTTTATATCATTGATTAAAACTACTGTTAGAGATGTACTCTCCTCCTTTCCTGACTGGATATATTTTTCCCAGATGACACTGAGGAGTGGTACCCTACTCATTACGGGCCTCAGGATGTTGTGGGCTTAGAGCCAGAGACCCTGGCTCAGGAGGGACTCATCCAGACTGAGACAGATGACCCGGGGCTTGTAGCTTCTTAGTTATTCTTTTGTACTAGATATGTCTCCAACTTACTATTTAGTATTTTCTCTGACTCATTGATGTTATTATTATTGACTCATGAGTTGTATTGTGACTATTCTATTCTTTTATTATATTCGTGCTATTCTCCATCTTAGATCTGTGATTGAGTATATTGATATTGTTGGTGGCTTATTATATTGCTAGATAGATTACCCAAATAACTTTCTACCGCTGATTCTACGGTGTAGGCTAGACGTTGTTCCCAACTTTCATCCCTACACCTGGTGCGGGTCGTGACAAAACTAAACTAAGTTCAGTTGCACTCCACTGTATACTGCTCCCCCGAGCACCAATTTCCCCCTACTCATCACACATACCACTCTCTACATACAAGTCATATATATATATATATATATATATATATATATATATATATAATAGTAACACTAGGCCAAGTACCAAACACTTGGTACATCAAGATAGTTACCAATAGTTCATGATACGCTCATCAAACCTCAAGATACTCTCCCCAAGGTCAAGAAACACAACTAAAACACTAAATATAATATATATATATATATATATATATATATATATATATATATATATATATGTATGTATGTAAGTGCAATGAATATAATTTGGCATGCTAGAGCTGATTACACAAACAAATACCTTTCCTACGATACCGTATCACGACATATCACGATACACACTCCTCGTATCCAATTGTTGACATGCATACCTCATTAAATCATGCATCACACTCCAAAATCATAAAATAAATATTTCTACGAATACTTAATGGCCCAAACTCAAAATTTTCTAATTTGGCAACAAAAATCAATGTAACTATCATAATATGATCATTATTACCTAGTTCTTCTTCCTATGGGTAGTCCTAAACATGGAAGGATTTCTAAGGGTCTAATGCTATAAATTAACCATCAATTTGAGTAAAAATATAGAGTATACCTATTGGGAGTCAAATCCCAATAAAACTCCTCTAGGTGGATACGAAATGGACACAAACTCCTAGAATCTCCTCTCTAAGTAGTGCTCCTTGCTCCTTGTAATCCAAGCTCCTAGACTTTCTTGATGATGAATATGAGTAGGAAATGAGATAAAATTGAGTGGAAATGGTGGGGGTATGGTCTCAATTTGGGAAAGAGAAATTTGGGATAAAATGAGCTAAAGATGAGAGAGACTCTCCTCCCCCAAATATAGGGTTGGAAACTATTCCCACCAATTGACCAATATACAAGGTCTAAAATGCCCATAATTAAATTTTATAAAGGATATTTAATAAGGAAAATTAGTTATGGAAAAAGGTTCTAATCTAATAAAAAGAATATTCTATTCATTCCCTTAACTAATGAGTCAAACCATGACTAACTAATTTATTAAACCAATAGGTCAAGTCAAGTCTAGTTGGGTCCACTTGAGCTCACTAGCACTAAGTCTATGCAATAGGCTAACTCACTAATTATATAGTCCATTCTAATTAGCTAGCTCACAACTAATACATATAATAATAAATATTATTATCACGAATAAAATTTTCAAACAATTATAGAAATGATAAAAATATCCCTCTTTCGAAATTAGGTGGTTATAAGAACATCCAACAACATAATGAAAGCATGCCAACATAGATTGAATATGAGAAAATATTACATATCGTTAATTAGCGATTCTTACGAACATCTCACTCTCCGTATCCCTATAAAACAAGGATTAATCAAACAATAAGGAATATAAATTATTTCTACTTCAAGATGTTAAGCCTGAACAATGTTCTCATCAGCATGCTACTTATCTATATGAAGGTCACCGACGACATGCATGTCGTCGTTACAGACTATCCCTGGTGAGTGGTGGATACTTCGAGTGCAGGTTGTGATCCCCACCGAAGGCCAATATCTCAGCCTGGCTTACAACGCTTCCTTCCAAACCGGGTAGCAAGCCCGACTGTAGGTTCCGTAATGCCCCGTGTCCTTTTTACTAGCAACACGGTAGGTTTCATTGTTCCTCCTAGGCCGAACGATCCCAGTGCTCCGGTTAGCATCTCGTTCGAGGAACCATATACTTGCCTTATGCGCAAGTTGTCCGTGACCATGTAGATGCATGAACAATTATCATAATATATGCATGGTACAGAGAATGTAAATAAATATTATTCTCTCGAACATGTTCGCGAATTATATTCTCATTTCTCATATGGGTTGGTGACCCGTAGGTCCCAACATACTTTTATCGTACTTTCTTTCATTGGGACTTATCAGTCCATACCTTCTTTCATAGTTCCTGTGCACTGATGCACTAGATAGTTGTATAGGCATTCAATATTCTATTTTCAATGTGATAAGCATCTAAGGAGTTTGCATAGTGATACTTTCTTTCTTATGTGAGACTTACATTACATCATTCTTGTGTCAATGGTATTAGCAGTTCAGTACTCAGGTGTTTCATTGATTACAACAATATTAAATATAAAGCATCATTATCTTTATGTGGACTAGAGCATCATTTAGTTATGGAACACAGTAAAACAATACTAGCATTTATTTTATTAGGGCATGAAGGAGTAGAGGAGAAGGGACAAATCCACTCACTTATACGAATACAGTCTGTATGCCTTGATCCCACATATGCCTACGATTCCTCAAGAATGATCTGATGCAGTGCATAATCTTCTAACTTGGCATAACTACACCATCGAACCATGTCCAATAGATATTTGTCACTACCACATTCTGGAAATAGGGGTATTTTTGATTTTTTTATATATTATTAATATCGTGGTATTTATATTAAATGATTTCTCAATATTATACCTAAATTAAATGATTACATGAGGTGTATTTAAATATATTATATTATATACTGTGTTCTTAACGTCTGAGCTGGTAGACTTGACCTAGAGGCCACTAAACGAACACCTGATCAAATGATGGGGATTATGTAGTTAATTGTTTTATTTTAGAATTTATTTATTGGATGTCGTAATTAATTACCGTTATTTATTTAATTGTTGCGCACTGTCGTTGCTTCGATATTTGGAGCAGTACCCTGACCTTTGCCATCCAACAAATTTCACAATCTTGCCCTAGACATGCCCGCCTTCCATTCTGCTATTTTTGTAACTCATAATTATGCTCTCTGTACATTATTTCTGGCCGCACAAAAATCGTCGCGGATGTTATTTAATAAATTTCAATTTCTGTATAGTTGTGCGTTCCAATCAAAAATTGGAGGCAATCTTCACCTATTTTTTGTGCGGCCCAAATTAGGGTAATACCCTGTTCTGAGTCTACTTCATTATTGGTATTGATGACCAGACCTGATTTTGGTCCCATGTACTCCTAATTAATTTTAGAACACATCTTATATTTATTTCTAATTTAATTGGGGATATCATTTTGTCTGATCCCGTTAATCCTAAATTAGTCCCAATGCCATTTTAATTAAACTCGTGCCTAACGCACAACATCCTCTCACCATAAAAATTGTTAATATATTTTCCCCACAATTTTTGTGTCATTTGTGTGATCGTACAATTTCCCGAATTTAAGGGGGCTAAGTTGCAATTTTTGAATTTATGTGGCAACACCCTATTGGCTTTGAACTATGGAGAGGTTCCAAAATTGGGTCCAATTTATACACATCCCTTCACCACTCCTCATGAAGAAATTATTTTCTTCATGACATATCTAGACCCTCCATTTTGGATGGGAGCATCACCACCCTTCATCCACATCTCACCCCTCCCTATTTAATGTCCTATCAAGCCCTAATCCCCAAAAATTTCAACCTAGGGAATCCCCCACTCCCCACAAACCGTAGCCTCCACTTTTTCTTCTTTCTTCTTCTTCATTTTCTTCTTCTTCTTCTTTTCTTTTTTCAAAACTTAAAGAAAAGGGGGGAAACAATCCAACCCCTGTGCACTGTTCATCCGGCTTCATCCCGAGCATATCTCCGGCCACTGTTCCAGGGCATCCCCGGCGCCCGCTGTCTCATCTTCGGCGGCCGAGCCACGAGCTCCGACCCGCAGCCCCACCACTGCAACTCCGGTCTCCACTCAGCCATCACCACCCGCACAGCGAGACCCGGCCGTCCCGAGTCAGCCCCGCAGTTCGGCCGCCCGAGTCGAACGCCATCCCCTCCGGCCGCTGGCTGCTGCTCTGCTACTGCTCGGCTGCTACGCCGGCCGGCTCACCCCACATCTCCCCAACCTTTGTGTTCTCGGTGACTTCCTATCGCTGGTCGGGAGCAGCGTGTGCGACCTTCTCGACTTTCTGATACCGGTGTTGTTCCACCTGATGCCTTTAGCAAATTGGTCAGCTAGGGGAAAGGTCCATATACAAACATACCCAAGAGTTAAGTTATTAGCACTCTTACTGATAATGTTATTGTTTATGTTATAGAGTTTCAATTGGTCAAGCTTGTGCAGAATTCTATTTGATACATCTTAATTCTTCTAGGCATCAGCTCTGTGTCAGTCTCTACTAATTGTAAATAAATTAGCTACAACAATATGTTCCTGCAAGGTGTTTGAGAAATTGTTTCAATGATATTCCTTGATGATGGTGGGTATTTTTGAAGAATGGTGTATACATGAGTATATCTAGATAAGTCCTTCTCAGAAGGTTTCTGTCCTTCTCAAAAGTTTTTGTCCTACTTGGTTGTTAGTTATTGATTTCTTAATATAGTTCACCCCTGAAATATTATTAGTAAATAGAGATCGAGTTTCTTGCACTCCAAAATTGTACCTTGTCTGTGTCAGTAAACAATTTTAAGCTATCATGATTGCTGAAGCTATGCTCTCTACGTCATTCATGTTCACCTCCTAATCATTATCAGTGAACAACGATCTTGAGGTCCTTCTATAAAATAAAATAAAATAAAATAAAACCATGCCTTGCCCGTGTCAAACACATGCCAGACGAGTGAGTATGTGCATATTGTGTTGGCTTAATTGTGTCTGCTCAACATTGGTTGGTCTGTTTATGAGCTTTAATCAATCAGTGCAGCCTGCAATTTTGTTTCTGTAGTTAGGATCTTACAGGACCCTATGTCACTGTTGTGCTGGAAGAAAATGTAAGACTGCTAATATTACATGATGAATTGGGCCTATTTTCTTTCAACTATATACTAGACATGTATATATTTAATAACTGATATACATGTAAATACGTATATATATAGTATATATATAATTAATTTGGTATATGTATATATATGTATATATGCATATTTTGTATACTTAATATATTCTCAATATCTCTAATTGGTTTGTATATATGTATATATATATATTGTTTATTTTTATATACTGTCTATTTAGTAAAAAGTATATACTAGTACAAATTTAATTCATGGGTTGGTATTTATGTATTCCTCATATATGTTAGTATTGTATTTTTAATTTAGTATATATATATGTACTCATATGCAAGGATAGGGTATTGTATTTTTATTGGTATATCTGTATATATATATATATATATATATATATATATATATATATGCTAGTATAAATTTAAATTGGTGTATTAGTATTAGTATATTTAAATAATAATGTTGACAATATATATATATATATATATTCTAAAATATATTTTGGCATATATATGAGTATACATATATAATGTTCAACTTGTATAAATCAAATATGTATTTAAAAGGCATATATATATATATATTGTAAATACATTTAAATTGGTGCATGTGTAATATATTTTACGTATCCCTACTAGATGACCCTAGTTGACTAGTGCCATACCTGGCACGGCCCTGAGTTCGATGTTTTGTGTTGTGATAGTGTAGCACCTGATACAAATGTTGTATTGATATATTTTAGGACTGTTGGATCCTCCAGACGATACTCTGGGACAGGACATTGGTTTTACCAGCTAAGGACCCAAGGCGAGTACATTCTCTGATTAGTTTCTAATTTATGATATCTCCTATGTTCACTGTATCTAGTGTAAATATCCATGTTCTTGACACGCTGGTTACACAGATTGGTATACACGGATCTCGTCATGAGATGTTATTCCTTATTCATGGTGTAGTTTGTACAAGACTTATTTTCCTTGTTATCTTGTGCATGTACAGACACTTATTCCCGGGGAGATTTGCTACCTCCCTAGGGAATCCCGTGCCATAGCGTACCATGATTGGATCTACTATACCAGTCGGGGGTGGAGAGTATTTTAGTGTAGATATGTGATCATACCAACTTTTCATGCATCATAGCCCACCCCACATCTCACGTCGGGTATGGCCTGACCCTCTCCATGCTTCATAGCTGTTACGTGTGATTAGCCTGACCTCTCCATGCATCATAGCTAACCAACGGTTAGCCTGACCTTCCATGAATCATAGCTAATCACATGTAACCAGCCTGATCAAGTTTCCAAGCCGATCACATGTTAAAGCTAGTACTCACACACTTAGTCATTGGTTTCTTGCTCATGGATATATTGTTTCTTTTCCTGCAGTTACTTACAGTATTTCCAGTATTTCTTTCATCATACAATTCTCGTACCTATACATGCATCTGGTATATTTCCATCTAGAACTGCTACATAGTTTATGTTATTTATATAGAACTGCTATTTAGAGATGTACTTTGCTCCTTCCTGACTGGAAAATATTTTTCCAGACTGTGGCCTTAGTGGACTTGTTTCTGACACTTGGAGATTGGTTGTTACTGATTGCAGGTATGATTGTTTTATCATTAGACTTGTGTTATATTCTTTTGTTTCTTCAAATTCTTATCGTGCTGTAGTTGTGATTGAGTATGTTGTTCATTTTGATAGTGTTATCCGTGTCTCCTTATGGAGTTGGATACTAGTGTGAGATTATTTAGATAGTACTTGACCTAGACAGCGTTCTACCGCCGATGCTGCGGCGTAGGCTGGACGTACCCACGCTCTCGTGCCCTTATACCGGGTGCGGGTCGTGACACATTTTTAGTGGTGGCCCATGCAGGTCAGACTTCGCAAGTTGTGCGATGTCGTAGTAGTGTGGCGACTTTGTTATACTACTGCGTGCCTGCGATAGAATCTAGGACATAGGATACTAGGATGAGAGAGGATACTCAATCACAAATTCTTGAGAGATTCCTGGGATGACCCCTTGAGAATCTTATTATAATTTCCAATTTAAATCTTTTTCCTTGTTTCCGTCCGCTCTCGCTTGTTGTTACTGAACTTGATTCTTGTTGAGCAGTTATTAAATTAAATTCTTGGTATTATTGTTAAGTTTGATTCTTGTTGACCAGTTGTTAACTTTAATTCTTGGTATCGTTGTTGAGATAATTTCATATCGAGATGAATTTTACGGGCTAAAATTTACGGTATCATCTGATGACATATATTGATGAGGACAGTGAGAAAGGTAAAACGTCTACTTTTGGTTATGGAACCTAGAGTTTATCGCAGCCATATTAGCTATCATGACGAGAACGTAGGAACCTGACTTGGATGTACATACTGTAGTTATGGAACTTAGGGTCTCTCGCAGCCATACCGGTTGGCGTGGCGAGGATTCTAGATGACATGATTATAGAGTTGCATACCATAGTTACGGAACCTGTCGTTTATCGCATCTATGCTTACTGGCGTGGCAAAAATTCTGAGCGTCATGATTTCGGATAGACGTGTATGATTATCAGGTTGTATCTTAAATTGGTTCTTAAAGTATCATCTCAAGACTTACCTATTTATGTTATTCCAGGACTTTGTTCCATTGTTTCTTTTCTTTACTAGCAGTAAAGATACCTTCCGTCCTTGATCCAGTTCCTTGTGAGCTTATTTTCTTGAGGATTCCTTGTTAGTATAATAATTAGTAACTTGCAATATTGGTTGTGTCTTGTATTAGTTGACTGAGTGTGACTTGTGAGTTTGTAAGCATTTTTTTGTTGGATATGTGAGCAGTAGGATTTAATCTAGAGTTAGCCCTTAGCATAGTACCTTGTAACAATAGTTCTAGGAGAAGTGTCATTAGAGACTGAGAGTTAAGGAGAGTATAGAGTATCAGTGATAGTTCTCAGAGTTAGTATCAGAGCCAATTACCCGTCCTGGATAATCATGATTATGTATTTGAGTGATCTATGTAAACGATTAAGTATCCAGGAATTGTGTTAAGGGTTTATGGAGCATGATGTTCAAATTGATGATTGATATCGGAAATGTTAAAGGTAAAGAAATGTATATGCATAAAGGGTTTAATGAGATGTCATAAGTAGAGAAATATCAGGATTAGTAATGAAAGTTGTGAAGTGTATCACAATTAGTTTAACAGGCTATAAAAGGATTAAGAGGTATGCTTATACAACCATCGAGATGAGGATCCATATACATGTCCATGAGAGTAAAGAAACATGAGTATTATAGAAGGTACAGGTAAACATGAGTTCTAATGAGCTTGATGAGATGATTCATTAATGAAACTAGTAATATAATACCAAGAGTGCCAATGATTCTATATCAAGGATTATTAAAAATGGTGCTAGTAACAGTAAGCACTCGGTGTGATGATAATTAGATGATATACCCGTTGACATAATTAAAATCATGAAAGAAAACACAGTTGATGATAACTTTGATCATTGGAGGTAATAGTACAATAATTCAGGCAGTACAATTCTAGTACACAATTATAGACACTAGATGCATTGAGTGCACCTTGAGTATCAGAGACCGTGAGCACTGATATGTACATTGTGGAGTTATAAATTAAAAGGTGGAAATAAGATTTTATTTTTGAATAATTGAGGAGTTGAGATTTTGTCATTAAATTTTTGAGGATTTCAAATATAAATTCAATAAACCTGGTTAAGGCTACAAAGATTTTAGAAGTGATTAAATTTGTTTCGATGTTGAGTATCTGATTTTGAGGAGGTATATACAATTCATTTTTAAGTTGATCGAGAAGTTAAACCTTGACGATTATTTTGAGGATTAATTTTATGGTAGATGAGAGATATGAATATTAATATATGAGTAGATGATATACATGTGTAAGGATCGGATAACTTGAGCAGGATTGAGATGGCACCGCAGACTGACTTGGGTGTCCATCTAGAGTTGTATTAGAAAGGGTTTAGCACTTAGTATGGTGTTACACTTGGTGTGCACTGGAGTGATAAGAAAATAGTATGGACAATTGCAGTAGAAACGGGAACTGACAGAGGGTATGGTACTAAAGAGGTAGAGGTATCAAACTTTACATGCATCATTTGACCTATGATTATGTTAGAGATTCTTGGTATCAGATTAGGTATCAATAGGCAGGTGTATGCAATGAGGATGTAATCATGGATGTCTTGTGGATTAATGATTAGTTGATATGGATATCAGTGTACAGGAATAGAAATTAGTTAGTGATATGCCAGAGTTAAGTGTAGGTTAGAGATAGGAGATACTGCAGGTAATGTGTTAGCAGGTTCTGTTCTTTCCTTCCTTCTGTCTCCATCTATTTGATTGATTGACTGATACCTTAGTACCGTAGCTTGCATGCATGATTTCTTGTTATAATGTAGTTAATAGTACACCCTGACAGAGACTGCGATACCATGACAAAGTACACCATGACCATACATATTCCCTTAGATTGCATGTTGTATGATTATAGGAAAGATTTTTAGACCAGGATTATTGAGGTTTGACCATGATGAAGATTAATGAAAGAGTTATGACTTGACAGGAGAGACAAGATGATTAACAAGATGATTAAAAACTCGAGGATAAATATCGATTTAAATAGAGGGTTAAGAAATTAACATTGCATAACTGGTGGTTTATTAATTCCAGGATGATTGTGATGTGGTTAAATTGGTTATTAAAATTTAGAAATTTTGGGGAGACTGTCATTATATTTATTTGGTTACAAGTTATGAATTTTAGAATTTTATTTTGGATGTCGCATTTGTAGAATTCTTAAGTATCGCATTGTTAAGTATTTTGAGGAAAGAGGAAATCGAGGAATAAAATTTTTGATGGACTAATGTTTAAATTCAAACCTTGTGGGACGAGATTTCATTTTATGTGCATTGATTAAAATCAAATTTGAGGAGTGGATATCCAATTCTGAGTATTAAAATATTAACTAAAACTTTCAAGGAAATTTTTGATAAACATGGACTTTGATTCTATTTCGAGGATTTTTCAAGTTATGCAATAATCTTTAGAATTTGAAATTGTGAAAAGCCGTTGTGGATTATTACCTGATTTCATGGATGATGAATTTAAACCTTGAGGGATAAATAATAATGTGTATGAATAAACACTACTATGAGGATTTTAAATTTCGAGGACGAAATTCTTTTAAGGAGGGTAGACTTGTCACTACCACATTCTGGAAATAGGAGTATTTTCGATTTTTTTATATATTATTAATATCGTGGTATTTATATTAAATGATTTCTCAATATTATACCTAAATTAAATGATTACATGAGGTGTATTTAAATATATCATATTATATACTGTGTTCTTAACGTCTGAGCTGGTAGACTTGACCTAGAGGCCACTAGACGAACACCTGATCAAATGATGGGGATTATGTAGTTAATTGTTTTATTTTAGAATTTATTTATTGGATGTCGTAATTAATTACCGTTATTTATTTAATTGTTGCGCACTGTCGTTGCTTCGATATTTGGAGCAGTACCCTGACCTTTGCCCTCCAACAAATTTCACAATCTTGCCCTAGACATGCCCGCCTTCCATTCTGCTATTTTTGCAACTCATAATTATGCTCTCTGTACATTATTTCTGGCCGCACAAAAATCGTCGCGGACGTTATTTAATAAATTTCAATTTCTGTATAGTTGTGCGTTCCAATCAAAAATTGGAGGCAATCTTCACCTATTTTTCGTGCGGCCCAAATTAGGGTAATACCCTGTTCTGAGTCTACTTCATTATTGGTATTAATGACCCGACCTGATTTTGGTCCCATGTACTCCTAATTAATTTTAGAACACATCTTATATTTATTTCTAATTTAATTGGGGATATCATTTTGTCTGATCCCGTTAATCCTAAATTAGTCCCAATGCCATTTTAATTAAACTCGTGCCTAACGCACAACACCCTCTCACCATGAAAATTGTTAAACATATTTTCCCCACAATTTTTGTGTCATTTGTGTGATCGTACAATTTCTCGAATTTAAGGGGGCTAAGTTGCAATTTTTGAATTTATGTGGCAACACCCTATTGGCTTTGAACTATGGAGAGGTTCCAAAATTGGGTCCAATTTACACACATCCCTTCACCACTCCTCATGAAGAAATTATTTTCTTCATGACATATCTAGACCCTCCATTTTGGATGGGAGCATCACCACCCTTCATCCACATCTCACCCCTCCCTATTTAATGTCCTATCAAGCCCTAATCCCCAAAAATTTCAACCTAGGGAATCCCCCACTCCCCACAAACCGTAGCCTCCACTTTTTCTTCTTTCTTCTTCTTCATTTTCTTCTTCTTCTTCTTCTTCTTTTCTTTTTTCAAAACTTAAAGAAAAGGGGGGAAACAATCCAACCCCTGTGCACTGTTCATCCGGCTTCATCCCGAGCATATCTCCGGCCACTGTTCCAGGGCATCCCCGGCGGCCCGCTGTCTCATCTTCGGCGGCCGAGCCACGAGCTCCGACCCGCAGCCCCACCACTGCAACTCCGGTCTCCACTCAGCCATCACCACCCGCACAGCGAGACCCGGCCGTCCCGAGTCAGCCCCGCAGTTCGGCCGCCCGAGTCGAACGCCATCCCCTCCGGCCGCTGGCTGCTGCTCTGCTACTGCTCGGCTGCTACGCCGGCCGGCTCACCCCACATCTCCCCAACCTTTGTGTTCTCGGTGACTTCCTATCGCTGGTCGGGAGCAGCGTGTGCGACCTTCTCGACTTTCTGATACCGGTGTTGTTCCACCTGATGCCTTTAGCAAATTGGTCAGCTAGGGGAAAGGTCCATATACAAACATACCCAAGAGTTAAGTTATTAGCACTCTTACTGATAATGTTATTGTTTATGTTATAGAGTTTCAATTGGTCAAGCTTGTGCAGAATTCTATTTGATACATCTTAATTCTTCTAGGCATCAGCTCTGTGTCAGTCTCTACTAATTGTAAATAAATTAGCTACAACAATATGTTCCTGCAAGGTGTTTGAGAAATTGTTTCAATGATATTCCTTGATGATGGTGGGTATTTTTGAAGAATGGTGTATACATGAGTATATCTAGATAAGTCCTTCTCAGAAGGTTTCTGTCCTTCTCAAAAGTTTTTGTCCTACTTGGTTGTTAGTTATTGATTTCTTAATATAGTTCACCCCTGAAATATTATTAGTAAATAGAGATCGAGTTTCTTGCACTCCAAAATTGTACCTTGTCTGTGTCAGTAAACAATTTTAAGCTATCATGATTGCTGAAGCTATGCTCTCTACGTCATTCATGTTCACCTCCTAATCATTATCAGTGAACAACGATCTTGAGGTCCTTCTATAAAATAAAATAAAATAAAACCATGCCTTGCCCGTGTCAAACACATGCCAGACGAGTGAGTATGTGCATATTGTGTTGGCTTAATTGTGTCTGCTCAACATTGGTTGGTCTGTTTATGAGCTTTAATCAATCAGTGCAGCCTGCAATTTTGTTTCTGTAGTTAGGATCTTACAGGACCCTATGTCACTGTTGTGCTGGAAGAAAATGTAAGACTGCTAATATTACATGATGAATTGGGCCTATTTTCTTTCAACTATATACTAGACATGTATATATTTAATAACTGATATACATGTAAATACGTATATATATAGTATATATATAATTAATTTGGTATATGTATATATATGTATATATGCATATTTTGTATACTTAATATATTCTCAATATCTCTAATTGGTTTGTATATATGTATATATATATATTGTTTATTTTTATATACTGTCTATTTAGTAAAAAGTATATACTAGTACAAATTTAATTCATGGGTTGGTATTTATGTATTCCTCATATATGTTAGTATTGTATTTTTAATTTAGTATATATATATGTACTCATATGCAAGGATAGGGTATTGTATTTTTATTGGTATATCTGTATATATATATATATATATATGCTAGTATAAATTTAAATTGGTGTATTAGTATTAGTATATTTAAATAATAATGTTGACAATATATATATATATATATATATATTCTAAAATGTATTTTGGCATATATATGAGTATACATATATAATGTTCAACTTGTATAAATCAAATATGTATTTAAAAGGCATATATATATATATTGTAAATACATTTAAATTGGTGCATGTGTAATATGTTTTACGTATCCCTACTAGATGACCCTAGTTGACTAGTGCCATACCTGGCACGGCCCTGAGTTCGATGTTTTGTGTTGTGATAGTGTAGCACCTGATGCAAATGTTGTATTGATATATTTTAGGACTGTTAGATCCTCCAGACGATACTCTGGGACAGGATATTGGTTTTACCAGCTAAGGACCCAAGGCGAGTACATTCTCTGATTAGTTTCTAATTTATGATATCTCCTATGTTCACTGTATCTAGTGTAAATATCTATGTTCTTGACACGCTGGTTACACGGATTGGTATACACGGATCTCGTCATGAGATGTTATTCCTTATTCATGGTGTAGTTTGTACAAGACTTATTTTCCTTGTTATCTTGTGCATGTACAGACACTTATTCCCGGGGAGATTTGCTACCTCCCTAGGGAATCCCGTGCCATAGCGTACCATGATTGGATCTACTATACCAGTCGGGGGTGGGGAGTATTTTAGTGTAGATATGTGATCATACCAACTTTTCATGCATCATAGCCCACCCCACATCTCACGTCGGGTACGGCCTGACCCTCTCCATGCTTCATAGCTGTTACGTGTGATTAGCCTGACCTCTCCATGCATCATAGCTAACCAACGGTTAGCCTGACCTTCCATGAATCATAGCTAATCACATGTAACCAGCCTGATCAAGTTTCTAAGCCGATCACATGTTAAAGCTAGTACTCACACACTTAGTCATTGGTTTCTTGCTCATGGATATATTGTTTCTTTTCCTGCAGTTACTTACAGTATTTCCAGTATTTCTTTCATCGTACAATTCTCGTACCTATACATGCATCTGGTATATTTCCATCTAGAACTGCTACATAGTTTATGTCATTTATATAGAACTGCTATTTAGAGATGTACTTTGCTCCTTCCTGACTGAAAAATATTTTTCCAGACTGTGGCCTTAGTGGACTTGTTTCTGACACTTGGAGATTGGTTGTTACTGATTGCAGGTATGATTGTTTTATCATTAGACTTGTGTTGTATTCTTTTGTTTCTTCAAATTCTTATCGTGCTGTAGTTGTGATTGAGTATGTTGTTCATTTTGATAGTGTTATCCGTGTCTCCTTATGGAGTTGGATACTAGTGTGAGATTATTTAGATAGTACTTGACCTAGACAGCGTTCTACCGCCGATGCTGCGGCGTAGGCTGGACGTACCCACGCTCTCGTGCCCTTATACCGGGTGCGGGTCGTGACACATTTTTAGTGGTGGCCCATGCAGGTCAGACTTCGCAAGTTGTGCGATGTCGTAGTAGTGTGGCGACTTTGTTATACTACTGCGTGCCTGCGATAGAATCTAGGACATAGGATACTAGGATGAGAGAGGATACTCAATCACAAATTCTTGAGAGATTCCTGGGACGACCCCTTGAGAATCTTATTATAATTTCCAATTTAAATCTTTTTCCTTGTTTCCGTCCGCTCTCGCTTGTTGTTACTGAACTTGATTCTTGTTGAGCAGTTATTAAATTAAATTCTTGGTATTATTGTTAAGTTTGATTCTTGTTGACCAGTTGTTAACTTTAATTCTTGGTATCGTTGTTGAGATAATTTCATATCGAGATGAATTTTACGGGCTAAAATTTACGGTATCATCTGATGACATATATTGATGAGGACAGTGAGAAAGGTAAAACGTCTACTTTGGTTATGGAACCTAGAGTTTATCGCAGCCATATTAGCTATCATGACGAGAACGTAGGAACCTGACTTGGATGTACATACTGTAGTTATGGAACTTAGGGTCTCTCGCAGCCATACCGGTTGGCGTGGCGAGGATTCTAGATGACATGATTATAGAGTTGCATACCATAGTTACGGAACCTGTCGTTTATCGCATCTATGCTTACTGGCGTGGCAAAAATTCTGAGCGTCATGATTTCGGATAGACGTGTATGATTATCAGGTTGTATCTTAAATTGGTTCTTAAAGTATCATCTCAAGACTTACCTATTTATGTTATTCCAGGACTTTGTTCCATTGTTTCTTTTCTTTACTAGCAGTAAAGATACCTTCCGTCCTTGATCCAGTTCCTTGTGAGCTTATTTTCTTGAGGATTCCTTGTTAGTATAATAATTAGTAACTTGCAATATTGGTTGTGTCTTGTATTAGTTGACTGAGTGTGACTTGTGAGTTTGTAAGCATTTTCTAGTTGGATATGTGAGCAGTAGGATTTAATCTAGAGTTAGCCCTTAGCATAGTACCTTGTAACAATAGTTCTAGGAGAAGTGTCATTAGAGACTGAGAGTTAAGGAGAGTATAGAGTATCAGTGATAGTTCTCAGAGTTAGTATCAGAGCCAATTACCCGTCCTGGATAATCATGATTATGTATTTGAGTGATCTATGTAAACGATTAAGTATCCAGGAATTGTGTTAAGGGTTTATGGAGCATGATGTTCAAATTGATGATTGATATCGGAAATGTTAAAGGTAAAGAAATGTATATGCATAAAGGGTTTAATGAGATGTCATAAGTAGAGAAATATCAGGATTAGTAATGAAAGTTGTGAAGTGTATCACAATTAGTTTAACAGGCTATAAAAGGATTAAGAGGTATGCTTATACAACCATCGAGATGAGGATCCATATACATGTCCATGAGAGTAAAGAAACATGAGTATTATAGAAGGTACAGGTAAACATGAGTTCTAATGAGCTTGATGAGATGATTCATTAATGAAACTAGTAATATAATACCAAGAGTGCCAATGATTCTATATCAAGGATTATTAAAAATGGTGCTAGTAACAGTAAGCACTCGGTGTGATGATAATTAGATGATATACCCGTTGACATAATTAAAATTATGAAAGAAAACACAGTTGATGATAACTTTGATCATTGGAGGTAATAGTACAATGATTCAGGCAGTACAATTCTAGTACACAATTATAGACACTAGATGCATTGAGTGCACCTTGAGTATCAGAGACCGTGAGCACTGATATGTACATTGTGGAGTTATAAATTAAAAGGTGGAAATAAGATTTTATTTTTGAATAATTGAGGAGTTGAGATTTTGTCATTAAATTTTTGAGGATTTCAAATATAAATTCAATAAACCTGGTTAAGGCTACAAAGATTTTAGAAGTGATTAAATTTGTTTCGATGTTGAGTATCTGATTTTGAGGAGGTATATACAATTCATTTTTAAGTTGATCGAGAAGTTAAACCTTGACGATTATTTTGAGGATTAATTTTATGGTAGATGAGAGATATGAATATTAATATATGAGTAGATGATATACATGTGTAAGGATCGGATAACTTGAGCAGGATTGAGATGGCACCGCAGACTGACTTGGGTGTCCATCTAGAGTTGTATTAGAAAGGGTTTAGCACTTAGTATGGTGTTACACTTGGTGTGCACTGGAGTGATAAGAAAATAGTATGGACAATTGCAGTAGAAACGGGAACTGACAGAGGGTATGGTACTAAAGAGGTAGAGGTATCAAACTTTACATGCATCATTTGACCTATGATTATGTTAGAGATTCTTGGTATCAGATTAGGTATCAATAGGCAGGTGTATGCAATGAGGATGTAATCATGGATGTCTTGTGGATTAATGATTAGTTGATATGGATATCAGTGTACAGGAATAGAAATTAGTTAGTGATATGCCAGAGTTAAGTGTAGGTTAGAGATAGGAGATACTGCAGGTAATGTGTTAGCAGGTTCTGTTCTTTCCTTCCTTCTGTCTCCATCTATTTGATTGATTGACTGATACCTTAGTACCGTAGCTTGCATGCATGATTTCTTGTTATAGTGTAGTTAATAGTACACCCTGACAGAGACTGCGATACCATGACAAAGTACACCATGACCATACATATTCCCTTAGATTGCATGTTGTATGATTATAGGAAAGATTTTTAGACCAGGATTATTGAGGTTTGACCATGATGAAGATTAATGAAAGAGTTATGACTTGACAGGAGAGACAAGATGATTAACAAGATGATTAAAAACTCGAGGATAAATATCGATTTAAATAGAGGGTTAAGAAATTAACATTGCATAACTGGTGGTTTATTAATTCCAGGATGATTGTGATGTGGTTAAATTGGTTATTAAAATTTGGAAATTTTGGGGAGACTGTCATTATATTTATTTGGTTACAAGTTATGAATTTTAGAATTTTATTTTGGATGTCGCATTTGTAGAATTCTTAAGTATCGCATTGTTAAGTATTTTGAGGAAAGAGGAAATCGAGGAATAAAATTTTTGATGGACTAATGTTTAAATTCAAACCTTGTGGGACGAGATTTCATTTTATGTGCATTGATTAAAATCAAATTTGAGGAGTGGATATCCAATTCTGAGTATTAAAATATTAACTAAAACTTTCAAGGAAATTTTTGATAAACATGGACTTTGATTCTATTTCGAGGATTTTTCAAGTTATGCAATAATCTTTAGAATTTGAAATTGTGAAAAGCCGTTGTGGATTATTACCTGATTTCATGGATGATGAATTTAAACCTTGAGGGATAAATAATAATGTGTATGAATAAACACTACTATGAGGATTTTAAATTTCGAGGACGAAATTCTTTTAAGGAGGGTAGACTTGTCACTACCACATTCTGGAAATAGGGGTATTTTCGATTTTTTTATATATTATTAATATCGTGGTATTTATATTAAATGATTTCTCAATATTATACCTAAATTAAATGATTACATGAGGTGTATTTAAATATATCATATTATATATTGTGTTCTTAACGTCTGAGCTGGTAGACTTGACCTAGAGGCCACTAGACGAACACCTGATCAAATGATGGGGATTATGTAGTTAATTGTTTTATTTTAGAATTTATTTATTGGATGTCGTAATTAATTACCGTTATTTATTTAATTGTTGCGCACTGTCGTTGCTTCGATATTTGGAGCAGTACCCTGACCTTTGCCCTCCAACAAATTTCACAATCTTGCCCTAGACATGCCCGCCTTCCATTCTGCTATTTTTGCAACTCATAATTATGCTCTCTGTACATTATTTCTGGCCGCACAAAAATCGTCGCGGACGTTATTTAATAAATTTCAATTTCTGTATAGTTGTGCGTTCCAATCAAAAATTGGAGGCAATCTTCACCTATTTTTCGTGCGGCCCAAATTAGGGTAATACCATGTTCTGAGTCTACTTCATTATTGGTATTAATGACCCGACCTGATTTTGGTCCCATGTACTCCTAATTAATTTTAGAACACATCTTATATTTATTTCTAATTTAATTGGGGATATCATTTTGTCTGATCCCGTTAATCCTAAATTAGTCCCAATGCCATTTTAATTAAACTCGTGCCTAACGCACAACACCCTCTCACCATAAAAATTGTTAAACATATTTTCCCCATAATTTTTGTGTCATTTGTGTGATCGTACAATTTCTCGAATTTAAGGGGGCTAAGTTGCAATTTTTGAATTTATGTGGCAACACCCTATTGGCTTTGAACTATGGAGAGGTTCCAAAATTGGGTCCAATTTATACACATCCCTTCACCACTCCTCATGAAGAAATTATTTTCTTCATGACATATCTAGACCCTCCATTTTGGATGGGAGCATCACCACCCTTCATCCACATCTCACCCCTCCCTATTTAATGTCCTATCAAGCCCTAATCCCCAAAAATTTCAACCTAGGGAATCCCCCACTCCCCACAAACCGTAGCCTCCACTTTTTCTTCTTTCTTCTTCTTCATTTTCTTCTTCTTCTTCTTCTTTTCTTTTTTCAAAACTTAAAGAAAAGGGGGGAAACAATCCAACCCCTGTGCACTGTTCATCCGGCTTCATCCCGAGCATATCTCCGGCCACTGTTCCAGGGCATCCCCGGTGGCCCGCTGTCTCATCTTCGGCGGCCGAGCCACGAGCTCCGACCCGCAGCCCCACCACTGCAACTCCGGTCTCCACTCAGCCATCACCACCCGCACAGCGAGACCCGGCCGTCCCGAGTCAGCCCCGCAGTTCGGCCGCCCGAGTCGAACGCCATCCCCTCCGGCCGCTGGCTGCTGCTCTGCTACTGCTCGGCTGCTACGCCGGCCGGCTCACCCCACATCTCCCCAACCTTTGTGTTCTCGGTGACTTCCTATCGCTGGTCGGGAGCAGCGTGTGCGACCTTCTCGACTTTCTGATACCGGTGTTGTTCCACCTGATGCCTTTAGCAAATTGGTCAGCTAGGGGAAAGGTCCATATACAAACATACCCAAGAGTTAAGTTATTAGCACTCTTACTGATAATGTTATTGTTTATGTTATAGAGTTTCAATTGGTCAAGCTTGTGCAGAATTCTATTTGATACATCTTAATTCTTCTAGGCATCAGCTCTGTGTCAGTCTCTACTAATTGTAAATAAATTAGCTACAACAATATGTTCCTGCAAGGTGTTTGAGAAATTGTTTCAATGATATTCCTTGATGATGGTGGGTATTTTTGAAGAATGGTGTATACATGAGTATATCTAGATAAGTCCTTCTCAGAAGGTTTCTGTCCTTCTCAAAAGTTTTTGTCCTACTTGGTTGTTAGTTATTGATTTCTTAATATAGTTCACCCCTGAAATATTATTAGTAAATAGAGATCGAGTTTCTTGCACTCCAAAATTGTACCTTGTCTGTGTCAGTAAACAATTTTAAGCTATCATGATTGCTGAAGCTATGCTCTCTACGTCATTCATGTTCACCTCCTAATCATTATCAGTGAACAACGATCTTGAGGTCCTTCTATAAAATAAAATAAAATAAAACCATGCCTTGCCCGTGTCAAACATATGCCAGACGAGTGAGTATGTGCATATTGTGTTGGCTTAATTATGTCTGCTCAACATTGGTCGGTCTGTTTATGAGCTTTAATCAATCAGTGCAGCCTGCAATTTTGTTTCTGTAGTTAGGATCTTACAGGACCCTATGTCACTGTTGTGCTGGAAGAAAATGTAAGACTGCTAATATTACATGATGAATTGGGCCTGTTTTCTTTCAACTATATACTAGACATGTATATATTTAATAACTGATATACATGTAAATACGTATATATATAGTATATATATAATTAATTTGGTATATGTATATATGCATATTTTGTATACTTAATATATTCTCAATATCTCTAATTGGTTTGTATATATGTATATATATATATATATTGTTTATTTTTATATACTGTCTATTTAATAAAAAGTATATACTAGTACAAATTTAATTCATGGGTTGGTATTTATGTATTCCTCATATATGTTAGTATTGTATTTTTAATTTAGTATATATATATGTACTCATATGCAAGGATAGGGTATTGTATTTTTATTGGTATATCTGTATATATATATATATATATATATGCTAGTATAAATTTAAATTGGTGTATTAGTATTAGTATATTTAAATGATAATGTTGACAATATATATATATATATATATATATATATATATATATATTCTAAAATGTATTTTGGCATATATATGAGTATACATATATAATGTTCAACTTGTATAAATTAAATATGTATTTAAAAGGCATATATATATATATATTATAAATACATTTAAATTGGTGCATGTGTAATGTGTTTTACGTATCCCTACTAGATGACCCTAGTTGACTAGTGCCATACCTGGCACGGCCCTGAGTTCGATGTTTTGTGTTGTGATAGTGTAGCACCTGATGCAAATGTTGTATTGATATATTTTAGGACTGTTGGATCCTCCAGACGATACTTTGGGACAGGACATTGGTTTTACCAGCTAAGGACCCAAGGCGAGTACATTCTCTGATTAGTTTCTAATTTATGATATCTCCTATGTTCACTGTATCTAGTATAAATATCCATATTCTTGACACGCTGGTTACACGGATTGGTATACACGGATCTCGTCATGAGATGTTATTCCTTATTCATGGTGTAGTTTGTACAAGACTTGTTTTCTTTGTTATCTTGTGCATGTACAGACACTGATTCCCGGGGAGATTTGCTACCTCCCTAGGGAATCCCGTGCCATAGCGTACCATGATTGGATCTACTATACCAGTCGGGGGTGGAGAGTATTTTAGTGTAGATATGTGATCATACCAACTTTTCATGCATCATAGCCCACCCCACATCTCACGTCGGGTGCGGCCTGACCCTCTCCATGCTTCATAGCTGTTACGTGTGATTAGCCTGACCTCTCCATGCATCATAGCTAACCAACGGTTAGCCTGACCTTCCATGAATCATAGCTAATCATATGTAACCAGCCTGATCAAGTTCCCAAGCCGATCACATGTTAAAGCTAGTACTCACACACTTAGTCATAGGTTTCTTGCTCATGGACATATTGTTTCTTTTCCTGCAGTTACTTACAGTATTTCCAGTATTTCTTTCATTGTACAATTCTCGTACCTATACATGCATCTGGTATATTTCCATCTAGAACTGCTACATAGTTTATGTCATTTATATAGAACTGCTATTTAGAGATGTACTTTGCTCCTTCCTGACTGGAAAATATTTTTCCAGACTGTGGCCTTAGTGGACTTGTTTCTGACACTTGGAGATTGGTTATTACTGATTGCAGGTATGATTGTTTTATCATTAGACTTGTGTTGTATTCTTTTGTTTCTTCAAATTCTTATCGTGCTGTAGTTGTGATTGAGTATGTTGTTCATTTTGATAGTGTTATCCGTGTCTCCTTATGGAGTTGGATACTAGTGTGAGATTATTTAGATAGTACTTGACCTAGACAGCGTTCTACCGCCGATGCTGCGGCGTAGGCTGGACGTACCCACGCTCTCGTGCCCTTATACCGGGTGCGGGTCGTGACAATATTCCATCTGGCTAAGTTAAGCAAAACTGCATCATCACTTCCAACTATCTCGATTCCCAGCAAAACTTGTATCCCCTCTTGTCTGATCCGTCTAGATCTTCAGCATAATGCCTATACGCGGAACGGAACATTACATAATATACCACTAAGAAAATATTTCATCCTCGAAACTTAAAAAAATAGCTCAATCCACCATGTCACTTAAATCACCAAAGAAAATGTTTTAAGCCATCTATAGTTTAATATCTTGTTTCAATTTCTTGTAATATTGCTCATTCATAAATTTTTTATATTGACGCGTTCAATCCGACCATCTCATTTGTCCAAATAATTTGTATTTGTTCCCCAATTCACCAATATTATCCTACAGCTCTATTTGACTTTCATTCACTACTTCGCCTAGATTGTACATATATTTTCAACATCCCCGAATTATAGTGCACTCAGCCAATACTAATGGTTAGAGAACCAAACGACTATAATGTAACTTTATTCCATAATACTGGTCATTTAATACTTCCGACCAAGATGTTCCTTATCATCAATTTCCTATAACTCTAAGTCCTTGCGATACTTACTTAGTCAATCCCATCAGTATCTTTCTAATATGTTGCAATCAAGTTTCATTCTAAGCACTTCTTAATATTCACCAATGTCCTTTCGGTCCAGCAAAGTACAAATTTTTATCTCATTTATATTATTCCTTCATATAACTAGTTGTTATAATTGCTATATTCAAATTCACCAAATAAAATCCTTAGGGATTTCCAGGTTGAGCTATTAACGCAAACACAATAATGTAATCATTCTGAATAACCTGACCATAACATAATTTTCTATTAATCCGAATTGTAATATTCATTTTTTCAATGCCAATTCTGTTATTCCCATCTCTTATGAATAATTTGTCCTATCATCACATTATTTTGATCTATCCAACTTTTTCAATCACATTAAGAATATCACTAGTTGTCTTCTTTATTATGACCCAAAGTATATTTATAATCGTTCTGACAGTTTTCTCAATATCCCATTTTCTTTCATTCAAACTCTTTTCAACTTTTCCACATTAGTGGCATCAAAATTCTAATGAATTTCGAGTTCCCTTTTGATAAGATCACTATCCTTGCCATAAAATTATTATATTTTAATAATTACAATCCATCAAGTACAATAGTCGTATTAGCCACATCGTGTATCAAGTTTCTCTTTCCAACGTATAGAATTTTTATCAAAATTCTTGAGCGAGGATTCCATCTTTTATCAAAATTTATTCCTTATCCCAACTTGATTCCAAAAGAAGTTATTCCAAGATAATCCAACCAATTGAATCCACTATTGATTTTCTATTCCATTTGAGGCAATCAAATCCAACGCTAGTAACCGTCAATTTTTGAACTTGCTCATCCAACCGTTTAACCATTCCAGCAGGAGATGTTATTCTGAAATACTTATACCTAAATCCCAAAGCAAACTATGTAAATACCGACTATACACAGGCTGACTCACAATACTCTATTCCCATCTTACAATTCCACATTACCCGTGCACTATCATTAGGGTCATCCTATGGGTCTCCGACCACCAACATAACTCTTCGGTCAAGTCTCTAAGGCTAGCTACACCGACAGCTAAACCTAGTGTTCATAGGAAACTCATGTTATGCTAGACAGCTGTTAGGGATCATACTCATCTCTTTTATTAGAGCCAACTAAAATATGACAAGTCTAAGGGACTTCTACCCCAATCTAATTACCAACTCAAACCACGAATGCACTACCATTGACCTACCCACAAATAAGGAACATTCAACAGCCTGGGTCAGATCTATCTACCCACGATCAATATCATAAGGGTTTACCTCTAATAAAGGTTCATTTTAGACTTACCCCAACCGACAAGGTCAATCTAGAACTATACGCTCAATTTCCATATCTATCAAGTAAATCACCAACATTCAAAATATGAATTATTCTCATATATTGTTTAAAACTTCTGATTTCGTAATCATACTCTATTTCTACCAACATCATATTCTTCAATTTTTGTGCATCTGATTTATCTATGGGACAATGCAACTAACCCAAAGCTAAAATTTCGATCGATCTTACTTTTCGAAATTTATTCCAATAGGGTCAAGTTTTGTTCGCATTAACGATCAACTTAATTGCATCACCACATCAATGTCTCGTAGAATTCTATTTCGCTAAGCTACATTCAATAATTATTCATGTATTCGATATATCGGTCATACCCCCAATATAAAGATCACCCAAAATATTTATAATTTGATAATTTATATCTGTCATCCAACTGTCATCAAAGTGACTTAAGTTTTATGTCGACCAACTGTTATCAATGCGGTAAAACATTCCACCGAAAGTATCTATCCCAACTTGCTATACCTCAAGCTTTATTTGTATTTCATCGAACAAGTTCTTATAAGGGACTTCCATATGATACTAAGTGTACCCACCTAATTCTGGAAGATGGGTATTTTTGTTATTTCAATAATTGTTTGAGAATTTTTTTAGTAATAATATTTATTATTATATGTATTGGTTGTAAGCTAGCTAAATAGAATAGACTATGTGATTAGTGGTTAGTGGGTGAGCCTATTGATTAGACTTACTTCTAGTGAGCCCAAGTGGACTCAACTAGACTTGACATGACCATTGGTTCCAATTAATTAGATTAGTCATGGTTTGGCTCATTGGATTAGGGAGAATGAATGTAATATTCCTTCCATTTAGATTAGAACCCTTCTCTAATTAATCTCCTTAATTAATTAAACCTTCATGATAACTATTGAGGGCAACTTTGACTTTTTAACTTAACCTTAACCCTAGAGAGAGGGGGTCGGCCTATATATATATATATATATATATATATATATATATATATATATATATATATATACTAATAACCTCATTTAGTTAATTAATAGCCTCCATTTTTCCCTAATTTGATTCATCCCCAAATCTACTATTTTCTCTACCAAATTCTACCAAAATTATCTCATTACTCACTCATTTTATTCACCAATGAGGCATAGGAGCTTGTCATTGCTAGAGGAGCACTTGAGGAGGAAAATATTGGCTTGAGGATTGTGTTTAACTTTCTATTTGTGTTCATTGGTGGTGATACATTGGGAATCCATCTTCCAATTGATAAAATTTCTATTTCCTTATCAATATATATTCTAATTGATGTAATAGACCTTTAGAAATCCTTTCATGGCTAAAGACTACCCATAGAAAGAAGAAGTAGGTTCTTATGAGACCTATTATGATAGTTACATTGACTTTTATGGCCAAATTATGAGATTAGGCCACTAGGTATTTGTAGAAAAGTTTTCTTAGTGATTTGGAGTTTGATTCATGATTAGATGGGATATACGTGTCCACAATTGGATACGGGGAGTGCGTATCATGATACGTCGTGATACGGTATCGTTGGGAAAAAAATTCATGTGTTGTAGGATCTGGCATACCAAGTTCTTCATATTGTATTTAAATAGATATATTATATGTCATTCATACTATATTTAGTATTTTGGGTGTGTTGCTTGATCTTAGGAAGAGTATCTTGGTGTTCGATATGTGTATCACAAGCGTATCAAGAGTGCATTATGTGATACTTGGGTATGCACACCAAGTATTTGCTATTTAGTGTATGTGTGAGTGTGATGAGCCATGGTTAGGAGTGTGTTATGATACTTATGGTATCATGTAGTAGGTTAGTGTGTTAGTTGTGGGTTGTATTTGTGCCATGAGTGTGTGCATAGGTGGTGAGTGAGTGCATTGGAGTCGATCTATGCTTGGAATACCTAAGAGTAAAGGCTAGTAGATTGTGTGTATCATAGAGATAAGTGTCAACAGGTTTGGGAAATGTTCAGTTTTGCAGTTAGTAAGGGAATAGGATTTTAGTTTCTCTATGCAGCAGCTAGGCTGTGCCAATTTTCACAGAGAACTGTGATGGTTCACAGCTAGTATGATGTTCAATTGGTGTGTGTTCAAGCTCAGATGAGGGAAGGGGTTCTAAGACAGTGGGTTCAGTCCAGTTTGGACTTGTTGTGTGCAAGCTTCAGTAGCTTTAAGCTAGGAATTCCAATGATGCACCCAGTGTCCAGTTGGTATAAGTCTATATTTAGGAGGGGATCAAGTCTGTATGCATTAAGAGATGGAGCTCGTGCATTGTAGAAGCTTCTTTAGCTAGGTACTGCACTCAGGAATCAATCGATGGCCTGTTTGGGAGGTGTACATTTCAGTCCAGATAGATGGGTAGCATCATATGCTTGTTGGAGTGTACACATGAGTGCAAGAGGAGAGATATGGCTATGTGCTTAGGAATGTTGTGTTTAAGTGTAGATGAGAAAGGGGTATACTTGTGTTAGTATTCTTGGGGGGGGCTTTCAGTTTTTGTGTGCTTGTATATATGTGTGGAGTGTTAGAACTTAGAGTGTAAAGGTGTTCAAGTGAGCCAAGGAAGGTAGCTTGATGCAGTTGGTCTGCAGGTGAAGTACCTGTTGTGTACATCAATGGTTGAGGGAGGAGTTGTAGCTCAAATATTGAAGGATAGAAGGCAGTGTATGGTTGAATTTTAGTGCAATAGTAGTAGAGGGTATGGGTACTACAGTGTGGCATGGGTATAGGAGGGTATGTAAGTACTGGATCTAAGGGGTGGTACTTATATTCAATGTGCATTTGCACTTATTGGCAGCAGTAAGATCTAGGAGTATTAGGCCTGAATAGATGTTAGAGGCAATAGGTAATATGGTCAGGTAATGTCAGTATCTAGTGAGGGTGGTGTGGATGTGTTTTTGTCCATATAGTAGAGATTAAGTTTGAGGAGTTAGTGATGAGTATTAAGTGGGATAGGAGTGTCATATGGATTATGTTTGTGCCAGGGGTATGCTATGTGGTATTGATACTTGAGTATCCCTATAGTGCAGTGTTGAGTTGTGAAGTGACCATGTATCAGTTACAGTTGGTCTAGTATTGAGTTAAGGGGAGTTAAGGCCAAGGTATTGGTAGGGTATTAGTGCTAATACCAGAATGTACCAATTGGGACTTTAGGATAAGTGTTAAGGCAAGGTACCAAGATATTGTGAGTTATAATACTCCAGTATCTAGTAGGTGAGGTAAGATAGGTATTAGAGTTAAGTGTGTGAGTTGGGGGCATGGTACCATGAGGGTAAGTTTGAGTTGTAGGGACAACTAGTGCTAGGGCTTGGGGGCATATAGTTCAGGTGTAGGAGTTTGGGATGGGGTTTCTAGGCCAAGTTTGTGAAGAGCATAGGTTGGGCACTTGTGCATAAGCTCTAAGAGTATCAATTACACTCTAGTAGGTCTGGGTATTAGAGAGTTAATAATGGGCATGATGCCAACTTAGTATGTGTGTGGGAGAGTTTCATGTGGTGTCAAGGGGTAGTGTATCAGGTTATGAGATGAGGGTTGTGTATGTGAGTACAGATAGGATACCTCAGTGAGGTATTGACAGGTGCTACGTATTGGGGTATAGTGTTTGTGATATGAGTGTTATAGGTGTAAGTACCAAGTATCAATGGCAAGATACTTGTGTTGTGCAGTGAGTTTTAGGTAGTATGTGTTGGTGGATATTTGGGATTGAAACTCGCTATCTTTGTTAGGGGAGTTTTCAGTATAGGTACTCTAAGTGGTAAGTTAGTTAGTCATGTTATAGATAATGGCTAAGGTGTTGTATATAGAGTATTATATATTTATTTTAGAGTTTATATTATTTATGATACTTGGTGTCTATAATAGTTATTATGACTTAAAAACTTAGTTTAACAAGGTATTTACCTAGAAAATCGTACAATGGTTTGATATTACCTAAAATTGGCTAGTCTAGTTATGTAGGCCAACCAAGTAGTTAATTTGGAACCCAAATAAGGTAATTGACCTAGTTTGACCGAGGTTTGACCTAGTGTTGACCTAGAGACCTAGTTTCAATCGAGTTAAGCTTATTTGTGATTCCAAAACACTGTTTGACATGAAGTTTCATATATAGATCAGTGTGACACCCGTTAGGACACCGATTTACATCTTTTGCTCTGGACCCCAGCGAGTACATTCTCTAATAGTTTTTATTATTTGGTAACTACTATAATACAACTATTTAGAAGTATTTTACATGATTCCTGACACGATGGTATACGGCCTAATGCACATATGGATCTTCAGTCATGAGATGTTATTTCTTGTTTTATTGTTTCATTGTTTCTCATATTCTCGTATAGTTATTAGATAATGTTTAATATTAGATAATTCCTTGAGTGCCTTGTATTGTAACGTGTCATGGTTGGATCCATTGTACTAGTCGGGGAGGTGGAAGTGCTAGCTAGATATGTGATCGAACCCTAGCCAATGTTCAATGTTTAAGTTAGACAATGTTTATCCACGTTTAAGTAGACAATGTTCAACCCAAGCCAATCACATATCTAACTAGTATTTCAAACACTTAGTGTAGTTATAGTTCTTCTATATATTCTATTTTATTATCTTTATTCTATTTCATTGTGATCAGATTATGCCATATTGCTCTAGATTATTTGTTTCTCTTTTCTACCATACTATGATATTCGTTCATTGCTTTCTCATCTTGTATTACATTCATTATTACTGTTTATAGTCATTATCAATTAACTGAAATATTGTTAGAGGTGTGCTCTTTTCATCCTGACTGGATATATTTTTTAGATGATTTAGAGAACTTTTGTCCTACCTACTACGGACCTCAGGAGGGAGTAGCAGCTATAGATCCTATAGTCAGGAGTGATTACCGGAAGGTCATGCCTGAGTCACCAGTTTTCATAGATACATTTATTTAGCATTTGTACTAGATTTGTCTCAAGCTCTTTGTCACGACCCGCACCCAGAATTTGGGCACGAGTACGTGGGTACGTCCAGCCTACGCCGCAGCATCGACGGTAGAACACTGTCTAAGTCATAGTACTAGCTAATCAATCTCACATGAATATCCAACTCCATAAGGAGACACAAATATCACAATATAATATGAAAATACTCAATCACATAACTAAAGCACGATAAGATATCGGAGAAAATAAATGAAATACAATACAAGTCTAAACAGCAAAAATAGTCTAACCTACAAACAATAACATCCAAATCTCCAAGTATGCCGAGAACAAGTCCTCTAAGTCGCATTCTGGAAAAATACTTTCAGTCAGTAAGGAGCGAAGTACAAGCACTAACAGCAGTTCCATGTATATTGACAAAAACTATAATACAGTATAAAGAAATACAAGATGGATATATATACTAGAAATAAGAAATACTGGTGAGTACGAAATACTGGAATAAGAAATACTGGAGAATATATCATCAATGGTACAACTAGCAATGAACAGAAATACAAATGCATGCTAGAACAATGAACTGGAATATCAGTGGATGCTAGAACTATAAACTGGAAATACATGACTAGAATATCTAGCTAAGTGTGTGAAATATCAGTATATCATGTGATCGGCTTGGGACTGATCAAGCTTGTTACATATGATTAGCTATGATTCATGTAAGGTTAGGCTAACCATCCAGTTAGCTATGATGCGAGCAATAGTCAGGCTAATCATACATAACAGGCTATGAGGCATGTAATGGTCCGGCTGTACCCGACGTGAGGTGTGGGGTGAGCTATGATTCATGTAGAGTTGGATATGATCACATAATCTACTAATATCTCCCCGTCCCTAGCTAGCACAATGGATTCCAATCACGGCTCCTTGTGACAGGTCTCGATGATGCCAACTCGTGTATCCACAGTGTCAGAATCATGTACGCTATACAACTAGAATCATAGAGATGATCAACATAATAAAAACTGTCAGAGAATGTACTCGCCTGGGGTCCTGAGCGGAAAATACCAATGTCCTGCTCCTGTAGTCTCACAGAACAATCTAATGGTCCTATATACATATAATATAATACAATATAGCATCAGTCGCTACACTAGCACACGCACAAACACAATTACGCTGAACTCAGAAGCTACGCTAGGGGTGGTACTGGTCATCTAGCAGGGTCAAGCGTGCATCTAAATGCACGGGTGTCATGTCCTCAATATTGTACATAGCAAGACAGTCAGCTAACACTAACACATGGTCCAACTAGTAGGTTAGATACACAAGGCAGTGAGTCCAAAATACGTTAATATATAATTGTAGTGCCTATATACATTATATATTATTACCCACTACTTATAATTATATTAATACACCTAGGTCTACACAACACATAGAAATATGTGACCTTCAATTAACAACCAATTTCTAAGGGGTAAACACTAACAACTAATTCCCATGAAGTAATACAAATATTAAATCTAATTACTATTCAATATTTATTAAACATGATTACCATTAAAGTGATTATTAAACCTAATCTACTATGAAGGTAATTACTATTAAACCTTGCACACATATATACACTAGTTATTAGGTTCACTGACATGGGTCTTGCAATCATACCAACCAACTAAACTGTCATGAAGCAACATGCTAACCCCTAACAATATTCACACATGCACATATACACAATCATGAAAGGGAGGCAACTTGAACCTGTGCGTCGGCGTGCACGTGCACGAGGTCGAGGGTGACTGCTACAGGTCATCTCCGGCGAGGTGAGATGGGTCGACGATGACGACGATGATAATGATGATGATGGTGGTGATGATGATGAAGGTGATGCTGGAGGTGTGGGTCAACGGGGTGATGACAACGATGGATCGGTCGGGTGAAGGCTATTCGAGTCGGGGTGTCGAGGGAGGTTGGCGAGGAGAAGGTGGTGTTGTCGTGATGGTGACGACGAGGTGGTCCGGAGAAGAAGGTGGAGGTGGTGAGGAGCTACTGTGGGGTTGGCGGTGATAGAGTTCTGGCGGTGAGGGTGTTGAGTCGAGGACGATGGAGGTTGACGGGATGGCCGGGTTCCGATGAGGGGGAAGAGAAGCTCTGGGACGGTCGTGGTGGTGGAGGGTGTTGGCTGACAGGCGGGGTCTTGGCGTGGGGAATGGTTGTGGTCGAGGTCGTGGAGCTTGTGGTTGTGGTAGGGACTCGGTGTTGAGTCGGGCTGGTGACTGTTGTCGCCGGTGGAGGACTCGGCGGAGGACGGCTCGGTGATGGAGTCGACTGCTTGGGAAGATAAGGGAGGTTGTGAAGAGGCCGGAGATGGAGAGGCGGTGAAGACCCAGGCGGTCGGAGAGATGGTGATGTCGGTTCTGTCGTGGGTGTTCAGGTAGTGGAGATGCTGCTGAGGCGGGTGATCTAGACCGGTTGCAGTGGCGGCTGTCCCGGCAGTAGATGGCCGGAGGAAGGTCGGGTGAAGATGATGGTTTAGGTTTAGGGTTCAACTCAACCCAAAACTAGACCCAACACCAAACCAAACCCCCACTCACACCCTCAAGACTCATACTAAATACCACACACCCTTTTTAGCCACTACATCACACCAAACATGGTATTTTTTCTCATCCAATCACAATTCTCACCTTTTGTACAATTTTCCAATTTTTTGGGGCTTTTATGCAAAAGTACAATGAGGTGTCATAATCTTATTAGTCAAGACCATGAAGAAACACCCTTTTTCCCTCATTGACCAGTCCAACTCTTTTTCTCTCTCTCCTTTGGTTTGTATACTTTCCTCCATATTAAATCTTGGCCATTCATTCAAAATGGAGCACCATCCTCACAACACACACCATCCTATATAATCCCTCATCCTAACCCTTTTCCCAAAAAGCCATTCCCCATCCCAATGAATACATGACCGGCCCTAATCCCTAGGCTAGCACCCATCTTGTTCCCCATGCAAAACTCTTCCTCCATTATATTCTTTTCATCATCCCCACCATCCTTCTTCCTATAATCGAACCTAAACCCTAAATATCCTGACTTCCCTCCTTCCTCCGGTGAATACCCCGCCTGAGCGCAGCCATCGACCTCGCAGGAGCAATCGACCCATCTTCGACCATCGACCCCGCCTCTTCACCATCACCACCGTCCCCATTAACACTATCACCACCGCTCCATCGTTATCTTGTCAGATCCCCGCTGCCAGTCTCCACCACGACCACAGCGTCCCCGCCGGAGCCCAAGCTGACCACGACCCCTGACACCAGTCTCCCTGACCGCCGGATCCTGAGCCTCGACTCACCTAAACTTCCACAGCCCACAGCAGTCCCTCGACTCGCCTGAACTCCCCCTCGTCGATCATCCCGACGGGATAGCAGCCGCCAGACTATCCTCTCACTCACAGTCGTCCTATACCCCGCCGGAGCAGCATCGACCCCTCTTCCCTCTGTTCATGACCTCCTCTCCCTCATCGTCGATCTTACATGACTGCACCGTCGTTTCCGACCTCCTGACTTCTTCCCGACCCCTAGTCTCGAATTCCCCATGACCCATCTCCCCGAGCGGCCCCTCCGACAGCACCGACGATCATCATCACCATCACCATCATCATCATCACCATCATCATCACCATCATTATCATCATCATCATCCCGTCGATCACTCCGTTGATACGATGCCATCACTGATCCCGTCGACCTCGTGCACAGCCGAATCACCCTCGCTGGAGACAACCCACAGCAGCGTCACCCCTCGTTCATGTGCACGCGCAGTTTCGACCTTGCCTTCCTTTCAGATTGTGTGTATGTGCATGTGTGAATAGTAATTAGGGCTAGCGTGTTATTTTATGAAAGTTTTGGTTGATAGGATTGCAAGACCCTGTGTTGGTGAACCCAGTAAGCAGTTGCGTGTGCGTGCGTGTATGTATAATAGTTAGTTTGATATATATATATTCCATGGAAATTGATTGCTAGTACTATGTATAGCAGTATTATAGATATTATATGACCATAAGTGATAATTGTGGGTGTCCCGTATTTATATGTATTTGCATGACCCTAGGTGTTAGTGAACTGTCTGTCTTATGTACACTAACGTACTAGCTTTAGACATGTGTTAGTGAGTTGACTGTCTGATTATGCACAACATTTGAGGAGAGGACACCCGTGCAGTTAGACGCACACTTGACCCTGTTAGTTGACCAGTATCACTCCTAGCATATCCTCTGAGTTCAGTGTAATTATATTTGTGTGTGTGTTAGTGTAACGACTGATGCTATATTGTATTATATTATATATATATGACCATTGGATCATTTTACGAGACTTCGGGAGCAGGCTATTGGCTCAGGACCCCAGGCGAGTACATTCTCTGATAATTTCTGTTATTTGATAATTTTTATAATTCAAGCATTTAAAATTTTTACATCTGATTCTTGGCACTGTGCTACGTGGACTAGTATGTAGATTGGATCTACGGTCATGAGATATTACATTGGCTATCGTATTGACATTGTACACAACTTGGATATTAGACATCGTACATGATATATTGGACATTGATCGTGTATCGTAATGTGTCAGGGTTAGATCCACTATACTAGTTGGGGGCAGAGGAAATATTAGTAGATTATGTGATCATACCCAACTCTACATGCATCATAGCTCACCCCACACCTCACGTCGGGTGTAGCCTGACCATTACATGCCTCATAGCCTGTTATATATGATTAGCCTGACCATTACTCGCATCATAGCTAACCAGATGGTTAGCCTGACCTTACATGAATCATAGCTAATCATATGTAACAAGCCTGATCTTGTCCCAAGCCGATCACATGATACACTGATATTTCAAACACTTAGAATAGTTATAGTTCTTCATTTCAGTTCATATACTATATCACCCATATATGATATTGTAGCTCTTTCTCTTCATTTCATATATGCACTGACTATGCCATATTGTCTATTACCTGTTCTCTTTACTATTTGCCAATGCATCTATTTATTATTTCTTTCAGTATATAGCATCATCTATTTATTATTTTATAGTCCTTATTAATTAACTGGAACTGTTATTGGGTTGTACTTTGCTTCATCCTGACTGGAAATATTTTTTCAGACTGTGACTTAGAGGACTTGTTTTTGGCATACTTGGAGATTTGGATGTTATTGTTTGCAGGTTAGACTATTATTTTGTTTAGACTTGTGTTGCATTATATTTATTTTCTTCGATATCTTATCGTGCTTTAGTTCTGTGATTGAGTATTTACATATTATATTGTGATATCTGTGTCTCCTTATGGAGTTGGATATTAGTGTAAGATTGATTAGATAGTGTTGTGACCTAGACAACATTCTATCGCCGATGCTGCAGCGTAGGCTGGACGTATCCACGCACTCGTGCCCCTATATTGGGTGTGGGTCGTGACAAAAACTCTCCCTCCAACATCGTCCCATGACAAAGGAGTACGACATCTCCGACCGTACAGAGCCTCAAATGGTGACATCTCTATACTAGCCAGGTAGTTGTTGTTATAAGCAAACTCTACCAAATGGAGATGGTCCTCCCAAGAACCCCTAAAATCTAGTACACAAGTGCACAGCATATACTCGAGAGTTAGAATAGTCCTATTTGACTGCCCATCTGTCTGGGGGTGATATGCAGTACTGAACTTGAGCTGGGTGCCCAAACTCGCCTGCAAACTCCTCCAGAAATAAGAAGTGAAATGACTATTCCGATCCGAGACTATGCTGACGGGAACTCCATGTATCCTGATGATATGCCTCACATACATCTCTGCCAGCTTCTCCGTAGACAAACCCACCTTGAAAGAAAAAAATGGGCCGACTTGGTCAACCTGTTAATGATGAAACAAATCTCATCTTTTTTACCTGGAGATCGTGGAAGTCCGAACACAAAATCCATAGTAATGTGCTCCCACTTCCACTCTGGAATGGGTAATGGCTGAAGTAAACCTCCTGGCCTCTGCCTCTCGGCTTTCACCTGCTTCACACTAAGCATTTGGATAGAAACTGTGCCACTTCCCTCTTCATGCCATACCACCACACACTCTCTCGTATATTTTGATACATCTTGTTGGCACCTGGATGTATGGAATACTGAGAGCGATGTATTTCCTGCAATACCTCCTCATGCAGCTCCCCACTAGGCACACATAATCTAACACCATGTCGCAAAGAACCATCCTCAGGAATGGTAAAATCATCCTCCAATCCTGCTCTCACCTGAGCTCTGATGCTCCTCAGAGATACATCCTCATACTAGGCTCCCTTGACCCTATCCATCAACTCTGAGTGTATCTTTAACCCCCACTTCTGTATAGCAAAACCAGGAACTATCACCTCAATGCCCAAGCTCTCCAAGTCCCCCAACAAATATAGATCATGTGTCAATAATATAGCTACCAGATACTTGCTCAAGGAATCGACAACTATATTAGCTTTCCTAGGATGATTCTGCAAAGATATGTCAAAATACTTCATCAGTTCCAACCACCGACGCTGCCTCATGATCAACTCCTTCTTCGTGAAAACATACTTCAAGCTCTTATGGTCTGTGAAGATCTCCACATGCTCTCTGTACAAATAGTATTTACACAACTTCAGGACAAAGATGACCGTTGCCAACTCTAAATGGTGGGTATGATAGTTCTTCTCATGAGGATGCAATTTTCTGGATGCATGGGCAATTATTTTCCCATTTTGTCACGACCTGCACCCGGTGTAAGGGTACAAGTCGAAAACAACGCCCAACCTACGCCACAGAATCAGCGGTAGAATATTGTCTGGATAATCTATCTATCAATATAATGAACCACCAACAATAATAATATACTCAATTACAGATCTAAGATGGAATGAGCACGAATATGATAAAGAATAGAATAGTCACATATAACTCATGAGTCAAAAATAATACATCAATGAGTCTGAAAGAAGTACTAACAAATAAGCTGGAGATAAATCCAGTACAAAAGAATACTAAGGAGCTACTAAACTCGGGTCATCTGTCTCAGTTGTGATAAGTTCTTCCTGAACCAGGGTCTCAGACTCTAAACCCACAACATCCTAAGGTCCATAATGTGTAGGGTACCAGTCCTCAGTATCATCTGGGAAAAATATATCCAGTCAGGAAAGGAGCAGAGTACATCTCTAATAGTAGTTATAATCAATGATAAAAACTATATAACAGTAAATAGATGTGAATATACAATATGCACAATAGATAAAAGAGATACACAATAAGGAAATACTGGAATAAATACAAGAATGAACATTATGGCAATGAACAAGAATACTAATGTCTAAGTGAGTGAGTACTAGCTTTAACATGTGATCGGCTTGGGAACTTGCACAAGAGTATAATGGCCTGGCTGATCATATGTGCGGTGTATGATTAACACTCACAAGGAACAAGAGATGCACAAGAAGGGTATGATCACATATATATACTAAAATACTTTCCACCCCGACTGGTATAATAGATCCAACCATGGTATGCTATGGCATGGGATTCTCTAAGAAGGTAGCAAATCTTCCCGAGAATCAGTATCTGTACATGCACAAGATAACTAATGAAACAAGACTTGCACAAGATATACCATATAAAAGGAATAATATCTCATGACGAGATCCGGATATACCAATCCGTGTAACCATCATGTCAAGAAATATGGATATCTACACTAAATACAATGAACATAGAGGATATCATAAACGAGAAACTATCAGAGAATGTACTCACCTGAAGTCCACTCAATAGTCTCACAGATGTTTGATATGGTGCCTCGAAGACCTAGATATGGAATACAATATCAATATAAGGTTCTGGAAAGCAAATAAGTTAAACTAGTCAATTTCTAGGCCAACAAGTCAACTCTAAGTCAAAAGTCAAACTATGGTCAACTATAAGGTCAACTATTGTCAACTATGGTCAACTGCCTAATTCTAGGTTGCAAAAGTCTAACACAAGGATATTGGGTTCAAATACTAAAGTCTAGGTCACAAAACCCATATCTTAAATACTAGGATACCGTATCTCTGGATACGTAAATCCAGAAAGGAAAACATCACATACAAATGCCAAAATAATATTATTAAATAAAATCTTAAAGACAAACATTAATTAGGTACCTTGGTTTTGAACCAACTTGGTATCACAACATAAACCCATAATCTTGATACCCCAAACCCAATACCTTGGGTATCCCCAATACCTTTGTACTTGCCTTGGTATCTCAAGGTAATACCCAAAAACTTATTTGTACTAACTACCCGTTAGTATATATATGCTATACTAATTATTATACATATAGTATACTATAAGTACTATTAGCAATTACGAATGTATCTACATATATATATTAAATACCATATATATATGTATATACCTATATATATAAATATCTAAAAACTGCCAAACTGTCACTAATGATCGCTGTTGATTGTCGCTGAAGCCACTGATACTCTGCTGTTTTAGCGACGGTTCTGCGGCCGTCGCTAAACTGTTGTCGCTGCTGCTACTGTATGCTTTTGTTGTTGTTGTTGTGCTATTGTGACGCTATTGTTGCGACACGGCTGATGTCGCCTTTGCTACTGTCGCTATAAACAGTATATATATATATATATATATATATATATATATATATATATATATATATATACCACTATATAATTTATACTTACATCTATAATTATTAATACATGTAATTACTACATATGAATATACATACACTCATACTCCTCACATACATATATATATATATATATATATATATATATATATGTAGTAACATATGTATATATATAACACAATATCTAATTACATATATTTAGCTTACAACTTATAAGATATATATATATATATATATATATATATATATATATATATATATATATATATATATATATATATATATATACACAATATTACATATTACAATATAGTATCATATATATATAGCTACCACCATATAAAATATGTACATAATAAATACATGGTAACATACACACCTATATATATATATATATATATATATATATATATATATATATATATGCTTACATATATATAAACATACAATAATATGTAACACTAATTATATAAATATAATAACATATAATTATCTATTGAACACATACATATCTATACATACTAATATATATAATTATACTTACATGTAGAAGAATAGCCATATAACAATATATACACATATAGTATATACATAGATACATAGATCTAGGGCACAATATTACATAAATATAATTACACAACAATGTATATATATATATATATATATATATATATATATATATATATAATTTTCATCACAATGAACAGAGAAATAGATCCACAATTTAAATTACACAAACACATGGATCGTACCACCCCGTATCCCACTAGATCTAGGATACGCTTGCGACACGAGTCTACCACACATCCAAACATACTCCGAAGGACACGAGCAAGTCATATATATTATTTATGAACAATACATAGAGTCAAATACAAATCTACTTGTCTGTGTCAAAATATGACATGCTCAAAGTCCCGTGTCGGAGGAAAAACCCCCAAATCAATATGTACCACCAAATTGGTGGGATACGACCTACACATACCCAATTATGGACACGACACTAGTCCCAACACACAAGCATATGCCAAATTGATCAATAGGACCAATTGATACACACAACAAATGTCAATCTCGGAATTCCGCCAAAATTGACACAAAAAGCACCATAACTTTCACAATAGGCCTCCTATGAACACAAAACCAAATTCTATGGGTAGCCTATGCATATGGATTGATTTCTCATGGTTAAATCTCAAATTTAGAACCTAATTTAAGGGAAAAAACTGAATTATATCTATTGGAAGATGGATTCCCAATGCAACCTCTAAAATTGATGAAATTGGCCTTCAACTTGTAGATCCTTGCTCCTCTTTATAGATCCTTGTTTTCTCCTTCTAGATCCTTGCTCTACTAGTCTCCAATGGTAATTTGGGAAGAAATTAGGATAAAATTTGGTAGGAAAATAAAGTGGGAATAAAGGAATTTGGTTGAGGAAAATTCTAGATCTAGTTTCCAAATGAAAGGAGGAGAGAAAAATTAATTTTCCCTCTCTATATAGGCCGGCCCCTCTTTTCCCTCCCTCAAGATACTATGAATTGTCCAATTTAATCCATCTCATGAAGAAATATTTAAGGAGGTAAGCTTCTAGTCTAATGGTTTAATTAATTTAATCCATCTCCTAATCAATGGGCTTTCTAGTTGGGCTCAAATCTAACAATTAATGCATGTTGGTCCATGAGTCTAAACTAAACTAGTTAGGTCCACTGACACAAGTCCAAAATAAATAAATAACATCTATCAACAATTAAATAATATAACAAATAATTATTTAACATTCACAATATTTAATTAAATATAAAATTACTAAAATACCCATTTCTAGAAATTGTGGTAGTGACAAGTCTACCCTCCTTAAAATATTTCGTCCTCGAAATTCAAAGACAAAAACTACCCCCAGAAACAACAGACCATAACAAAAGAACAAAACTAAGAACATAATTAACTATGAAAGAACATAACATAACTAGGAAATAACATACCTCAAAGCACAAAAGAATATGGATAGTGATCTCGTATTTCATCCTCCCTCTCCTAGGTAGACTCTTCCGGAGAGTGATGCCTCCATGCGATACGCACCAAAGGAATAGTCTGGTTCCTCAGCACCCTCTCTCTCTGATCCAGAATCTTAACTTGCTGCTCTGGATAGTTAAGAGTAGGGCCCACCTCTATCTCGAGTGATCCAATACATGACTAGGTGGCAAGTCTAGTCTATAAGCAAATACACCAACCCTCTCTAGAATAGTGAAAGGTCCGATGAATCGCGGACTAAGCTTTCCGTCTCCACTGAAGTGAATCGTGCCTCGTGTCATAGAAATCCTCAGAAACACCAAACTACCCACCTAGAATAAAATACCACCTTAAGAACTTAATCTATAACAAACAACCAATAACAAGCACAAAACAAAAATCTAATTATACCTCAAACTCCAAAGGTCTCTGATGGCTATCGGCCAAATGCCGCTGTCTGTCCTGTGCCACACGAAGTATGTCTCTGATCAACTGAAACTTCTCCGCTGTATCTACAACCATCTCTGGCCCAAGAAGAACTCTCTCTCCAACATCATGCCATGACAAGGGAGTACGACACCTCCGACCGTACAGAGCTTCAAAAGATGATATCTCTATACTAGCCTGGTAACTGTTGTTATAAGCAAACTCTACCAAATAAAGATGGTCCTCCCAAGGACCCCTGAAATCTAGTTCACAAGTCCGCAACATATCTTCGAGAGGATGAATAGTCCTCTCTGACTGCCCATCTGTCTGGGATAATATGTAGTACTGAACTTGAGCTGAGTGCCCAAACTCTCCTACAAACTCTTCCAGAAATGAGAAGTAAAATGACTATCCTGATCCAAGACTATACTGACAAAAATACTATGTATCCTAACGATCTGTCTCATATACGTCTCTGCCAGCTTCTCCATAGACAAACCCACATTGAAAGGCAAAAAGTGGGCTGACTTGGTCAACCTATCAACGATGACCCAAATCGCGTCTTTTGCTCCTGGAGATCGTGGAAGTCCGGACACAAAATTCATAGTAATATGCTCCCACTTCCACTCTGGAATGGGTAATGGCTGAAGTAAACCTCCTGGCCTCTGCCTCTCGGCTTTCACCTACTGGCACACTAAGCGTCTAGATACAAACTGTGCCACTTCCCTCTTCATGCGATACCACCACACACTCTCTCGCATATCCCGATACATCTTGTTGGCACCTGGATATATGGAATACTGAGAGCGATGCGCTTCCTGTAACACCTCCTCACACAGCTCCCCACTAGGCACACAAAATCTAACTCTATGCCTCAAAGATCCATCATCAGCAATGATGAAATCATCCTCCAATCCTGCTCTCACCTGAGCTCTGATGCTCCTCAGAGATACATCCTCATACTGTGCTGCCTTGATCCTGTCCATCAAATCTGAATGTATCTGCAATCCCCACATCTGCATATCACCACCAGGAACTATCACCTCAATGCCCAAGCTCTCCAAGTCCTCCAACAAATATCGATCCTGCGTCAAGAACATAGCTATCGGATACCTACTCAAAGCATCGATAACTACATTAGCTTTTCCAGGATGATACTGCAAAGATATATTAAAATCCTTTATCAGTTCTAACCACCGACGCTGCCTCATGTTCAACTCCTTCTGCATGAAAACGTACTTCAAGCTCTTGTGGTCTGTGAAGATCTCCATACTCTCTCAATACAAATAATGTTTCCACAGCTTCAGGGCGAAGATGACTGCTGCCAAATCCAAATCATGGGTAGGATAGTTTTTTCCATGAGGTCGCAATTTCCTGGATGCATAGGCAATCATTTTCCCATTCTGCTGAAGAACACAACCCAAACCTTTCCCCGATGCATTACTACAAATAGTAAAACCTCCAGACCCTGATGGCAACGTCAAAATAGGGGCAGACGTCAACCTCTTCTTCAACTCCTCAAAAGCAATCTGGCAATCCTCCTTCCAAACAAACTCTACATCCTTCCTGGTGAGTCTGGTCATCGGCTTGGCAATATACGGAAAATCTTGCACTAACTTCCTGTAGTAGCCTGTCAATCTCAAGAAACTCCTGATCTCTGCTACCGAACTCGGGGTCTTCCAAGATTCTACTGCTGCGATCTTCTTCGGATCCACTGAAATACCATCACCAGTCACAACATGCCCCAAGAACTCTACCTTGTCTCAGAAGAACTCACACTTGGACAACTTCCCATATAGCTTCTCCTTCCTTAGCACATCCAACACAATCCTCAAATGCACCTCATGCTCCTCCGGTGTCTTCGAGTATATAAGTATATCGTCGATGAATACCACCACGAACTTGTCAAGGTACTGATGAAATACCTTGTTCATCAAGTTCATAAATACCGCTGGTGCATTAGTCAAACCAAACGATATCACCATAAACTCATATTGACCATACCGAGTTCTAAAAGCAGTCTTCGGTATGTCCACCGGCTTCACCTTCACCTGATGGTAGCCTGATCTCAAATCTATCTTAGAAAACACCTTGGCACCACTCAACTGATCGAACAAATTATTAATCCATGGCAAAGGGTACTTATTCTTGATAGTGAGATTATTCAAAGCCCTGTAATCAATGCACATGCACACCGATCCATCCTTCTTCTGTACAAACAATACCGAGGCTATCCACGGTGAAGAACTCGACCTGATAAACCCCTTATACTGCAATTCGTCCACCTACTTCTTCAACTCGACCAACTCGTTGTTGTTTACTCTATAGAAATGTTGTAAAATTGGTTCTGTACCTGGCACCAAATCTATAGAGAATTTAATATCTCGATCGAGCGACAACCCTGACAATTCCTCAGGAAACACATCCAAGAATTCTGCTATCAACGGATGCGGCAACTCCTTGTCTTCCACCATAGCTCCACAAATAATGCGTTCTCCCTGCTCTGCAGCTCCTCTAGCAAACTCGAACTCTGGCTCTCCCGGCTGACCAAACAAAACTCTACCCCCTCTACAATCTATGCTAGCACAGTGCCTACTCAACCAATCCATCCTGAGTACAATGCCTCCCCCAGTCATGATCTTGCAAGTCCTAAGCAAAGACTCAGCTACCAAACCATGCTTCAGAGCAAAAGAAATAGATACAAAACTATGGGAAGCATCACTATCAAACAAAGCTAAAGCTAGAATAGAATCAAGAATAATAGAACCTGTAATGACATCTCCGGTGGGTTCGTCCTCCTCGACGGTCATAGCAAATGCTTGTCACTGACGTGCACCTCCCTGTTGCGGATGCTGGACATAACGCTGCTGCTGTGTCAGAAGCGGTCCCCTCGGTTGTACTGCAGATGGTCTTGTCTGTGCCCTCGGAGCTGAAGTTACTCCCTAAACTGCACGACGAGGATTGGAAGGACACTCCCTCAGCTGATGCCCTTCAGTACCACAATACAAACAAACTCCCAACCTCTTCCTGCAAACTTCCCAGATGTGGTCGGGCTTCTTACAGAAATAGCAGAAAGATTGTTGTAACTGTCTCTACTGCTGTGGTGCCTAGTAAAAAGGTGCCCTAGCTGGAGTCTGGTGCTGCTGCGACTGCTGGAAAGGCCTGGACTAGAAATGAGGATGTTTTGCAGATACAGTACCGCTTTTAGCCCCCAGAAAAGAATCACGGTCTCTCTTGGACTTCAAACCCAACTCCCGCTCAACCTTGTGTGCATCCGCAAGTATCTCCGAGTATGTCTCACAAAAAGACGGAATGAGGATCTTCACTTCCCAGTTTAGACCCTCATGAAAATGAATAGCCCGAACCTCCGGCTCTCTCACCAAATACTCTGTAAATTGGCTCAACCTGCTGAACTCCGCAGCATACTTCTCCACAGACATGCTCCCCTGAATGAGACTCTTAAATAGTCTCCCCAAGTCTAGCCTGTCTGTCCGAGCGAAAAACTTCTTCTTGAAGAGGTCCTTGTAAACCCCCTCACCCAAAATTAGGCCTACTTTGCTTAGATAATGAAATTAGGGCTGGTTTGAACCCAAATAGAAATAGAACATTTTATTTATTTAATTATGCAATATTTATGTCACATAGGACACATTACTGTTGCTTCGATAATTGGAGCACTACACTAGCCACTGCCTTCCTACAAACTTCACACCCTTGTCCTAGACATGCCCGCCTGCTATTCTGACCTCGGTGTAACTTATAATTATGCTCTCTTGTGCTATATTTTAGTCGCACAATAAATGTCGCAGACGTTATTTCCTAATTCTAAATAAATTCTAACTTTGTACCCTTGTGCGTTCCAATCAAAATTGGAGACACAATCTTGACCGTTTTGTGCAACCCAAATTTATGATAAAATTCTATACTGAATCCTCTACGTCCATGACACCTGTGTCCCACCTAATTCTTCTCCATGTACTTCTAATTAATTCCAGAATACCTTGCGCAGTAATTTTAATTAAATTAATTCAATTTCCATCTTGGTACAATTTTCCAATAGTTGGGCGCTTTTATGCAAAAGTGCATTGAGGTGTCCACACCATTGGACAATATATGAAGAAATCTATTTTTTCCCTTCATATGAATTTTTCCAACAATTTTCGGAATGTGCAACGCGCAACATCGTCCCCTTTATTTTAAACCTATTCTTTTATTTAAACAATGCATTTATAGCCCTCCAACGTCCCCATGTGAGGCCAAGGCCCATCCCAAGTAGGATGTTGACCAAGCCCAAGTTTTCTAGGTCAACACAAACCCAAATTCCACATGTATAAATATACATAACTTTTCTTTTCTTTTCTTTTCTTTTCTTTTCTTTATTATTTTTTAACACCCAAAACCTAAAACTCCTAGCCGACAATACCCCCTTCCCTATTCATCCTCCTTCCTCTCCTTCCCTGCGCAGACCGGCCGAAGATCGCCGGACTCCACCTGCACCACCTCCCCCTGCTCTCTTCTCCATCCTCCTCCGTTCCCTCAACTCCCCTCGACCCGCCGGATCCCGTCGACGACACCCCGGCCGCCTGCACCATCAGGCCGACCTGAGCCGAGCCTACTCCACTTGCACCTCGACAGCAACCCGAGCCGCTGCTCTCCGCTGAACTGCCTCGCTGGAGACAGCCATGACCATCTCCACCTCTCCTTCTCTTCTTCCTCTCCTCCTCTTCCACTGCCCCTCACCATCTTCGCCGGACTTCCTCCTGCAGCATCGCCATTGATCTCCCCCTCCCATCGTTGACTCGTCTACACCACCACCATGACGTCTTCCCTGCCTCGATCTCCCTCGACCAGAGACCTCGCCGGACCTCGATGAACCGCCAGCAACTACCCCGTTCTCCTCCTTCGACCTCTTCCTTCTCCCTGTGCATCCTCCTTCCTCGTTCACCGCCGGCAGCACTAACACCACAACACCACCAGCACTTTATCACCACCATTACTCCAACTCAGCCCCCCTAACGACCATCTCCTCCCTGTTCTCTTCTCCTTGACCCGCCTGAGCATCCCCGGCCGTCCCCATCTCTTCCCTGTCCTGCTCCTCCTCCTCCTCCTTGCCGAACTCCGGCAGCCTCCATAACCACAGCCATCATCCTCATCATTAGCATCATCATCATCACACCATCCTCCACACCATCATCCTCTTCATCATCATCTTATCAACTCTTATCATCATTCCCTTCACCATTACCATTATCATTATCATCATCATCACACATAATCCCCATCAATATCACCATCCTCGTCATCGTCCTCGTCAACACCATCGTCCTCGTTATCACCATCATCCACATTATCGTCCTCGTCATCACCATAGTCTATATCATCGTTATTACCATCATCCATATCATCATCCTCGTTATCACCATCATCCACATCATCATCCTCGTTATCACCATCGACCACATCATCGTCCTTGTCATCACCATCATCCACATCATTATCCTCATCATCACCATCATCCATATCATCATCCTCGTCATTGCCATCATCTACATCATCATTCTCGTCATCACCATCGACCACATCATCGTCCTAGTCATCACCATCATCTATATCATCATCCTCGTCATCACCATCATCCATATCATCATCCTCATCATTACCATCGACCACATCATCGTCCTCGTCATCACCATCGTCTACATCATCTCCTTGTCATCACCATCATCCATATCATCGTCCCCGTCATCACCATCATCCCCATCATTATCCAAACCATCACCATCACCCTAATCATTGACCTAATTGCCACCCTAATCATAATTATCATCATCATCTCCACCCTCGTAATCATCACTGTCATCGTCGTCATTATGGACCCGTCACCCTTTTCAGATGACCTGTAGCAGTCACCCCCAATTCTCGTGTATGTACACGCTGACCCCGAGGATATTGGATTATTCTATGCGACTTCCGGAGTAGGTTATTGGGACTACATAGCTTCTTGCCAGGAAAGTATACCTTGCCAAATTGTTTACAGTACTTTTGCATGCTATTTTTATTTCTGTATATTCATTGCCTTTCCATATATTTATTTGCATGTGTAGTTTCGTTCAGTCATTACTATATATTAGATATATTGACACACACTTGACACATAGTATCATTAGAGGAAAATCATTAGGCGTATGGGCTTTAACCACTCTGGTAAACCGTAGTATATAGCTCGGACTACGGGCGTGTGTTGCACTGGTCGCTACCTCCGAGGTATGTCAATTTTTGTAGAGTCGTGCTAGTCCCTACCCCCGAGGTATGACAATTTCTGATGTTCTAGACGGGTGTGTGAGTTATGAGGCTTAGATCGAGTAGCCTACCCTTACCCATACGTCAAAAAGTTGTCCTCATTTGCATTCATATAGATTTGTCTTGTACAGCGTACTTATTTATTTTCAAATATTATGCATGTTTACTGTATTCAATTGGCTTGCTTCTATGTATCTTGTTATGTCCTTCTGAGGATCTGGTCCCTTGCCAGGTATAGACGACCATGAGTATCCGTAGGAGTACAGACCCGGACCTGACGCTTTACCTTCTGCCGAGGAGACCTTACCCACTGAGCCTCACTGATTATCTCTAGCGATGGCTACTTTAGCTGACACTCTTATCAGCATTTTATTCTATATTAGAGATTCTACTCTTCTCTCTCATTTAGTTTGATATAGTCATTGGTAGCGGATTTGTCTCCACCCGACTATCATTTATGGATTATTCAGGCTCTTTATTTTAGTTTATTTATTTATTTCTATGACTGGTTGTGTGGATTAGATTAGTAGTTCTGTGACTTATGACAATAAATATATACCACATGTGAGTTTTATTCATATTACAGCGTACGTGTGTATATTGGTATCCATATATTGGAGTTGTCATATATACACGGCTGGCATGCTTATGTGTCCTAGTCCTACGTATTTTGGGACTGGGGCATGACATGTTTTTGTGGTGTTCCATGCAGGTCGATAGCATATTGTCTCGATTACGTTACTGTACCGAGCAAGCCTGCATTAGGATTAGAGTATAGAATCTCATCCACAAGTGACTATGACTCATCTTCCTTCCCATCTGTTCTATCTAAATAATCGCATCCTGCTTAATTCATGTGCTTTCCAGTATAGCCTTCTCCTAGAACATAGGAACCTTTGTTGTTAGAATGATAATTAGGGTAACACACCTACCAAGAATACAACTAGAGTTTTGATACATCACTAAGTTTAGAATATCTAGTGGGCCCTAGCATTCCTTATCTATAGATTGGTCTACCATTATCCCTTGAGATATTTATGAAGGACTTGAGAGTGGTGTAGACACTACTAGAGTTAATTAGAAATTTAACCATATTGTTTGACCCTAGTATTAAGGGACCAATAGAAATCCAAGGTCGAATATTAGGACCAACCCTAACTTTTATAGTGAGATAGTATTATAAAACTATATATTTAGATTCTTGTCTTGATAGCTAGCAGGACAATACCTTAGGAAGCCAAGAGCATAAAACAAACACTTCCCTAGATCCTTGAACACAGAGATTAGCATACCACCTTCCCCTTAGAAAACCATGATATTATCTAGAGCCTTTCTATTTAAATTCAAATCTTGTAACTCTGACAAATTTAGCGCTTTCTATTGCGCGACGATTGATTATGTTTATTCTTCTCTTCTCTCAACACGTGCCACCTAACCCTTTCATACTTACTATTAACACTAGTTGTATAAGCACTATGATTAAGACTTAAGATGACTAATACCTTTTAATGCAATAGGATACCCTAATAAGTACCAAGACCCTTCCTCGTAGACCTTAGCAAGAGCTTCTACTGTATCCTTAAGGCAGTACAATATTAGTAAATTCTTTTAAGTTTGGTAGTATGCCTCATAACATAGTATCACATAGTCCTATTGACCCATTGATGTAGTGTAATGGAATGACACCAACTTTAGACTTGCATAAGAAGATAATGTTTATTCAGACAGTATAACTTAGAGGTCCATACCCCTATTTGGTCGACTAACGACTTAGACAAGGAGTTAGTATGACAACTGTAGAGACTGTAGAGTCTTATCTTTTTGTGACCTTGAATTATTGTGTACCTTCTCTCATCATAATCTAGTGTACTTATATTTTTTGTACTACCTCGACTTATGCTGCTATTTTATAGCCTAGTTTTGCAAGCTTATTCTTTTATCGAGCTTGATCATGATATTGTATTATTGGGGACGCCTATTAATACATTGTCTAATTAGAACCAGTATATTAAGGTCTAGCTAACCTTAGTACATTTGGTTCACCCTTCGTAATACTACTTTACGTGGATTGAGATATATAGTTGACTAGTAGACATATATTTGCCCTATAGATATATCGGAGCACATCATATCAAGTACATAACAGCACCGATGTGAGCATGCGAATAAGAAATTACCAAATAGTATTTCAATCCACAACTGCCTTGACAATTCTCATTTGAATTCTTTAAAACTCTTTGATTCACATACTTCTATTCTATTACCTCCTCTTTGAACTTTGAGTTTGATACACTGATAAGTACTAGATATACCCTATAGGCTAATCATATGACTTGGTGACTCCCTTTTAATAATTGATTAAGGGCATATCATAAATGATATGTTGGTGTTAAAACTTTGAGAATTAAATAACATGATTAAATAATTTGAGGCATAGCTTTCTTAGATGTATAGTCTTAGATGAAAGATGGATAAATTCTAAGTTGGGTAGAAACCACATTGTCAACTTGAGGTGAATTCTTTTAGACTGTGACCAAGTGAGATTAGATAGAGAGAAACCAAACCTTGTTTTAATTTCGAGGACAAAATTATTTTAAGTTGGGTAGTTTGTAAACCCCCTCACCAAAAATTAGGCCTACTTTGCTTAGATAATAAAATTAGGGCTGGTTTGAACCCAAATAGAAATAGAACATTTTATTTATTTAATTATGCAATATTTATGTCCATAGGGCACCTTACCGTTGCTTCGATAATTGGAGCACTACACTGGCCACTGCCTTCCTACAAACTTCACACCCTTGTCCTAGACATGCCCGCCTGCTATTCTGACCACGGTGTAACTTATAATTATGTTCTCTTGTGCTACATTTTAGTCGCACAATAAACGTCGCCGACATTATTTCCTAATTCTAAATAAATTCCAACTTTGTACCCTTGTGCGTTCCAATCAAAATTGGAGACACAATTTTGACCGCTTTGTGCAACCCAAATTTATGATAAAATTCTACACTGAATCCTCTATGTCTATGACACCTGTGTCCCACCTAATTCTATCCCCATGTACTTCTAATTAATTCCAGAACACCTTGCGCAGTAATTTTAATTAAATTAATTCAATTTCTATCTTGGTGCAATTTTCTAATTGTTGGGCGCTTTTATGCAAAAGTGCATTGAGGTGTCCACACCATTGGACAATATATGAAGAAATCTATTTTTCTCCTTCATATAAATTTTTCTAATAATTTTCGAAATGTGCAACACGCAACATCGTCCCCTTTATTTTAAACCTATTCTTGTATTTAAACAATGCATTTATAGCCCTCCAACATCCCCATGTGAGGCCAAGGCCCATCCCAAGTAGGATGTTGACCAGGACCAAGTTTTCTAGGTCAACACAAACCTAAATTCCATATGTATAAATATACCTAACTTTTCTTTTCTTTATTATTTTTCAATACCCAAAACCTAAAACTCCTAGCCGACAATACCCCCTTCCATATTCATCCTCCTTTCTTTCCTTCCCTGCGCAGACCAGCCAGAGACCGCCGGACTCTACCTGCACCACCTCCCCCTGCTCTCTTCTCCATCCTCCTCCGTTCCCTCGACTCCCCTCGACCCGCCGGATCCCGTCGACGACACCCCGGCCGCCTGCACCATCAGGCCGACCTGAGCCGAGCCTACTCCCCCTACACCTCGATAGCAACCCGAGCAGCTGCTCTCCGCTGAACTGCCTCGCCGGAGACAGCCACGACCATCTCCACCTCTCCCTCTCTTCTTCCTCTCCTTCTCTTCCACTGCCCCTCGCCATCATCGCCTGACTTCCTCCTGCACCATCGCTATTGGTCTCCCCCTCCCATCGTCGACTCGTCTACACCACCACCATGACGTCTTCCCCGCCTCGATCTCTATAGGGTTAGGGTTCACAACCATGGAGAATAGAAGAAGAAAGAAGAGGAATAGAGCACTTACTTGAACTTGGGAGAAGGAAAGAAGAAGAAATGGAGAATGGAGAAGAAGAAGAAGAAGAAGAAGAAGAAAAAGAAGAAGAAGTGAAGAAGAAGATGAAAATGGGGAGGGGGAGCTGCTGTTTTAGTCGGGTAGGGGGCTGTGGGAACCGGCCAAGCACAAATAAAGGGGTTTCCCTAATGTCCAAAAGTCCAAAATGCCCTCATCTCACTTGGGTTTGGGTTTCGGGTTCCAAAAGCACTCAAACTAACTCCAAATCTCTCCAACTAACCCACTAAAAATATAATAAATATTCTAAACCCAAAAATAGGTCTCATAAGGGTGTGGGTTGGGTCGGACATGGGTCCACTAGGGTCTGACATGGGTCCAGGCTAGCCAAAACCCTAAAATAATCAAATAAAAATAATACAATCATTAATTAAATATAAATACAATTAAATATAAATAATACACAATTAACCAAATTAAAATAAAAAAGTACCCGGCCCTGGAAATGGGGTGGTGACACTAGCCAATGTATCCAATATTTAATCTAAAATATTCAATGTTATCCAATACCAACAAGGACAGTATCCGATACCATCTCCATAATTAAGGTAATATCCCATGACTGACGATCCAATAACAATACCAATCCATGTACCATCGTGTCAAGAATCATAAGTAACATCTCTAAATACTTGATTATAGTGGTAATCAAATAATAGAAACTATCAGAGAATGTACTCGCCTGTGGTCCAGAGCAAATAATAAGAAATGATGTCCGAACTGGTGTCACAGACCTATATATGGAATATTATATTAATACAAGTTTTTGGGAATGAAAATAAATTAAACTAGTCAACTTCTAGGTCATAAAGTCATTTCTAAGTCAAAAGTCAAACTAGATCAACTCTAAGTCAACTATGGTCAACTATAGTCAAACTAAGGTCAAACTATAGTCAACTACCTATTTCTAGGTTGCATAAGTCTAATACAAAAATATTGGATTCAATACTAAAGTCTAGGTCACAAAACTATATCTTAGGATACCAGGATACCGTATCTCGGGATACGTAAATAGGTAAAACATACATACAAATATTGTCAAACAATATTAATATATATATAAAATCTTAATATTAAATGGATACCTTGGTTTTGAACCAACTTGGTTTTACAAAACTAAACCAATATTGATACCCAAACCCAATACCTTGGGTATCCTCAATTACCTTGGCATTTACCTTGGTATCTCAAGGTAATGCCATCTAGTATATATTACCTACCCAATCTCTAAACTATAGGCTAATATGTATTTATCTAATACAACTACAAGCTATAACTATTAATATTTACTAATACCTAACTACCTATTACTACTAACATATTTTATATACTAATACATAGATATTAACTTAACATATGACACACATCTACTAACTTACCCCATAATATAATATATGCTACACTAAATATTATATATATAGTATATTAAAATACAAATAGCAATTAGGAACATATTTACATATATATATTAGTACCCTATATATACTATATATATATATAACTATTATAAATAAGTATCTAATATTAATAAAAACTGCCAAACTGTCGCTAAAACTATATCCGCTGTCGCTGAAGACTGTTGTTGATGCTGATACACTACTGTTTTGGTGACAGTTTTCTGCAATTGTCGCCAAAGCCGTCGCTAAAGCTCCTGATACGCTGCTGATACTGCTGCTATTTCAGCGACAGTTTTCTGCAACTGTCGCTGTTTCTCCTGCTATTGCTGTGTGCTATTACTGCTGTTGCGACACTGTAATCTGTCGTTGTAGCTCCTGCTCTATAATATATATAACAAGACATATATATTATATATATATATATATATATATATATATATATATATATATATATATAACTCATAAATATATTTACTAAATATACACATATAACTACTACTAACGAATATACATACACCCATACATATATATGTACATAATAACTATATGTAACATACACACACATACATTGTAATATATATATATATATATATATATATATATATATATATATATATATATATATATATGTATATATATATGTATATATATATGTATATATATATATATATATATATATATATATATATATATATATATATATATATATATATATATACATATATAATTATACAATAATATGTATATATATATATATGTATATATATATATGTATATATATATATATATATATATATATATATATATATATATATATATATATATATATATATATAAGTATAATATAACCACTTATATATTTATATATATACATAATACATAACCACAACTTATATATACTACAATATATATAATATATCTTACATATAGAAGAAATAGTTACATAATAAATATATACACACATAGCATATACATAGATACATAGATCTAAGACACAATATTACATAAATATATATACACAACATTATATATATATATATATATATATATATATATATATATATATATATATATATATATATATATATATAATTACACTTCTCCATGAATGAGAACACAAGAGAAAATATATCTATAATTAAATTGCACACGCATGGAACGTATCACCCCGTATCCCACTAGATCTAGGATACGCACGCGATACGAGTCCACAACACATCCAAACGTACCCCGAAGGACAGGAAAAAATCATATATATTATTTATGAACAATACAAAGAGTCAAATATAAATCTACGTGTCCGTGTCAAAATATGACATGCTCAAAGTCCCGTATCGGAGGAAAAACCCCCAAATCAACACGTATCACCAAATTGATGGGATACGACCTACACGTACCCAATTGTGGACACGACACTAGCTCCAAACACACAAGCACATGCCAAATTAATCTATAGGATCAATTGATACACACAATAAATGTTAATCTCGAAATACCCCCAAAATTGACACAAAAAATACCATAACTTTCTCAATAGGCCTCCTATGAACACAAAACCAAATCCTATGGGTAGTCTATGCATATGGGTTGATTTCTCATGGTTAAATCTCATATTTAGAACCTAAATTAAGGGAAAAAACTGAATTGTACCTATTGGAAGATGGATTCCCAATGAATCCTCCAAAATTGATGAAATTGACTTCCAACTTGTATATCCTTGCTCCTCTTTGTAGATCCTTGCTTCCTCCTTCTAGATCCTTGCTCTTTTAGCCTCCAATGATGATTTGGTAAGGAATTGGGTAGAAATTTGGTAAAGATTTGATGAAATTTGGTTGAGAAAAATTCTAGATCTAGATTTGGAATAAAAAATGAAGAGAGGGAAAAATTTTATCCCCTTTATATAAGCCTCACTTGCCCCCTCCCTCAAGCTACTATATAAAGTCTAAAATACCTCTTGAGGCCTCTCATGAAGAAATTAATTAAGGAGGGAAGGTTCTAGTCTAATGGGTTTAACTTAATTAATCATCCTCCTAATAAATGGGCTTCTAATTATTGGGCTCAAATCTAACTAAAATTAAATGTTGGGTCTATGGATCTATTCTAAACTAGTTAGGTCCACTACACAAGCCCAAAAATAAATCTAACATTCTAATAATAAATAAATAAATAAATATTTAACATGCACAATATTTAATTAATTATAAAATGACCAAAATACCTTTCCTAGAAAATACGGTAGTGACAAGTCTACCCCCCTTAATATAATTTTGTCCTCGAAATTTAAGGGTGATCGTACTCCTTCTAGGTCAAACCCCCAGCAATCATAGTCTAATAAGGTCTTATCTAAAACCACACAAAGAACAGTACTCTGCAAAGAATAACATGCATGGTTATGGTCTCCGTCTGTCTTATTACTACTGTCTTTGTCAGGGTATTCTATAGCTACACTAACTATATAACACAAGCATCCAAAAGGTACTAAAGAAGCAATCAATCAAAATAGATAGAAAGAAAGAACAGACTCGCTAACCCATCACCTGTAGTATTGGTCTCCTCGACCGTCATCGCAAATGCTCCGCCCTGCCGAGGTAGCTCCCTCTGCGGGTGATGAGCAATCTGCGGTGCTACAGGTGGCCTAACTCCACCTCTCTGCCCTCGATCTGCACCATGGCCTAGATATTAAAGGGTACAGAGACAATCCTTCACCATATGCTCCGTTGATCCACAATGTAAGTATGCTCCAAGTCTCTTCCGACACATCTCCTAAGTGTGCCCAGTCTTCTTAAAATAGGTGCATTGAGGAGCCTGTTGCACCTGTCTTTGAGGCTGCTGTGGTATCTGCTGTACTGGAGCTTGTACTGGAGCAATAATTGGTTCTAGCATCTGATATTGATGCTGATAAGCTCTGAACTATACTGGAACTGTTGTTGCTGGAACCGCGGCCTCTTTGTCGGTCCCGCACTGCTACTGTTACCCCCAAACATATCACGGTCCCTCTTTGACTTTAAGTTCCACTCCTGCTCGACCTTGCGTGCCTCCGAAAGTATCTCAGAATACGTCTTGTAGAAAGACGGAATAAGAATCTTCACTTCCCAATTTAGACCCTCGCGGAAATGGATAGCCCGAACTTCTGGCTCTCTCACCAAGTACTCCGCAAATTGACTCAGCCTCCCGAACTCTGTGGCATACTCCTCTACGGACATGCTCTCTTGTGTAAGGCTCTCAAACTACCTTCCTAATTCCAATCTGTCCGTTCGAGCAAAGAACTTCTTCTTAAAAAGATCCTTGAATACCTCCCAAGACTACCCTGCATCAGTAAGAATTGGCTCATTACTAAACCAAGTGCGGGCAACGTCGAACAATTGAAGTCCTACCGCCTCAACCTTCATATCCTCCGCAAGACGGGACACCTTCATGAGACGCTCGATATCTTCAAGCCAATCGTCAGCATAGACTATACCTTCTGTCCCCTTAAAAACTCGTGGCTCAAGCTTCTTAAAATTTTGAATGTTGCCTGGCTTGATCTGAATATCCTGTGGCTGTGGAGGAGCCTCTCTCTGAACTGCTACAATAGCTACTTGATGCGCATTTTCTATACTCTGCCACATCATATCTGACTGCCTGTACTGGGCCTCTATCTGTACCCTATGTAACTCTATCATTTCTCTAAACAGTGCAACCATCGGCGCGACATCTCCTGAAAATGGAGGTGGTGGAAGTCCCTCCGAAGCAACTGGAGTAGTCCTCGGAACAGGTGGAGGAGAACCCCCGAAGGCAGGCGAGACTCATGTGTGAACTGATATCGTAGGAGGTACAAACCCTACTTCTTGAGTGGAAGATTGAGAGGTGGCAGACCTCGCAGAAACTGTTCCCGATCAATGGGATCTAGTCTTCGGTGGCATCCTGAAGACAAATCGAAACAAAAGAGATCAATTCGACACAAGAGAAAATATTATCAAGGAAGGACAACAATATTCAGAAGGAATCAAAAGTAGCGATTCAAATCAGATTGGAATTCCTAGTTGTGATTGAGTATCCCTCTCTCATCCTAGTATCCTATGTCCTATATCCTATCACAGGCTCGCAGTAGTACAACTAAGTCATCACACTACTACGATATTGTACTATTGCGAAGCCTGACCTGCATGGGCCACCACTAAAAAAGTGTCATGACTTGCACCCGGTGTAGGGATGCAAGTCGAAAATAACGCCCAGCCTACGCCACAGCATCGGTAGTAGAATGCTGTCTTGGTCAACTATACTATCTAATTATCTCACAAAATTGCATAATCCTCCAATAATATCTCAACTCCAAGAAGAGAGTATAATCAACTTAATTCAACACAATACTCAATCACATTACTATGGCACAAGAAGATATCACAGAAGTCTAAGATAACTATGCAGTTAAAAATATAACAACAACAAATAGAAATAATAAACAAACACAATATATGCTGGAAACAAATCCGGTACCAAAATGCTAAAGAGAACTAAATATGCTAACTAGTAAACTCGGCTAAATTTCCCGGCAGTCACTCCAGAACTAGTGGGTCCAAGTCTGCACCATCTATAGGCTGAGGTCCGTAGTATGTCAGACACCAATCTTCCGGATCCTCTGAAAATAGAAGATGCTATCTACGAGGAGAATATAACTGATAATCAAGAACAATGAGAGAATAGGCAATACTAGCAACAAAATATAATCGATGCGTACAAGAATAAAGGAATGAACTAAAATATCAGAAATAGAACAATGTAATCAAGGAACTGAATAATAAAATCTACAATAACTATATGTTTTGAGATACTAACTAAATATGTGATCGGCCTGGGAGATTCAATGATTACACTACGGAGCTAACTAAACCATACGTGAATTGCATGATTAGTTAGTAGTCAATGATTACATTACTAGCCGATAGTTTCTTGATCACATATTTAATTGGTATTTCCCCCGCCCCGACTGATATGATTGATCGAATCATGACATGTCACTAGGCAATGTATCCAATATTTAATCTACAATATTCAATATTATCCAATACCAACAAGGACAATATCCGATACCATCTCCATAATCAAGGTAATATCCTATGCCTGACGATCCAATAACAATACCAATCCGTGTACCATCATGTCAAGAATCATAAGTAACATTTCTAAATACTTGAATTATAGTGGTAATCAAATAATGGAAACTATCAGATAATGTACTCTCCTGTGGTCCAGAGCAAATGATAAGAAATGATGTCCGAACTGGTGTCACAGACCTATATATGGAATATTACATTAATACAAGTTTTTGGGAATAAAAATAAATTAAACTAGTCAACTTCTAGGTTATAAAGTCATTTCTAAGTCAAAAGTCAAAGTAGATCAACTCTAAGTCAACTATGGTCAACTATAGTCAAACTATGGTCAACTACCTATTTCTAGGTTGCATAAGTCTAATACAAAAATATTGGGTTCAATACTAAAGTCTAGGTCACAAAACTATATCTTAGGATACCAAGATACCGTATCTCTGGATACGTAAATAGGTAAAACATACATACACATATTGTCAAACAATATTATTGCACATATTGTCAAACAATATTAATATATATATAAAATCTTAATATTAAATGGATACCTTGGTTTTGAACCAACTTGGTATCACAAAACTAAACCAATATTGATACCCAAACCCAATACCTTGGGTATCCTCAATTACCTTGGCATTTACTTTGGTATCTCAAGGTAATGCCATCTAGTATATATTACCTACCCAATCTCTAAACTATAGGCTAATATGTATTTATCTAATACAACTACCAGCTATAACTATTAATATTTACTAATACCTAACTACCTATTACTACTAACATATTTTATATACTAATACATAGATATTAACTTAACATATGATACACATCTACTAACTTACCCCATAATATAATATATGCTACACTAAATATTATATATATAGTATATTAAACTACAAATAGCAATTAGGAACATATTTACATATATATCAATACCCTATATATACTATATATTTAACTATTATATATAAGTATCTAATATTAATAAAAACTGCCAAACTGTCGCTAAAGCCCTGTCCGTTGTCGCTGAAGACTATTGTTGATGCTGATACACTGCTGTTTTAGTGACAGTTTTCTGCAACTGTCGTCAAAGCCGTCGCTAAAGCTCCTGATACGATGCTGATACTGCTGCTGTTTCAGCGACAGCTTTCTGCAATTGTCGCCAACTGCTGTCGTTGATTCTCCTGCTGCTGTGTTACTGCTGCTGTTTCAGCGACAATTTTCTGCAATTGTCGCCAACTGCTGTTGTTGTTTCTCCTGCTGCTACTGTGTGCTATTGTTGTTGTTGCGATGCTGTAATCTGTCGCTGTAGCTCCTGCTCTATAATATATATAACAAGACATATATATATATATAATATATATAACACATAAATATATTTACTAAATATACACATATAATTACTACTAATGAATATACATACACCCATACATATATATGTAGATAATAACTATATGTAACATACACACACATACATAGTAATATATATATATATATATATATATATATATATATATATATATAATAAAACCAATTATATATTTATATATATACTACAATATATATAATATATCTTACATGTAGAAGAAATAGCTACATAATAAATATATACACATATAGTATATACATAGATACGTAGATCTAAGACACAATATTACATAAATATATATACACAACATTATATATATATACATATATTTAATTACACTTCTCTATGAATGAGAACACAAGAGAAAATAGATCTATAATTAAATTGCACACACATGGAACGTATCACCCCGTATCCTATTAGATTAAGGATACGCATGCGCACGAGTCCACCACACATCTAAACGTACCGCGAAAGACACGAACAAATAATATATATTATTTATGAATAATACGAAGAGTCAAATACAAATCTACGTGTCCGTGTCAAAATATGACATGCTCAAAGTCCCGTGTCGGAGGAAAAACTCCCAAATCAAGACGTATCACCAAATTGATGGGATACGACCTACACGTACCCAATTATGGACATGACACTAGCTCCAAACACACAAGCACATACCAAATTAATCTATAGGATCAATTGACACATACAACAAATGTCAATCTCAGAATTCCCCTAAAATTGACACAAAAAACACCATAACTTTCTCAATAGGCCTCCTATGAACACAAAACCAAATCCTATGGGTAGCCTATGCATATGGGTTGATTTCTCATGGTTGAATCTTAGATTTAGAACCTAAATTAAGGGAAAAAACTAAATTATACCTATTGGGAGATAGATTTCTAATGAATCCTCCAAAATTGGTAAAATTGGCTTCCAACTTATAGATCCTTGCTCCTCTTTGTAGATCCTTGCTTCCTCCTTCTAGATCCTTGCTCTTTTAGCCTCCAATGGTGATTTAGAAAAGAATTGGATGAAATTTTGGTAGAGATTTGATAAAATTTGGTTGAGGGAAATTCTAGATCTAGATTTGGAATAAAAAATGAATAGAGAGAAAGTTTTTATCCCCTTTATATAGGCCTCACTTGCCCCCTCCCTCAAGCTACTATGTAAAGTCTAAAATACCCCTTGGGACCTCTCATGAAGAAATTAATTAAGGAGGGAAGGTTCTAGTCTAATGGGTTTAACTTAATTAATCATCTAATAAATGGGCTTCTAATTATTGTGCTCAAATCTAACTAAAATTAAATGTTGGGTCCATGGATCTATTCTAAACTAGTTAGGTCCACTATACAAGCCCAAAAATAAATCTAACATGCTAATAATAAATAAATAATATAATAAATAAATATTTAATATGCATAATATTTAATTAATTATGAAATAACTAAAATACCCTTTCCTAAAAAATACGGTAGTGACATATTATCATCTTGTCCTCCTTATGGAGTTGAGATTATCATTGACAGGTTATATATATTTTGTGAGATAGATAGTATTATTGACCTAGACAGTGTTCTACTACTGATGTTATCGCATAGGCTGGACGTACCCACGTACTCATGCCCGATCATCCGGGTATGGGTCATGACAGTTCTAAACACAGAAATGAACCTAGTCTCTAATTAGAAAGATCATATTTCTAATAATTGTTTGCTCACATGAATAATTAGTGTTGGTTTAGGTGAGTGGGCTAGTTCTGCTCGCCATTACGCGATATGTACTGACCTTCCTTTGTGGGCATACCCAGGTACTCAGCTTTGGGGAGTGGCTGGAACTGTCCCGAGGTATCGAAGCATTATTGGGGCATACATAAGCTCTTCTTCCATTCAAGGTGTCTTCTGTTATAAATGATATGATGTATGGAATATTGTAATTAAGTTGTATCAGTGAGATTGTAAGCCAAGACGACAAATATCAATGTAAGCCAAAGTGGACAAGTATCAATTGTATTAAAAGCTTTGTAATCTGTTGCAAGCCATGTACTCAAAGATCATTATCAATAAAGAGCTAATTTTTATTCTATTCTATTCTATTCTATTCTATTCTATTATAACGTCAATTTGTCTGCTTATTTTTTGCTGCTATATCGGTATTTCTGAGAAATATCATCACTTGTCTATTTTTTTGCCTTATACAAGTACAATCTAGGCTTATACGGCATCACATCCGTGGCTACTTTCGATTCTTCAAAATTGGGGCGTGATAGTGTGTAGGTGATCAACAAATCATAATCTTTAAATAAGTTCCAACCAATGGCTCTATCGTAATTTAAATTTCTTTTGGGTGAATATGTATTTGAGGCTATTGTGATTCGTGAAAATTTTCCAAGTCATACCATAGAGGTAGTATCGCCACAATTTTAACGCGAACATAATTTTTGCCAATTCTAAATCATGCGTAAAGTAGTTCTTCTCATGTTGCTTCAACTGTCTTGAGGTATAAGATATTATATTTTTCTTCTACATGAGAACACACCCCAAACTAAGTCTTGGCGCATCACTATAGATCTGAAATCCCTATACCCCTTCTGGAAGTGCAAGGATTGCAACAGAAACAAACTGCTACTTTAACTCCCGAAAGTTGGTTTCACAGTCGTCAGTCTATTTGAATGCGACGCCCTTCTGGGTAAAGCGAGTCAGAGGCAATTCTAACTTAAAAACCCTTCATAAATCTTCGGTAGTAGACCGCCAAACCAAGAAAGCTTCAAATTTTACTAGCCGAAGTAGGCTGCTTGTAATCTACCATCGCTTCGATCTTCTTTGGGTCAACAGTGACATCATTTGTTGAGATAACATATCCAAGGAACGATACACTTCTCATCTAGAATTCACACTTGCTCAACTTCACGTACAATTGGTGCTCTTGTTAGGTCTGTAGCACGATCCGCAACTATTTTGTATGCTTCTTCTTGTTCTTTGAATATATAAGGATATCGTCGATGAACACAATCACAAACTTGTCTAACAAGGGTTGTAAGACTCGGTTCATCATATCCGTGAATGCATCTGTAGAGTTCATTAAATCGAACGACGTAACCAAGAATTCGTAATATTTATATCTGGTAAGGAATGTTGACTTTGTCACATCTTCATGCTTAATCTTCAACTGATGATAACCTGAGTGAAGATCAATCTTCGAAAATACTGACGTTCCCTGAAGCTGATCAAATAGGTCATTTATCCTTGGCAACGAATATTGTTCTGTAATGTAGATTTGTTCAATTCTCGATAGTCAATGCACAACCGTATTGATCCATCATTTTTTCTTAACAAATATTATTGGAGATCCCCACAAAAAAATACTAGACGAATATATCCTTGATCTAGACATTCTTGCAAATAGACCTTCAGTTCCTTTAACTTTGTTGGTGCCATCATGTACGGTGCTTTCGATATCAGTCGAGTATCCAAAAAGGTGTTGATAGTGAATAATCTATCAATCTGGTGGCATTCCAGATATCTCTTCTAAAAACACATCAAGAAATTCTGTCACGACTTCAGTCTTAACTACAACTGCACCCTCCCTTCGAGTATCTCTAATAGAACCTAAGTACCCTTCGCAGCCAGAATACAATATGCACCTCTTTGTTACTGCTGATACCATCATTGTTGTCTTCGACATCGTGCCACATGAATAGGGGAAAAATATTTTTTAGGTAGATAAAACAAACCTCTCTTCTTTGTGTAGTCGATCGTCGCATGGCATGCACCAAGCCAATTCATTTCCAGAATAATATCATACTCCTTGTTGTCTATAACTATGACATCCATGGATAGCTTGCTTCCTTCGATGCAAATGTACTCATCCCTAAATTAAGCTAGTGGTCAATTCGTTCCCAGGATAATACCATACTCCTTGATGTCTAGAACTATGACATCCAAGGATATCTTTATTCCTCAGATGCAAATATACTCATCCCTACGTATTAAGATAGCAGACAAGTCTACTCCTTATGGAATACTAACACAAAGGTTCATATCTAACAATGACATGCAAAATTTAGAGCGGTTCTGTCTAGTCTGCTTTGAACAATTTGACGTGGTTTTGAACAATTCGGTGCAGTTATGTCTACTCCAATTTTCTGGGGGTTGTGGTTCACTATAGTTTTATAAAATGGGGGTTCAGTTTAACTGAATAAATAAATCCTCACCCCTAAATTCAAGAAGAAAAGCTTTAGTTCTCTGAATACTACTAAATAATATTCATGAGTCCGAATTAGAGGATCAAAAAGCTTTTCATCCAAAAGTGGGGTCTGAGGTGGATAAAAAAAAAGGTTTCACAAGGGAATCAGATGGAGGAGGGAGATTTAAATGGCGAAATCAGAACATTAATCACTCTTGGGCATGATATGAAAGTAAAAAAAGAAAAGAAAGAAGGATTTTTATGACTTCCAAAGGTTTGTTTTATTTGATGCATTTATATATTCAAATCTATGACTACAAGAAAAAAAAGGATAGTATGATCTTGGATTTTAAGGAGTTAGGAGAACGAATAAATGTTAAAAATCCATTTAAGAAATTAGGGTTGATGTTGGTAGGATTTAGACGAGCGCAATAGAAATAAGAAGCGTCGACCATCAAAACCCACAAAGGAAACACGAATTATATTTGCTACATGAGACCAAGAAAAGATCAAACGCATACAATATGTGATGGGCTATGGACTCCTAGACAAGTCACAACCTTCTATTAATTAAACAATGTAGTACAATGTATATGACACCCTTGCCCCAAGAGTTGATCCCTTGTAATTCCCATTAAGAACATACATATACAATTATCCTTAAATTTCTATTTATACGAGTTAAGCAACCCTAAATCCAGTTAGAATCCCACTTAATCATTAAGTCAACACCAAAATCAATCTGGACCGTCAATCCCCATCAAAATGCCCTAATATCGAAATAACTTTTGCTAGGTTCAAAATTTGTCGGATTTTTAGTTCAGATTTTCTCGAAAAATAACATTACCAAATTATATATCCTATTGGATATCCGACTGGAACGTACATCTAGTAAATATCATGTCGGATATATGACAGGTTTTGGTCAGTGACCCCGCATCATCAGACTACTCGATCCGCCTCTTCATCGGGCTAGATTTCCAATATACTCCTCATCTAGCCTAATAAGAGGGTGTTTTCCCACATGACTCCTCAAGCTGACTCCATGCTGGTCTTCCTATGTAACATTCGCTTCCTAAGAAAACCCATAATTAGTATTATACATATTGAAATTAGAGACTGAGTGGTTTTGATTTGATCTGATCAGGAAACCTTAATCAATACACTAAATACGTATGTAACATGTTAAAGGGTACATTTATGTTGAACGAGGATTATCAAAGCGGCATCCCTAAGATTATAACTAATAACAAGTAGGCTTAGACTAGAAATGGTAGTCTAAAACCCCAATATAGCTTGGTTTATAATTATAAAGCATTTCAATGTGCATGAGATTTTTTAGAATTTATTAGGAAATTTTTTACCTAAGTAAAACTATTTACGAATAAGCCATAGGAATTACTATAGAAAAATCCTACCATAGAATGATACTTTGAATATAGGGTTCTAAAGGCTACTATATTTTTTTTTTATGATTTTTCCAAAATTTTATGATTTGTTTGGTATTTTCTTAGATGTAAAACTAAATTTAGAATTAAATAATTAGTTAAAACCATGTTTAGAATTTATAAACTCATTTTCTATATTATATAACCTATATGGTTTAACATAACCAACAGGTCGGGTTGAACCCATTAGGCCCAACCTGCCTACCAACCCACCATCTAAGTTATCAATCGCATCCATTCCTTTTATGTAAGAAAAAGTCGCAAACACCCAATTCATACCCCTTTCAGTTAGTCCGCGCATGAACCTATAACTTATGTTAAACCCATCAACCGTTCATCCCAACGTTGTACAATCTCGACCGTCCATTTGATTGTGTTATCACTTGAACCCAACCATTTTGACCCAAATTGGATTCGTTTAGCCGCCACCAACCCTAAGCTTTAATCCTAGCCATCGATTTTGAGCGAGAATGCATCCCATCCATTAGTATGAGTCATTGTCCTTAGCCAACTTCGAATCAGATTAATAATCCTACTACCCCTACCTAAATTCCCTTTCATCTGCACCCCTATATACCACAATAGCAACTATAATTTTGTATTTCTATCTTCCAAAATAAAATCAAAAAATTGAAAGAAAAAAGAAACATAAAAAATATCTTAAAAGACAATGAGAAAAGTTATTAAACAAAAAAAAGAAAGAAAAAGCTTAAAAAGAGTATAGGAAAACAAAAAAAAACTGGAGTTGAACAATGTTTACACATCCTCCTCTACCAAATACGTGTTAGTCTCGGGTATTAATCAAAAAATGGAGGAACGAAACAGGAATAGAGCTTCAAGTAAACTTCATAATCTTCCATTTGTTTGATCTAGAAGTTGTAGTCGAGATACAGAGGCTTCAGTAAACAAGTTTTTCCTCTGAAGAACTCAATTCCAACGAAGCACTTAATAACAATATTTTTTATTATAACTTGCAAAAGAATACAATAACAAAAAATTAAACTCGGTTATTCCTTGCAATCGTAGTTGTAGACGGATAGAACAAGTTACAACTAGAAGATAAGAGAAATGTAAAGAAGGATCTCTGTTTGTTGGGGTGATGAAGATCACCGTTGCTCAAAGCAAGATTTGTCTGTGAGACTTGTCTCATGATATCTGTATTGGTATATGGATACGTATTTTATATTTTATATATACTATATTTCATTGGATCTTGTGGGATCTCGAATTTCACTTAGAACTAAAACTTTACTCACTGACCGAATTACCGCCGGTATTTTGCGACATACTGACGAAAAATCCGTCCAGTGAATAAAGTTTCACTTTTGAGATATTTTTGAAATACTTTCGAGATAATTTTATTTAGATATTTTCATGAATAGTGTTCGATACTTCTTATTATCTATTGGTTTTTTTGTTTTATTTTGAGCAGTCGAGATTGATTTAACTCGTGAAGTGGATCGTAGACATAGAAGATCGGATGGTCACGATTAAATCACCTCTTCTATATATATGAACATATTTTCTCTCTCCTCTCTCTTTTCTTTCTTTCTCCACTTCTTTATTTCCTCTATATTTCTCACGGGAGCTAGGAGCTTGGTCTTGAGGCCTAAAAGTGTGGTTTCTGAACCCCTCTTGGTGGTGGAATTGAAGGTTAAGGCTGAAAACTTGACTTGAGGCAAGTACACCTTGCCAAACTCTTAAGCAAAAGTATTTTATTGCTATTTTCATTCTTCTTTATTTTGATTACTTAGAATTTTATGAAAATAATTTTGTTAAATATGTATTTCTAGTGATTTCCAGCCTTGTTCATGTTTCAGAATTGATTTGGAATCAGTTTTGGTTTTCCTACTTAGCCTAGATTTGACCTTGGTAGTTTAGACTCGATATCAAAAGAGATATTGGAGTTTCCATCTTGGAGTGTATTTTTATATGCTACGTGAGACCCGTGCCTAGCTTTTATGCTAGTAGCTTTAAGTTTTGTAGAATTTAGACAAGGTTTGATTTTTTCGTAAAATCACTTTTACGGTATTTCTCGAAATTAATCTATCAAATCTCAAAGTTGGGGAGATCAAATGCTCCCAGGATGTCAAAAAATTGATCCTATACAACTTTGACCTTTGAAAATCTAAATTTTGAGTTAGAACAGAGTTTTTATGGCCCGAACAAGTCTCTAAATTATTCCAAGTTTGGGTTTCTGTGACCACTCGAAATATCCGGCGGTGATTCGCGGTAGTCCAGCGGATGGTCCAATTTTTGGCCCACAAACCTGTTGTGACCAATCGGATGATCTGACGGTGATCCGCGGCAGTCTGACGGATAATCCAAATTATGGCTTAATAACTTGCTGTGCCAGATCGGATGATCCGATGGTGATCCGAGAAGATCCGACGGATAATCTGAATGACCCTAATTTTGCCTACTTTGTCTTTTCTTGATTATTCGATTGGCTGTGATACTTTCTTAGTGTGACCATGACTTACGTGACTAGTCTTTTATATGTTATGGGATGATTACTATCCTAGATACATTTGATCGTGACTTTCGTGACTAGTCTACTATATGCTAGGGGATGATTACTACCCTAGGTACTCTTGATAGTGACTCATAGCAGTTCACTCATGGTCTTTATATATGACATGTGTGATAGTGACTCATAGCAGTGCACTCATATTCATTGTCCTTACATGCGTGAAAGTGACTCGTAGTAGTACACTCGTGATACTTTAGCAGTGTATTATCTGTTATGGCTTGTTATAGCGCACGCTAGTCATGTCTATAACCATTTGGTTGTACTCTTTTCTTACCTTGTGTGTATGTTTGTTAAAACATCGTCTAGTCTTCCATATCCCTGCGGGGAGCATCATGTATAGGATAGATTATATGGAATGCCACACCCGGAATCCTAAAGAAAATAATAAGGATTAACTAGCATGAATAACTAGATCATTGGGAGGAGAGAATCTCTATATTGTGTGCAGTACAGTTGTCTAGCCAACTTGCTTCGTGGACTTGTTGCTCACTGTCGTGTGGGGCATATTTCCAGCTCACCGTCGTATAGGATATTATTTCTATATAGACGATTATTAGCTCATCGTCGTACGGGGCATATTAGGCTCACTGTCATGTGTGTCACTTTTTAGGATACAGGCTTTGAGGCTGGGCATTCCACTATATTTATTAGGTTATTTATGGTTAGGATTAACTTGGATAGTCTGCAGGGTATGTGACCAATAGAGAGGTTCATTAACTTGGATAGTCTGCAGGGTATGTGACCAATAGAGAGGTTCTCAAGACTGTATTTGCTAGTAATCAGGTTTTGTGATAACCCTAGTTAGCTAATGATAGCAAGCCATAGTCATTGCTTGGTCGTGCTTTATTGATTATTACTATTGCTTGCCTAGTGTCTTTTCTTTTCTTGTATGGTTATGTTCCAGTAAGTGATGAGAGACTAGGTACAACTCAGAAAAAGAATCATAATACTGGTCGTTATTTGGTTTAAGGGTTATGGTTCCTATTTCGAGGAGTCCCCGTATCTTCCATTTACTTGCCGACATCTTTTTCTTTTTATGGATATTGTCTCATACGTGTTTACTTTTCCATGGTTATTGTCATTTACATGTTTATTGATTTTATCTTTCCATGATGCCGTACATGCCACATTTACTGGACCTGACATGTACGTGTTTATATGCTTAGTTTAACTTTGTATCAGCAGTTTATTTATGTTCCATAGTGCTTTCACATCAACAGTTATTTTTATGTTTCACGGTGCTTTTATGTGCTGGTAGTTATATGTTGCTTAGTATATTGTAGTTATGTTGCATGTTGATTTTAGTTCATAGTTTTTTGCTTCCTTTGTGGTACTTGCTATTTGGGGTCTGGCCCCCACTAGTTTTGCTTGGCCAGATCCGGTAGCCGAGTTAGAGGATCTTCCGTACATTCCCGAGGATGGTGACCACCAGAAGAACGAGACCGATTGAATGGATTTATATTTTGTTCTCCCACTTACTGTACATATTCTTTTGTGGCATTTAGCCCGAGCACCTGTTAGCTCGTATTTTGTACCTGATACATCACCTATTGGGCAAGACATGACGAGCATATTCTAGACCATGGCTAGAGTTGATCATGTATGACTATTACTCTTGTTAGTTCTTTATTTTGTATTACTAGCTTCATGATCATCTATGTATATTTGGTTTGGGACGCTTTACTATCTTGCTTATGATGATCATATATCTTGTATATTGTAGATTTTTGCTTGTGATTGAGGCACTAGGACTGCTTGACCTAGGGTGACTAATAGTTTATAGTGTAACACCCCATGTCTATTTACAGCCGTGACCGTATCTCTGGGTATTGGAGTACTCTGGTATACATAACTAACTTTGTTTGCCCCTACTCTCTAGTATTCTGGTTCTCGGGCGTAACAAGGTTTTATTGGTGGCTTATGCAGGTCTGATTTTTAGACGTGTGAGGGTTATCAGTGATTAGATGTCTTAATCCTAACTTGTTCCTCCTTGATTTCCTTTCGGACTATTCTATCTATGATCTTTGACTTGTTATCTGCTTTCATCTTTGTTCTATCATGTTCTTCGATTTGATCTTTGTATCCGTTCACTTTCAAGGGCACTGTTGCTAGTCCTTCTGATCATATCGTACGAGCTCAGACGATGGCATTTCAGCGTCCAGATGGTCAGCCGATACCTGGGGCTCAGCCTCAAGATTCAGGAGCAGATTCGAGGATTGATCCAGAGGTAAAGCAGTATATTCAGCCAAATCCGCTGGTAGTAACAGTATAGCATGTTCCGCAAGAGCAGCCAGATCTTATTCGAGCACTGATGGACGGGTTTATGGTGACTCATCAGCGATAACGTGACATTCTCACTCAGTTATTCAGACGGCCATAGAGCGAGGTGGTTCTCGAATATATAATTCTGCAAACAACTTCAGGCATCTCCATCTCCCGTACTTCTATGGTTCTGAGGACGCAATTGCGTCTGACGCATGGGTCCAGGATAATGAGGCCATACTCGAGGTAGCAGGAGTTCCAGCTAGGGAGCAAGTGTCAGTGGTTAGGTTGTAGTTGCTAGATTTGGAATGCGAATGGTGGGCATGTCAGGAGGTTTCACTAAAGGCGCTGATTCCATGGGCGAATTTCAGTGAGAGATTTCAGACCCGGTATTATGATATGGTGTAGTGTTATGATTTGTAGCATGGACCATTGACGGCTATACGACAGAGTTCTATAGGCTCAGCCGGTTTGCTCCCACCTTGGTGGCGATCGAGTTAGACAGAGCTAGGAGGTTCCAGCAGGAATTTTACTTGGAGATCATCTTGGCAGTGGATCAACATGAATTCCAGACTTTTGATGTTGTGATGAGAGCGGCGAGAAGGCACAAGTACACTTCTCAGAGGATAGTCGGCATGATTGGGGCCAGAAGAAGCCTCATATTCAGAGGGGATCTTCTACCTAGTCTTCGGCACCAGCTCCGGCAGTTCAAACTTTGTCAATCGGATCACCGAGGAAAGAAACTTCGGTTCAGCAGTCTTCTCAGACTCATCCTCAACAGCAGAGGCAAACTTCTTCGGTTGGGTTTTCCCACTTTGGAAAGCCAGTCCATGTCTTTTCAAAGTGCCGTAAGGAATAACGCTTATGTTGGGTATATGATGGAGCAGACCACATGGTGAGTAATTATCCCAAGAGGGCTATAGCTAGATATTCATCAGTCCAGTCAGTAGCTCCATAGTTCAGGGCACCAGAACTAGTTCAGCAGCAGCAGGGCCCGAGGCCTTTACCGACGCAGTCCCAGATATTCTAGGAGTATAGGCCACAACAGTATAATCAGGCCCAGGCTCAGATCAGGTAGAGAGGCCAGCAGCAGAAAGGACCAGCGCCCAGAGGGCAAGGACAGGATTTTGGGATGTCATACGAGGAGGCGCTAGCGGCTTGAGAGGTAGTTGCAGGTATAATTCTCTTACAGTCGCATTCAGTTTCAACATTATTTGATTCTGGCGCATCATACTCTTTTACATCTGCAAGATTCGCGATACGAGTTGGCTTGGAATCTGAGTCCTTACCAGTAAGGTTGAATATACTTACTGGTAACGGTCTCGTGGGAGTAGATAAAGTTTATGCCTCGTATCGAGTCGTAGTGTACGGTAGACAGTTTTTCGCTAGATTGATAGAGTTTCCTATGGGCGATTACGACTTAGTCCTAGGAATGGATTGGTTAAGTGTGCAACACGCGATGATAGATTGTTATGCTGGCAAGGCTATCTTTTGTGTCCCAGACGAGGGAGATTTCTTACTTTTTAGAGGAGGGGTGGAGTCTCCGTCAGTAATCCTGAGGATGGCAGTAGACGAGGAGGTTCAGTTTGCCAGAGTTGTCTGCGAGTTCCTGGACGTATTTTTTTACGAGCTTCCAAGCATGCCACCAGTTTGAGATATAGATTTCTACATCGATTTAATTCCAGGGGTGGAGCCAGTTTCAGAGAGAGACTACAGGATGTCACCATCAGAGTTGGAGATTATGTACCAGATAATAGAGGAATTGAGGACCAAAGGATTCATTCGTGCTAATGGATCACCTTGGGGAGCCCCATTACTTCTTGGTAAAAAAAGGATAGTTTATCGCATTTGTGTGTTGATTATCGCACTTTAGATACGGTGACCATTAAGAATAAGTATCCCTTGCCCAGCATAGATGACTTGTTTGATCAGCTCTGTAGGGCAGCTATATTTTCTAAGATCGATTTAGGGTCTAGATATTATCATATCAGAGTCAGAGAGCAGGATATAACCAAGACGGCATTCAGATCTAGATATAGCCATTGGGAGTTCCTTGTTATGCCATTTGGAGCAATCAATGCACCACAATATTCATGGATCTCATGAATCATATCTTCATGCCTCACTTAGACCAGTTTGTGATAGAGTTTATCAATGATATAATGGTCTATAGTTAGACTGAGGCAGAGCATAAGTGGCACATTCGCATAGTACTTCAGACTCTTCGAGAGCATCAGCTATATGCGAGGTTCAGCAAGTGCGATTTCTGGCTAGATCGTATTTTATTCTTGGGTAACATCATTTTCGGTGGAGGCGTAGAGGTGGATCCCAAGAGGGTGGAGGATATTGAGAGTTGGCCAGTACCTAGTACAGTTTTGGAGGTGCATATTTTTTTGGGATTAGTAGGCTACTACAAACGGTTTGTGGCCGACTTTACTAGGATTTTTGCACCCTTGACACGGCTGACGTGTAAGAACATACGCTTTGAGTGGTCATATGCTTGTCAAGTTTTTTTTGAGAAGCTCAAGCGAAGTTTGATTTTGGCTCCTATTATGACACTTACCGTCGGACCAGGTGGGCTCACAGTTTACTGTGATGCATCAGGCATTGGGCTAGGGTGTGTCCTTATGCAGTATGGTAGGGTTATATCTTAAGCTTCTTAGCAGCTTTAAGACCATGAGAAGAATTATCTGACCCATAATTTGGAGTTAGCCGCAGTTGTGTTTGCACTCAAGCTCTGGAGGCATTATCTGTATGGTGAGCGAGTAGAGATCTTCACATATCATAAGAGCTTTAGCTATGTGTTCATGCAGAGGGACCTCAACATGCGGCAGAGGAGATGGCTGGAGTTGCTGACAGATTACAATATTGATCTTTAATACCATCCATGGAAGGCCAACGTTGTTGCAGATGCTTTGAGCAGGAGAACAGGAGCTTACTTCTTGACGGAGCAGTATCATATCCTGGATGATCTTCAAGAGAGGGGCATCGATGTAGTGTTATATGGTGATACGGGCTTGATGGCAGGACTGTAGGTGCAGTCTACTATATTAGAGAGTGTCACGACCCGCACCCAAAAAATTGGGCATGAGTCGTGGGTACGTCCAACCTACGCCGCAGAATTGGTGGTAGAACACTGTCTAGGTCTGTTCTAGGTCACAACTATCTATATCTGTCAATAACCTGTCAAGATAACCTCTCCAAAAGGAGGAAAACATATTATATAAACATAAACTCAATCATAATAACTAGGGGAAGAGTAAAAGCACGATAAGATATCAACAAAGAACCAAAGAGAGCAAGTACAATATCCAAAATATACAGTCCAAGTCTAAGAGTCTACAGCATCTCACAGTAGCAAATAATAATAATACAGTCATACAAAAACCAACTGGAAACAAACCCAGTGAAACCTACTTAGCTATACTAGGGTGCTAGCGGCGTCTCCACAGCTGGGATGGGCTCCTCCTCTATCTCAGGGTCACAACACTCGTCGACACCTGGCCCGTAGTTAGTTGGGCAAAAGTCCTCAGGATCCTCAGGAAAAATATATCCAGTCAGGATTGGAGCGAAGTACATAACTCTGAAAGCAAATCCAAATACATGGTAATGTGTATATGACTAGCAATAGAAAAGAATACAAGATACACAGGAAAGTAAATACATGGTAAAACAGATAAAGTAACTGCAATGTAAAACTGGGGAACAATACAAGTAGTAGAAAAATAACTGTATGTGAAAAATAGGAATACTAGCTAAGTGCCTTGAGCACAAGTTCGTTATGTGATCGGCTTAGGTTGCACATGATTTATTCTACGATAACTCTGTTATGCGTGAGTTGCATAACCGATATACACATAAATACTGTTTGGATTTGATCACATAACCAACTTTTACTCCCCTTTCCCACTAATACCCTTGGATCCAACCACGACATGCTACATACATGATAAATAACTCACGCACATGAAAGTGAGAGCACACGAAGCACAAGAAGCACATGATAATCAATACCCGAAGCATATGATGAAATACACGTGATAGAGTACCCGCTGAACATGGTAAGGGGGATAACATCTCATGACGGGATCCAACTAGTACCAGCTTATGAAATAATGTGTCAGAATCAAGTATTAACAGTTCTAGAACAAGTGATATATACGCTATCATAAAATGGAAACAATCAGAGGTAGGTACTCACCTGACGTCCTGAGCAACTGGTGAGGATCAAGATCCGGACTGGCATCGCAAAGACCTATTACGAAAAGCAAGATTAAACGGGGTTCTAAAGAGTTAAACAGATATAAAATAACTAAAAATAAGCTTCTAGGGTTGTTCTAGGTCAAACGGGTCAAACCGGTGAAATCTGGGTCAAAAGTTAACCCGAGGTCCAAAAAGTCAACTCTAGGCCGAAACTAGGTCAAAGGTTGACTTTGGAGGTCAACCGGGGCAATTACGGTCAACTCCAGGTTAAACTAGGGTGCCCCTAAAATTCTGGGTCAAAACTAGCTCATTAAGCTAGTAAACCCTCAAACTCGCCTCCTTGAGATACCGGGATACCCTCGGTATCCGATATCTCAACCTATGCTATATACCCCGCCTATACCCTCTAATGTATACCCTAACACGTATATATATATATATATATATATATATATATATATAAACCCAACTCTAAATATATACCTAGGCAAAAATACAATACCTCGCCCCGATACCCAATACCTTGAGTATCTCAAGTTACCTTCAATACCTTGATATCTCAAGGTATTGAGATACTCAAGCCTTACCCTACTCTAACACTAACTAACTAGCTAACTATCTATATATATATATATACTTATAACCATCTACCTATGCAAATATATACATATCTATACACATATGTATAATATATATATATATATATATATATATATATATATATATATATATATATATATATATATATATAGCTCTCTCTCTCACTGATGCTGCTACTACATGCTGCTGCTACTGCAAAATATTGCTGCTGCTGCTGCCATTGGCTGCTGCCGCTGCTGGCACTGCCTGCTGCTGCTCCTACTCCCCTCTCCCTCAATCTCTCTAACTCACTATCCCTTCCTCTCTAACTCACTTCCAATCTCACTCACTCACCTTACATACACCCAAATATATATCTACGCACACACACATACATACATACATACATACATACATATATACATACATATATATATATATATATATATATATATATATATATATATATATATATATATATATATATATATATATATATATATATATATATATATGTAAGTGTGTAAATATATATATATATATATATATATATATATATATATGTAAGTGTGTAAATATATATATATATATATATATATATATATATATATATATATATATATATATATATATATATATATATATATATACTTATATATCCATACATATATATACACACACACACACACACACACACACACCAAACAGAAGCAGGATCGTAAAGAGGATGGGAAGCTAAACGCTTGAAAGGAATTTTATTGATAGTAGTAAAATATTACAGAGGTACACTCAAAAACACACTGAATAAAAGAGCAGAGTAACAACACACTAGCATAAAAACATACATAACAGAGAGGTCTTGGCCTCTATTTATAATACATGAGAGTCGGTATCGACCGACTTAACAACTGACAGGTGCACGTAGAGAAACTGGCAGCTGCAGGTAAGATTCCTCATTTTCTTCGCTGAGGTGAGTGCACGTCAACGTCACCTTTTACTTTTTCTCTTTATATTTCCACCGTCCACGTAGCAGCAATTATGCTGAAAAGCAAAGTGGATGGACCCACCATTGTCGGGAAATAATTAAAAAGATTCTCTTTTGAAAAAGTAAATGAACAGTAGTTGCTACCTGTATTCTTGGCAACTGTGCCTCTTTAGTGCATGCTGGCATCACTGCTTTCGTCATCAGAGGGAGTAGTGACTCTCCTGTGCATCTTTTTGAAGAAGGTTTCTGAATCTTCTTCTTCATGTTCCGATTTTGTGGAACTAACAGACATAGTATCCGTCTCAAATATTGAATCAAATTGAGTCTGCATGTATTTCAGGCATTTCTTCTTTAATTCTTCCTCAGTAATTTGAGGATTCTGTCTCCTCAGAGACTCCTTCAGCTTCTTTAAAGGACTATCATCCATGATTTCCTTTTTAAGCTTAGCTTTAACAAGGATCTCATTTTCCTTGATAGATTTCTGTACATTTTGTACCTTTTCTTTCTCATCCAACCTGTTCCACCATTTAATCAGAAATTTTCTGGCTAGAACAGAGAAATTAAGAGCATTAAATTTATACTTGATTGTCCATTTAAAAATATATAGAATTTCAAAATGGATAAAAAAGTACATAGTGCTCTCCCCCTCTAAAAGTTGATCTGCATTCTGGCAGAGAGGATAAGATTGAGCCCAAGTTGCAAATAATTCTTGCAACGATGGTGGAAGGATTTCTAGTGTGGCTCCAAATTGTAACCACCGTCTAATAAACCAAGCTGGTATGTCCTGTTTAAGGATTTTAGGACAAATTCGAATAAACCAAGAGTGTTTCTGCTTGCTATTATCAAAATAAAACACTTTGGTAAATGCCTCAATATAATCCCAGTAAGAGTAAGGCATATTAATATTTTTCTCTTTATGAACTAATAATTTAGTTCGATTTGGGTGTAGTCCCCATGATTGAGGTGTAATGATGTGTCGTATAATTATTTTTCTATAATTCACATCACTTCTAAAGTTATTGGCCTTCTGATAGAAATGCTCAATTTCAACAGATTTTGTTGTAAGCAAAATTCCTTCATAGACATTTCTATCTTTTCCCTGTACTGAAAATATATTATTTTCCAGATATTTTTCTTTAACTCTCCAGGGATCATCCATCATTGGGATGTCAGATTTCTCCAGTTGAAGTATTTCTTCGGTGTGATTGTTCTGAGTGAAAATTGTTTCAATTTCAACTGCTTGCTTGTAGGAAGAAACATTGGTTTCTTCGAAGTCTTGAACTTCCTTATTTGAGGATTTTCCTTTACCAAGAACAATTTTCTTAGTTTTCTGATATCTCGTCTCATTGGAGCTCGAGGCCATGGGTCTAGGAATCCATGGTTGTTTTCCTTTACTTCTTTGACTCATTGGCCTGCAAAAATTCACGAGTCAAGAAATCAGGAAGTGAATTGTCAGTTCCTTTAATATATTCAATATCAAAATCAAATATTGCTAATTCAGCTTGCCATCGAGCAAATATCTGTTTAGATGCCAAATTTTTAACATCTTTTTCTAAAACAGTTTTAGCAGAACTACAATCAATTCTTAATAAGAATTTTTTATCAAGTAAATCATCTTGAAATTTATGTATACATTGAATAATAGAAAGAATTTCTTTCGTAATAGTTGAATATTTAATTTGAGTATCATTCCATTTTCCTGAATGATATTTCACCAATACTTCTTTATTAGTGTTAGGGTTTAATTATTTCAAAATTCTCCCATAACCAATATCACTTGTATCGGTTTCAACTATTTTAAACCATTCAGCATTGGCTAAATGTAAGCAAGGTAAATTTTTAACCTTTTATTTTATTAATTTTACTGCTTCAGTATGACTATTAGTCCAAGGAGCAGGATTTTTCTTTAATCTTTGATACAAGATTTTTGTATCAGCAGCGATGTTCTTATAAAACTCAGAAACATAGTTTAATGCTACAAGAAATCGCTGTAACTGCTTATTATCAGTTATTTCATCAGAAAATTTAGAAGCAAATTCAAAACTTCTATCAATTGGAATAATAGTATTATTTGTAATATTATGTCCCAAAAACCTTATTTTCTGTTGGAAGAGTTTCATTTTTGGGGCAAAAATCACTAAGCCATTTTTTATGACTAAGTATTTAAACACATTAAGGTGTTTGAAGTGTTCTTCTATTGTATTAGAGAAGATTAATATATCATCAATGTATGATAGTATAAAACTAGAATGTTGAATGAATATTTCATTCATTATATTCTGAAATTCTGAAGGTGCATTCTTCAGACCAAATGGCATAACATTCCATTCATAATGGCCAAAAGAAACAGTAAAATCAGTTTTATACCGATCCTTTTCGTTTATTTGAATTTGCCAATAACCCGATTTTAGGTCAAATTTTGAAAAAATTCTTGCTTTACATACTCTATTGAGTAAGTCCCTTTTATTAGGAATTGGATATCTAATCCATTTTAAAACCTTATTTAAAGGTTTATAATTAATAACAAGTCTTGGTACTCCTCTTTCTCTCTCAGCATTATTATTAACATAAAATACTGTACAACTCCATGGGGAGTAAGACTTGCGAATTAATTTCTTATCCAATAAGTCTTGGATTTCTTTTTTGCATAACTCAAGATATTCTTGATTCATTTTGGCAAGGTCTTGCCTTGGTCGGAATATCCTTTTCATTAAAGGATTCTTCATATGGAAGAGAAACAATATGTTGTTTCCTATCCCAAAAAGCATTCAGAATATTACTACAAGTGTGTAGTTTGAAGTCTTCTTCAACTTGCTGTATTCTTTTCTGAATTTCCAATTGTTGTAACTGCTGGGTTATAGTAACCTGAGCAAGTTCTTCTTTTAAAAAATTAATTTGATTTTCTTTCAAATTAACTTCATTAAGAATTTTAACAATCGAATTTGTTATAAATTCAAAAGTTATTCTTTTGCCTTTATAACAAGTAGTAATTCCTTCCTTTGTAATCTCATTAATTGGCATGAGTTTTTCTAGGAAAGGAGTTCCTAGAATAACATGCTGAGATATTTCCTTTATAACTATTAGGTGTACAGGAATACAAACATCATCCTTACAAATATTTACATCAGTTATTTTGTAAGGGGTAGTTAGTGCTTTATTATTGGCAGCACTAAGTGTTTGAGTAGTTCGTTAACAGTATTTTATTGGAACGACTCCTTCTTTTACATAATTAAGGTCTGCACCACTATCAACAAGTGCAATCAAATTAGATATGTAATACTCATTATTAATGAGCATATTTATTTTTATATACCATTTATGGGTAATAAATAAATTCATTTTTTGTAGAAAATTATTTTCCCTTCTTCTGTCTATACCTCAATCTGTCCTGATTGAACAGTCTGATTCTCCCCCTCTTGTTCTTGCGAACAAGAAGAACTAGCAGAAAATTCACCAATTTTGGTAGTTTTCTGAGATAAATTATCTCTTTCTAATTTATCCAATCTTTTCTGGATATATTGATCTTGAGATTTTAAATTTTTAATCTCAATTTTCAAAGTTTTTATTTCAGACTGAAGTTCCTGCATAGTAACAGGTTTAACTTGTCTGCCTCTATAACGAGATATTACCTCGGCCATATTGTAATCTTCAGGAGGAGTAGTCTGAATAGGAATATTATCCTTATTCAATTCTTCTCCAATTGCTTCTATAATTTTACTTTTTATTTCTGTACTGATATTATCAGTACATAAGGCTTCAATAATTTCCTTTTTTTCATTGAGAGTTAAGGTATTTATTGATAACACATTCATTTCTACTATAGATTTATAGTAGTTAATGTCTTTCTGTGTAACACATTTGTTACATTGGCAATTCTCACCACATTCATTTTCTGATGGACTATTAGTCTCATCATTAGATTCATCATTAGATGAACTTTCTTCATAGTCAGAATTGATCATTAATTTATAAAGAGTTTTCCTCAACCCTTCATCCTCGATCTCTTCTAACTTCTTTTTAGTATAGCATTTATTTGCATAGTGGCCTAATTTTCCACATTTATAACATTTAATTATATTTTTCTTAGAAGATTTCTTCTTCCTACTGTCCTTATTAACAGTAGTATTCTGCTTCTTTGATGGATATTTCTTTCTTTTATAAGGTCTCTTATAGTCCTTATAATCTTTCATTTTCTTCTTCCCATTTGTAGGAAGAGGCTTGAAAGTATCCATCGCAAACTGGTCACAAAATTCTTCCAGTTGTCTTTTTTCAGAGATTCTCTGAGATTTCAATTAATGTCGTAGCTTTAAGTCATTACATAAAGCTAGACCTTCTTCGATACACTTATTGATCAAATTTCCATAAGTGTAATTAGAATAAGGTATAACACCATTATTTTGGTTTCTTAAACATTGCCTTATTCTTTCAGCAAAGAGATTAGGAAGTCCATCAATAAATTTTGACTTCCAGTGAGCATTATTAGCATCACCAAGCAACATTACTCTACTTAAGAAAGTATCCTTGTACCATCTAAAGTGAGTAAGTGTTGGACATCTTAAATTTTGAAGAAGAGTCCTTACTCTTTCTCCATGATCAGATATTCCTCCTGTAAAGTATTCCAGGATGGTAATAATTAAAGTATAAACCGAATCAAGTTTAGTTGTCTGAGAACTATTCTCAGCATTAGTTTTAATTTTTACAGCACTTAAAATTTCTTGTCTTTGAGAGTCGGTTAGACAATTATTCTACCAACCCCTCAGAGTGCTAGTGAAACCACAAGTTATAAACTGTGCAATTTTCTTATCAAAATTTCCAGTAGCTTTGGCTACATTGGAATACATCATCATTCGATGTAATTGATCATGAATTTGTTTATCTGTAAGACCATCTATGTTCCATTCATAGATCTCTCCCCCACTATAATGATTTTGAATGATATTATCATTCTCTTCAAATAAAACATCAGTGGGAGTAGGTCTTTGATAATAATATTTCATCAAATTCGATTTTCCATATTTAACCGCTTGTATTCTAGAATCATTCTTCGATTCAACAAAGGATTTTTGAAGATTATCAATTTCTTGTGGACAAATTTTATCCTCAATCAAATCCTCAGTCTGTTGATCTTCTTCTGATATTTCAGAAGTATCTGAAGATTGACCATTAATTACTTGAATACTTTTATCAAGATTATTAATGGCTACTTGATTTCTATTAGTATTATTACTAATAATAGCAAATTTTTGCTTTGCTTGAGCTATTAGCTCTTGTAATTCTCTTTCTTCAACATTAATAGTCTGAAGATTACTCTTTTTGAACTGAGCTATTAGCTCCTGAATATCTTCTTTTGTGACTTCTGGGGTTTTAGATATTTTAAACCCTTTAACCTCAGGAGGAGGTTTTAAAGGGATATTAGAAGTTTCTCTAAAAGAGTTTTTCCCAGAATGATCTATTTGTTTTATTTTATCTAATTTATGTAATAATTTTTCTAAGGCAGTTTCAATCCTGGTCAATTGTTGACCCATGACTTGAATAAACACATTGGTGTAATTATTCTGCCTTAAAGCCTTTTGCAATTCTGCAATAACTGCTTCTTTACTGTTAATTATTTTAACAAAGGAAACAACATCAATTTTATCTGTCATATTTTTTACAGTGAGTTTAATTGACTCATTTGGTGGATACATAGATCTAGTTGTACCACTACTAGATCCTGTATCGGTATTCCAGATTTTATAATATTCTTCTAACATATTTATCTGTGTTGATTATGTGTCCACATATTTTTGGACAAACCAATCAATGAAAGGTATTATCTTTCTTTTCTTTTCTAGATGATTATAATATTCATCTTTAAATTTATATCTTTGTTTAGTAGAATAGGTTTTTTCAAACCATACTACAAATTCATTGTTCTCATAGTACATTCTATTGAGAATGTCCCGAACTACTTGAGGAACCTTAAATCCCATTAAATAGAGATAAATTCCATTTCCGACATTGTCGGAGAGTTTATCTTACTCTTTTCCTTATACAAAGGATGTGCTATTGCATCATCAGTAATTTTAATTTTATTGACTTCTTCTTTATTAGAAGAGGTTGATCCAACTGTAGAAGGTAAAGATTTTCTTCCTATTGATAATCTCGATATATCAGTAGGAGTAAATCTTACTTCTACTTCTCCATCATTAGTTTGAATTATTTGGTCAATATCTGTGTTTACTATTGGTTGTGGTAACACAGCTTGACTTAAAATCCATTCTTTAGGGAAATTAATTTTATCCCATCTTATTATTCTATTCGTTGCTACCTTTGATGTTAACAAATTTGTTTCTATCAAGGTAGTCTTACCAGGTGTAGTAATATGCCTTACATTTGGAGCAATAGTATTCATTACCTTATAATGAATTCTATAGATTATTGCTATAGTTTCAGATCCTGGTAAGAAGTTATAACCATAAGTTTTCAAATTCAAGGTTACAGACTCATATAAATGATTATCTGTCATTGACAGAGTTAAATTTGGATAGTCATTAAAATAAACTGGTCCATGGCAGAGACTAGTCTGCATAACTCCCATTAGGGATTGGCTCCAGTCTAAGCATCTTGCATCTCTCAGAGATGTCATTATTGATGCATTTAATCCTGGTAAAGTCAAGGGTTTAAACGCAACTTGTATGAGTCCAATATGAACATAATTATAGGCATCACGAACATGCCCAATATCCTCTTCGCTTATTAGCTGAAAGGAATGCTCTGTGTTATTCACAGACACAGTTTTTTCTATTATTTTAATGGAGATAGAAGATTTAAAGTCAAAAGTACCAATTTGGTAAATTTCTTTTGGCTTTACTTTTGGAATTTTCCATTTATTTAATTCCTCTAATTCAGAGGGAAACTCAACATTTTGAGCATTCTTAATAGATTTACCCTATTAAGTGCTTTCTTATTAAAGCCAATTGCTAACTCTTTACTCATTTGAGTTGTGAGGTTCTACTTCCTTCACTTATATGTACCTATGGCTAGTTATTACACTTAAGTCACTAATCTGTTATTGGAAATTATTATGATAATTCTATTATTCTGGTTAACTACTTTAAAGTTTCAGACCTATCTAATGATAGTAAAGACCTAGCACGGCTGTCAACGATTTATGCCATCTATTGCCCTCTCGGCATAACAAGGCTACGCGACTTTGATGCCGTCCCACTAGGTGGAAGACATATCGCTTTGATTAATCCTAACTCTATCGCAGTTAACCACAGCAACAACTTTAACGATAATAATATCCATAACAGAAAAATAACTTAAACACAATAACTATGCCATATATTTACATGCTTATGAGAAAGTAGAAGTACCTCAGCCTTGAGTCAACATGGCTCTGATATTTACACACTTACATATATATATATATATATATATATATATATATATATATACACACACACACACACACACACACACACACAAACATATATATATATATATACACTTATTTATATCTATAAATATATATATACATACACACACACACACACACACACACACACACACACACACATATATATATATATATATATATATATATATATATATATATATATATATATATATACACCTACGCCTATACATATATATATCTATATTAACACACACAAACATACACACTAACACACAAACACACTCAACACACACACAACCACACACAACTACACCAAAACACGCACAACCACCCATATACATATAAATACATATATATATAAATATAAACTCAAAAACCTTAGTACACACTCTCCAAGGCTAAACCAATCCGAGCACAAGTCCGAAACCTAAAAACCAAGTCGAAATGGCCATTTGGTCATTTCGACGAACACTTGGTGTGTGGCTCGCGATACCTCGTAAAATGTACACCAAACCTACTCGGAATCGACCCAAAATTTACTCACGAGTTCTAATCAATGTCTAGAACCTCACAAAAATGCCAACTCTCTAATTCTAGGTCCGTAGCAAAATTCTACATGCATGTGGAACCCACGTCGAAGGAAAACCCCCTAAATCGTCCGAAACGCCCAAAACTCCGTGATACGACCTCACGTGTCCGAACGAGGACACGTACCTACCCTCAAGACACCCAAGCACATCTATCTAGGACCGTCTAACCTAGGGCAACACCCAAAATTGGGTCAATCTCGGATTTCACCCAAATTTGACACAAACCTAATGTCAACGTCTCCAAACACAACCAAACAAGTTCTAACTTCCTCCCACGGGTAGCCCTAAGGTCTAGGAAGGTTCTAAACTACTAATTACACTATATTAGAGCAATAACTAAGAGAAAAGTTAGGGTTTACCTCTTAGGAGTTAAAATCCCAAGGCCAAAGTCTCCAAAAATCTCTAAATCCACCACACCAAGCCTCCAACCCAAGCCTCTACACCAAATCTAGGCTTTACACACCTAGGTTAGAGGAAAATGAAAGGTTAGGGTTTACATTTATGAGAAAAGTAAATAAGGGAAGAGAAAGAAAGGTGTAAAACTTACTTGGAATGGAGAAAAGTAAAGGAAGAAAGTGAAGAAAGGAGAATGGAGAGAAGAAAATGAAGAAGAAGAGATGAAAAGGAAAGGGAGGGGGTGGCCATGTATAGGAAAATAGGGTTAGGGTTAGGAACATAACACAATGACCAAAATACCCTCAACTAATACTCCTCCAAACTAGGATTTAGGTTTAGGGTTTCTAAATGTATTCTAACTAATCCAAAATACTCCAACTAACTAATTAAAATATAAAATAACTATTTTACACCAATAAATAAGTCTGACAAGGGTGTTGGTTGGGTCTGACATGGGTCCACTAGGGTCTGACATGGGTCCAAACTAGCCAAAATCCTAAAACAACCAATAAAAATAAATACAACCACTAATTAAATATAAATACAAATATTATGATCAATACACAATTTACCAAATTAAAAATAAAAAGAAAATTCTATTTTCTAGAATTGGGTAGTGACAAGCCTACCCTCCTTAAAATAATTTTGTCCTCGAAATTAAAAGACAAAACTAGGACAGGCTTGTAAGGAAAAGAAAGAACCATACCTCAGGGCTCGAAAAGATAAGGGTATCGCTCGTGCATTTCATCCTCCCTCTCCCAGGTCGACTCACCTGGAGAGTGATACCTCCACGCGACGCAAACCAAGAAATTAGTCTGGTTCCTCAATACCTTCTTTCGCCGATCTAGAATCTCCAACGGCTGCTCTGGATAGCTAAGAGTAGGGCCCACCACGATCTCTGAGTGATCCAGTACGTAACTGGAATCTGCCACGTACCATCTCAACTGCGATACGTGGAACACATCATGAACTCCCTCTAGCGTACTCGACAAATCTAGTCTATACGCCATAGACGACCCTCTCAAGGATGCTGAAGGGTTCGACGAAACATGGGCTAAGCTTCCCGCCTCCACCGAAGTGAATAGTGCCCCATGTCGGAGAAATCCTCAGGAACACCAGATCACCAACCTAGCACAAACAAGGTATCAGCACTTAATCTAAAACAAGCAATCATAAGCAAACACAAGAACAAAATCTAAATTCTAAGCTATACCTCAAACTCTAAAGGTCTCCGGCGGCTATCGGCCCAATGCCGCTGCCTGTTCTTCGCCATCCAAAGTCTATCTCTAATGATCTTGACCTTCTCCGCCACATCCACTATCATATTCGGGCCAAGTAAAGCTCTCTCGCCTATATCATCCCATGATAACGGAGTGCGACACCTCTGTCTATACAACGTCTCGAATGGTGACATCTAGATACTGGCTTGGTAGCTGTTGTTGTAAGCAAACTCTACTAAGTGCAAGTTATCCTTCCAAGAGCCTCTGAAATCTAGAACACAAGTGCAAAGCATGTCACTACCACATTTTAGAAAAAAGGGTATTTTAGTAATTTTTTATTTAAATAAATATTGTGCATGGTAAATAATTTTTGTTGTATTATTTAATTGTTGTTAGATATTATTTAATTATTTTGGACTTATTTTAGTGGACCCAACTAGTTTAGTTTGGACCCATGGACCAACATGAATTAATTAGTTAGACTTGGCCCATTTAGAAAGCCCATGGTTAAGAAGATGGATTAAATTAATTAAATGATTAGACTATAAGCTTCCTTCCTTAATTATTTCTTCATGAGAGGCCCCAAGGGGTACATTGGACATTTTACAATTGCTTGGGGGAGGGGCTATGGCCAGCCTATTAAAGAGGAGGGGAAATTTCTCTCTCCTCTCATCTCATTCCAAATCTAGATCTAGAATTCTCCCACTACCAAATTCCCTCCATTCCCAATCCAATTCCCTACCAAATTCATTCCAAATTCTTTCCAATTCACCATTAGAGAAGGAGGAAGCAAGGATCTAGAAGAAGGAAGCAAGGATCTACAAAGAGGAGCAAGGATCTACAATTTGGAAGCAACTTCATCTCAATTGGAGGTTTCATTGGGAATCCATCTCCCAATAGGTATAATTCAGATTTTCCCATTTAAATAACTTCTAAATCTGAGATTTAATCATGTAAAATTAACCTATATGTATGTACTACCCATAGGACTTTGTTTTATGTTCATAGGAGACCCATGGAGAAAGTTATGGTGCTTTTTGTGTCAATTTTGTTGGAATTCCGAATTTACATTTTTTTTTGTGTGTCAATTGATCCTATAGATCAAATTGGACATGAGATTTGTGTTTGAGGCTAGTGTCGTGTCCATATTGGGATACTTGTGGTTCGTATCCCAACTATTTGGTGATACGTGTCATTTGGGGGTTTTCCTCCGACACGGGGCTTTGAACATGTCGTATTTTGATACGGACACATAGATCTACTTTTGACGCTTTGATTTGTTTATAAATATTATTTGTGATCTGTTTGTGTCCTTCGGGGTGTATTTAGTTGTGTGTTGGACTCGTGTCGCATGCGTATCCTAGATCTAGTGGGATACGGTGAGATACTCTCCAATTGTGTGTATTTTTGTATAGATCTAATTAATTGTGGTTCAATTCTTCATTTATAATTAGTATATATATATGGATATTAAATATTTATTTTGTGTATTTATTATAGTAATTATTGTAGCATAGATCTATATTTTGGGTGTGCTAATATAATGTACAATATAATATGTAGCTTTCTTGCATGCAAATATATATGTTACTACTTGTTAAATAATATAATTTATACATAAAATGTTTTATAAAATATATTTGTATGTTTAATTGTGTAATTATATTATTTATAATTATTATGTAATTATTTGGATATTAATGTAAATATTTTAGGTGTGCTTCTAGCCATGTAAATTATATGTTCTTTGTTAAATATTTGAAGGTATAAGTTTATGTGTATATTAATATATATATGTACATTTTTGTATTAATGGTTTATATATATATATATATATATATATATATATATATACTGTTTTATATATTCTGTTTATATATATATATATATATATATATATATATATATATATATATATATATATATATTGTTTTATATATTCTATTTTTATATATATAATTATATATATATAACTTGTTTTAGTGACAGTGAATTAATGACAGTAAAAACTGTCATTAATTAGCCGACTAATAGCAGCCGCTGTAGCCTTCGGGCAATTAATGACAAACCTGTCATTAATTGCAGCAGCGGGAAACAGCAGCTTTTCTGCGACGCTTTTCCGCGACAGTTTAACTGTCAGCGAAAACCAAAGCAGTGGCAGTTTATTATTTGGGTTTCGGTGACAGTCCTTCGGTGACAGTCCCGACTGTCACTATTTAAACTGTTTTGATTTAATCCTATTTTATTCACTGTTTTTCAATAACGCTTTGACAGATTTAATGTATATATTATATATTATAATTGTATATATATATATATGTATATATATATGTGTTTTGTGAGGAATAATAATTGTACTAATATATTATGTTATTTATATAAATGTTGGGTTGTATATATTATTTTAGGGTATATATTAATTGTATTATTAGTATACTTTGTGTGAGTATTTTTGAATCTAATTTGATTCCTAAATTATTATAGTTTATCTCTATATTATTTTATAGATGTCTTGTGAGGTTGACTTTGGGTTTGACCATGTTTGACTTTAGTAGACTTTAGAGTTGACCATAGTTGACTTTTATCTTAGAATTGACTTATTGACCTAGAAGTTGCCTAGTTTGACTTGTTCTCTTTCCGGGACCTTGTATTAATATGGTATTCCATGTCTAGGTCTTCGAGGCACCGAGTCAGACATTTGTGAGACTGTTCATTGGACTTCAGGCGAGTACATTCTCTGATAGTTTCTCATTTATGATATCCTCTATGTTCGTTGTATCTAGTGTAGATATACATGTTCTCTTGACATTATGGTTACACGGATTGGTATATCCGGATCTCGTCATGAGATGTTATTCCTTGGTATATGGTGTATATGATGCAAGTATTGTTTCATTGGTTATCTTGTACATGTACAGACACCGATTCTCGGGGAGACTAGCTATCTTCTTGGGAAATCTAGTGCCATAACGTACCGTGGTTGGATCTATTATACCAGTCGGGGTGGGGAGTATTTTAGTGTAGATATGTGATCATACCCTCCTTGTGCATGTCTTGTTCCTTGTGAGTGTTGATCATACACCGCACGTATAATCAGCCAGGCCATCATACTCTTGTGCAAGTTCCCAAGCCGATCACATGTTAAAGCTAGTACTCACACACTTAGTCATTAGTATTCTTGTTCCATCAGCATATTGTTCATTATTGTATTTCTTTCCAGTATTTTCTTATTGTCTATACATTCTTGTATCTATTTATGCATCTTGTTTATCCACAACTATTTACTATTACATAGTTTTTATCATTATTTGAGAACTGCTGTTAGGGTTGTACTCTGCTCCTTTCCTGACTGGATATATTTTTCCAGATGACATTGAGGAGTACCCTACCTATTATGGACCCCAGGATATTGTGGGTTTAGATTCTGAGATCCTGGCTCAAGAGGGACTTATCCCAACTGAGACAGTTGACCCTGGAGTTGTAGCTTTATAGTTTTATAGTATTCTTTGTACTGGATTTGTCTCCAGCATATTTCTATAATTTTCTTCAGACTCATTGATGTATTATTTTAGACTCATGAGTTGTATTGTGACTATTCTATTCTTTATCTGATTCGTGCTCATTTCCACCTTAGTTCTGTGATTGAGTATACTATCATTATTGGTGGTTCATTATATTGTTAGATAGTTTATCTAGACAGCGTTCTACCGCCGATTCTGCGGCGTAGGCTGGGCGTTGTTTTCGACTAGTACCCTTACACCGGGTGCGGGTCATGATACATTTTTGGTGGTGGCCCATGCAGGTCTAGCTTCACAAGTATGTGATGTCGTGGTAGTGCGACAACTTAGTTGTACTACTGCGAGCCTGCGATAGGATATAGAATATAGGCTGAGATACTCAATCACATCTAGGAAAATTCTTTTGATTCAACTATTCTCCTTTGATATTGATACTTGATCCCTTAAACTGTCCTTTCCTTGATGTCTTACATCATGTGCCATATTGATCCTCATTCTGTCTTTTTATGAGACATACTCGGAGATACTTGCGGAGGCACGCAAGGTTGAGCGGGATCTGGGTTTGAAGACCAAGAGAGACCGTGATTCTTTTCTGGGGGCCAACGGCAGTGCAGTATCTGCCAAACGTCCTCATTTCCAGTCCAGACCTTTCCAGCAGCCACAGCAGAACCAGACTCCAGCTAGAGCGCCTTTTCACCAGGCACCTCAGCAGCAGAGGCAGTTACAGCAAGCTCTATACAACTTCTGCAAGAAGCCCGGCCACATCTGGGAAGTTTGCAGAAAGAGGCTAGGAGTTTGTTTGTATTGTGGTACTGAAGGGCATCAATTGAGGGAGTGTCCTCGTCGTGTAGTTCAGGGAGCAGCTCCAGCTCTGAGGGCACAGATAAGACCACCTGCAGCATAACCGAGGGGACCACTTCCGACACAGCAGCAGTGTTTTATCCAACATCAGCAGCAGGGAGGTGCTCGGCAGGGACGAGCGTTTGCTATGACAGTCGAAGAGGAGGAACCCACAGGAGATGTCATCGCAGGTTCTATTCTTCTTGATTCCATTCCAGCTTTAGCTTTGTTTGATAGTGGTGCTTTCCATAGTTTTGTATCTGTTTCTTTTGCTCTAAAGCATGGTTTGGTAGCTGAGTCTTTGCTTAGGACTTGCAAGATCATGACCGGGGGAGGCATTATCCTGGTTAATAATATTTGCAAGGATCGGAGAGTTACTCTGGGAGGCCGGGAGTTGAGTGCGTGTCTACTTGTAATGCCACTTCCGAGCTACGACATTGTACTCGGGATGGATTGGTTGAGTAGGCACCGTGCTAGCATAGATTGTAGAGGAGGTAGAGTTTTGTTTGGTCCGCCAGGAGAGCCAGAGTTCGAGTTTGCTAGAGAAACTGCGGAGCAGGAAGAAGGCATTATTTGTGGAGCTATGGTGGAAGATAAGGAGTTTCCACATCCATTGATAGCAGAATTTTTGGATGTGTTTCCTGAAGAATTGCCAGGATTGCCGCCAGATCGAGATGTTAAATTTTCTATAGACTTGGTGCCAGGTGCAGAACCGATTTTGCAGCATGTTTATAGAGTAAACAACAGCGAGCTGGTCGAGTTGAAGAAGCAGGTGGACGAATTGCAGGATAAGGGGTTTATCAGATCGAGTTCTTCACCATGGGGAGCCCCGGTATTGTTTGTACCGAAGAAGGATGGATCGGTGCGCATGTGCATTGATTACAGGGCTTTGAATAATCTCACTATCAAGAATAAGTATCCTTTGCCACGGATTGATGATCTGTTTGATCAGTTGAGTGGTGCCAAGGTATTTTCTAAGATAGATTTGAGATCAGGCTACCATCAGGTGAAGGTGAAGCCGGGGGATATACCGAAGACTGCTTTTAGAACTCGGTATGGTCAGTACGAGTTTATGGTGATGCCGTTTGGTTTGACTAATGCACCGGCGGTATTTATGAACTTGATGAACAAGGTGTTCCACCAGTACCTTGACAAGTTCGTAGTGGTGTTCATCGACGACATACTCATATACTCGAGGACACCGGAGGAGCATGGGGAGCATTTGAGGATTGTGTTGGATGTGCTGAGGAAGGAGAAGCTGTATGGGAAGTTGTCCAAATGTGAGTTTTTCTTGGACAAGGTGAAATTCATGGGGCATGTTGTGACTGGTGATGGTATTTCAGTGGATCCGAAGAAGATTTCAGCAGTGGAATCTTGGAAGACTCCGAGTTCGGTAGCAGAGATCAGGAGTTTCTTGGGATTGGCAGGCTACTACAGAAAGTTTGTGCAAGATTTTTCGAGGATTGCCGAGCCGATGACCAGACTCACAAGGAAGGATGTGGAGTTTGTTTGGACGGAAGATTGTCAGGCTGCTTTTGAGGAGTTGAAGAAGAGGTTGACGTCTGCTCCTATTTTGACATTGCCATCAGGGTCCGGAGGTTTCACTATTTATAGTGATGCATCGGGAAAGGGTTTAGGTTGTGTTCTTCAGCAGCATGGAAAAGTGATTGCCTATGCATCCAGGTAATTGCGTCCTCATGAAAAGAACTATCCTACCCATGATTTGGAGTTGGCAGCTGTCATATTCGCTCTGAAGTTGTGGAAATATTATTTGTACGGAGAGCGTGTGGAGATCTTCACAGACCACAAAAGCTTGAAGTACGTTTTCACGCAGAAGGAGTTGAACATGAGGCAGCGTCGGTGGTTGGAATTAATGAAGGATTTTGATATCTCTTTGCAATATCATCCTGGGAAAGCCAATGTAGTTGCCGATGCTTTGAGCAGGTATCCGGTAGCTATGTTCTTGACGCAGGATCGATATCTGTTGGAGGACTTGGAGAGCTTGGGCATTGAGGTGATTGTTCCTGGGTGTGCTATGCAAATGTGGGGATTACAGATATATTCAGATTTGATGGATAGGATCAAGGCAGCACAGTATGATGACGTATCTTTGAGGAGTATCAGAGCTCAGGTGAGAGCAGGATTGGAGGATGATTTCACTATTGCAGAGGATGGATCTTTGAGGCATGGAGTTAGATTGTGTGTGCCTAGTGGGAAGTTGCGAGAGGAGGTATTGCAGGAAGTGCATCGCTCTCAGTATTCCATACATCCAGGTGCTAACAAGATGTATCGGGATATGCGAGAGAGTGTGTGGTGGTATGGCATGAAGAGGGAAGTGGCACAGTTTGTATCCAGATGCTTAGTGTGCCAGCAGGTGAAAGCCGAGAGGCAGAGGCCAGGAGGTTTACTTCAGCCATTACCCATTCCAGAGTGGAAGTGGGAACACATTACTATGGATTTTGTGTCTGGACTACCACGATCTCCAGGAGGGAAAGACGCGATTTGGGTCATTGTTGATAGATTGACCAAGTCGGCCCATTTTTTGCCTTTCAAGGTGGGTTTGTCTACGGAGAAGCTGGCAGAGATGTATATGAGGCAGATCGTTAGGATACATGGAGTTCCCGTCAGCATAGTCTCAGATCGAGATAGTCGTTTCACTTCTCATTTCTGGAGGAGTTTGCAGGAGAGTTTGGGCACTCAGCTCAAATTCAGTACTGCATATCATCCCCAGACAGATGGGCAGTCAGAGAGGACTATTCAGACTCTCGAGGATATGTTGCGTACTTGTGTACTAGATTTCGGAGGTTCTTGGGAGGACCATCTCCATTTGGTAGAGTTTGCTTACAACAACAGTTACCAGGCCAGTATAGAGATGTCACCTTTTGAAGCTCTATATGGTCGGAGGTATCGTACTCCTTTGTCTTGGGACGATGTTGGAGAGAGAGTTTTGCTTGGGCCAGAGATGGTTGTGGATGCAGCAGAGAAGGTTCAGTTGATCAGAGACAGACTTCGAGTGGCGCAGGACAGACAACGGCATTGGGCCGATAGCCATCGGAGACCCTTGGAGTTTGAGGTATAGTTTAGATTTTATTTTGTGTGCTTGTTCTTGGTTGTTTGTTATAGATAAGTTCTTAAGGTGGTGTTTTGTTCTAGGTGGGTGGTTTGGTGTTTCTGAGGATTTCTCCGACACGAGGCACGATTCGCTTCGATGGAGGCGGAAAGCTTAGTCCGCGATTCATTGGACCTTTCACTATTCTAGAGAGGGTCGGTGCAGTTGCTTATAGACTATACTTGCCACCTGCATTGGAGGGAGTGCACAACGTGTTTTATGTGTCGCAGTTGAGACGATACGTGGCAGATCCTAGTCATGTATTGGATCACTCAGAGATAGAGATGGGCCCTACTCTTAGCTATCCAGAGCAGCCAGTTGGGATTCTGGATCGGAGAGAGAATGTGCTGAGGAACCAGACTATTCCTTTGGTGTGCGTCGCATGGAGGCATCACTCTCCGGGGGAGTCTACCTGGGAGAGAGAGGATGAAATGCGAGAGTGTTATCCATATTTGTTTGTACCTTGAGGTATGTTATTTCTAGTTATATTCTGTTCATTGTTATGTTCTGTTCATTAGTTAGTTGTGATTCTTTAGTTCTGTTCTGTGATTTTCTGGGGGTAGTTTTCGTCTTTGAATTTCGAGGACGAAATTATTTTAAGGAGGGTAGACTTTTCACTACCATATTTTAGAAAAAAAGGGTATTTTAGTAATTTCCTATTTAAATAAATATTGTGCATGGTAAATAATTTTTGTTGTATTATTTAATTGTTGTTAGATATTATTTAATTATTTTGGACTTATTTTAGTGGACCCAACTAGTTTAGTTTGGACCCATGGACCAACATGAATTAATTAGTTAGACTTGGCCCATTTAGAAAGCCCATGGTTAAGAAGATGGATTAAATTAATTAAATGATTAGACTAGAAGCTTCCTTCCTTAATTATTTCTTCATGAGAGGCCCCAAGGGGTACATTGGACATTTTACAATTGCTTGGGGGAGGGGCTATGGCCGGCCTATTAAAGAGGGGAGGAAATTTCTCTCTCCTCTCATCTCATTCCAAATCTAGATCTAGAATTCTCCCACTACCAAATTCCCTCCATTCCCAATCCAATTCCCTACCAAATTCATTCCAAATTCTTTCCAATTCACCATTAGAGAAGGAGGAAGCAAGGATCTAGAAGAAGGAAGCAAGGATCTACAAAGAGGAGCAAGGATCTACAATTTGGAAGCAAGTTCATCTCAATTGGAGGTTTTATTGGGAATCCATCTCCCAATAGGTATAATTCAGATTTTCCCATTTAAATAGCTTCTAAATTGAGATTTAATCATGTAAAATTAACCTATATGTATGTACTACCCATAGGACTTTGTTTTGTGTTCATAGGAGACCCATGGAGAAAGTTATGGTGCTTTTTGTGTCAATTTTGTTGGAATTCCGAATTTACATTTTTTTGTGTGTGTCAATTGATCCTATAGATCAAATTGGACATGAGATTTGTGTTTGAGGCTAGTGTCGTGTCCATATTGGGATACTTGTGGTTCGTATCCCAACTATTTGGTGATACGTGTCATTTGGGGGTTTTCCTCCGACACGGGGCTTTGAACATGTCGTATTTTGACACGGACACATAGATCTACTTTTGACGCTTTGATTTGTTCATAAATATTATTTGTGATCTGTTTGTGTCCTTCGGGGTGCATTTAGTTGTGTGTTGGACTCGTGTCGCATGCGTATCCTAGATCTAGTGGGATACGGTGAGATACTCTCCAATTGTGTGTATTTTTGTATAGATCTAATTAATTGTGGTTCAATTCTTCATTTATAATTAGTATATATATATGGATATTAAATATTTATTTTGTGTATTTATTATAGTAATTATTGTAGCATAGATCTATATTTTGGGTGTGCTAATATAATGTACAATATAATATGTAGCTTTCTTGCATGCAAATATATATGTTACTACTTGTTAAATAATATAATTTATACATAAAATATTTTATAAAATATATTTGTATGTTTAATTGTGTAATTATATTATTTATAATTATTATGTAATTATTTGGATATTAATGTAAATATTTTAGGTGTGCTTCTAGCCATGTAAATTATATGTTCTTTGTTAAATATTTGAAGGTATAAGTTTATGTGTATATTAATATATATATGTACATTTTTGTATTAATGGTTTATATATATATATATATATATATATATATATACTGTTTTATATATTCTGTTTATATATATATATATATATTGTTTTATATATTCTATTTTTATATATATAATTATATATATATAACTTGTTTTAGTGACAGTAAATTAATGACAGTAAAAACTGTCATTAATTAGCCGACTAATAGCAGCCGCTGTAGCCTTCGGGCAATTAATGACAAACCTGTCATTAATTGCAGCAGCGGGAAACAGCAGCTTTTCTGCGACGCTTTTCCGCGACAGTTTAACTGTCAGCGAAAATCAAAGCAGTGGCAGTTTATTATTTGGATTTCGGTGACAGTCCTTCGGTGACAGTCCCGACTGTCACTATTTAAACTGTTTTGATTTAATCCTATTTTATTCACTGTTTTTCAATGACGCTTTGACAGATTTAATGTATATATTATATATTATAATTGTATATATATATATGTATATATATATGTGTTTTGTGAGGAATAATAATTGTAATAATATATTATGTTATTTATATAAATGTTGGGTTGTATATATTATTTTAGGGTATATATTAATTGTATTATTAGTATACTTTGTGTGAGTTCTTTTTGAATCTAATTTGATTCCTAAATTATTGTAGTTTATCTCTATATTATTTTATAGATGTCTTGTGAGGTTGACTTTGGGTTTGACCATGTTTGACTTTAGTAGACTTTAGAGTTGACCATAGTTGACTTTTATCTTAGAATTGACTTATTGACCTAGAAGTTGCCTAGTTTGACTTGTTCTCTTTCCGGGACCTTGTATTAATGTGGTATTCCATGTCTAGGTCTTCGAGGCACCGAGTCAGACATTTGTGAGACTGTTCATTGGACTTCAGGCGAGTACATTCTCTGATAGTTTCTCATTTATGATATCCTCTATGTTCGTTGTATCTAGTGTAGATATACATGTTCTCTTGACACTATGGTTACACGGATTGGTATATCCGGATCTCGTCATGAGATGTTATTCCTTGGTATATGGTGTATATGGTGCAAGTATTGTTTCATTGGTTATCTTGTACATGTACAGACACCGATTCTCGGGGAGACTAGCTATCTTCTTGGGGAATCTAGTGCCATAACGTACCGTGGTTGGATCTATTATACCAGTCGGGGTGGGGAGTATTTTAGTGTAGATATGTGATCATACCCTCCTTGTGCATGTCTTGTTCCTTGTGAGTGTTGATCATACACCGCACGTATAATCAGCCAGGCCATCATACTCTTGTGCAAGTTCCCAAGCCGATCATATGTTAAAGCTAGTACTCACACACTTAGTCATTAGTATTCTTGTTCCATCAGCATATTGTTCATTATTGTATTTCTTTCCAGTATTTCCTTATTATCTATACATTCTTGTATCTATTTATGCATCTTGTTTATCCACAACTATTTACTGTTACATAGTTTTTATCATTATTTGAGAACTGCTGTTAGGGTTGTACTCTGCTCCTTTCCTGACTGGATATATTTTTCCAGATGACACTGAGGAGTACCCTACCTATTATGGACCCCAGGATGTTGTGGATTTAGATTCTGAGACCCTGGCTCAAGAGGGACTTATCCCAACTGAGACAGTTGACCCTGGAGTTGTAGCTTTATAGTTTTGTAGTATTCTTTGTACTGGATTTGTCTCCAGCATATTTCTGTAATTTTCTTCAGACTCATTGATGTATTATTTTAGACTCATGAGTTGTATTGTGACTATTCTATTCTTTATCTGATTCGTGCTTATTTCCACCTTAGTTCTGTGATTGAGTATACTATCATTATTGGTGGTTCATTATATTGTTAGATAGTTTATCTAGACAGCGTTCTACCGCCGATTCTGCGGTGTAGGCTGGGCGTTGTTTCCGACTAGTACCCTTACACCGGGTGCGGGTCGTGACACGTTTTTGGTGGTGGCCCATGCAGGTCTAGCTTCACAAGTATGTGATGTCGTGGTAGTGCGACAACTTAGTTGTACTACTGCGAGCCTGCGATAGGATATAGGATATAGGCTGAGATACTCAATCACATCTAGGAAAATTCTTTTGATTCAACTATTCTCCTTTGATATTGATACTTGATCCCTTAAACTGTCCTTTCCTTGATGTCTTACATCATGTGCCATATTGATCCTCATTCCGTCTTTTTATGAGACATACTCGGAGATACTTGCGGAGGCACGCAAGGTTGAGCGGGATCTGGGTTTGAAGACCAAGAGAGACCGTGATTCTTTTCTGGGGGCCAACGGCAGTGCAGTATCTGCCAAACGTCCTCATTTCCAGTCCAGACCTTTCCAGCAGCCACAGCAGAACCAGACTCCAGCTAGAGCACCTTTTCACCAGGCACCTCAGCAGCAGAGGCAGTTACAGCAAGCTCTATGCAACTTCTGCAAGAAGCCCGGCCACATCTGGGAAGTTTGCAGAAAGAGGCTAGGAGTTTGTTTGTATTGTGGTACTGAAGGGCATCAATTGAGGGAGTGTCCTCGTCGTGCAGTTCAGGGAGCAGCTCCAGCTCCGAGGGCACAGATAAGACCACCTGCAGCACAATCGAGGGGACCGCTTCCGACACAGCAGCAGTGTTTTGTCCAGCATCAGCAGCAGGGAGGTGCTCGGCAGGGACGAGCGTTTGCTATGACAGTCGAAGAGGAGGAACCCACAGGAGATATCATCGCAGGTTCTATTTTTCTTGATTCCATTCCAGCTTTAGCTTTGTTTGATAGTGGTGCTTCCCATAGTTTTGTATCTGTTTCTTTTGCTCTAAAGCATGGTTTGGTAGCTGAGTCTTTGCTTAGGACTTGCAAGATCATGACCGGGGGAGACATTATCCTGGTTAATGATATTTGCAAGGATCGGAGAGTTACTCTGGGAGGCCGGGAGTTGAGTGCGTGTCTACTTGTAATGCCACTTCCGAGCTACGACATTGTACTCGGGATGGATTGGTTGAGTAGGCACCGTGCTAGCATAGATTGTAGAGGAGGTAGAGTTTTGTTTGGTCCGCCAGGAGAGCCAGAGTTCGAGTTTGCTAGAGGAACTGCGGAGCAGAAAGAAGGCATTATTTGTGGAGCTATGGTGGAAGATAAGGAGTTGCCACATCCGTTGATAGCAGAATTTTTGGATGTATTTCCTGAAGAATTGCCAGGATTGCCGCCAGATCGAGATGTTAAATTTTCTATAAACTTGGTGCCAGGTGCAGAACCGATTTCGCAGCATGTCTATAGAGTAAACAACAGCGAGCTGGTCGAGTTGAAGAAGCAGGTGGACGAATTACAGGATAAGGGGTTTATCAGATCGAGTTCTTCACCATGGGGAGCCCCGGTATTGTTTGTACCGAAGAAGGATGGATCGGTGCGCATGTGCATTGATTACAGGGCTTTGAATAATCTCACTATCAAGAATAAGTATCCTTTGCCACGGATTGATGATCTGTTTGATCAGTTGAGTGGTGCCAAGATATTTTCTAAGATAGATTTGAGATCAGGCTACCATCAGGTGAAGGTGAAGCCGGGAGATATACCGAAGACTGCTTTTAGAACTCGGTATGGTCAGTACGAGTTTATGGTGATGCCGTTTGGTTTGACTAATGCACCGGCGGTATTTATGAACTTGATGAACAAGGTGTTCCACCAGTACCTTGACAAGTTCGTGGTGGTGTTCATCGATGACATACTCATATACTCGAGGACACCGGAGGAGCATGGGGAGCATTTGAGGATTGTGTTGGATGTGCTGAGGAAGGAGAAGCTGTATGGGAAGTTGTCCAAATGTGAGTTTTTCTTGGACAAGGTGGAATTCTTGGGGCATGTTGTGACTGGTGATGGTATTTCAGTGGATCTTAAGAAGATTTTAGCAGTGGAATCTTGGAAGACTCCGAGTTCGGTAGCAGAGATCAGGAGTTTCTTGGGATTGGCAGGCTACTACAGAAAGTTTGTGCAAGATTTTTCGAGGATTGCCGAGCCGATGACCAGACTCACAAGGAAGAATGTGGAGTTTGTTTGGACGGAAGATTGCCAGGCTGCTTTTGAGGAGTTGAAGAAGAGGTTGACGTCTGCTCCTATTTTGACATTGCCATCAGGGTCCGGAGGTTTCACTATTTATAGTGATGCATCGGGAAAGGGTTTAGGTTGTGTTCTTCAGCAGCATGGAAAAGTGATTGCCTATGCATCCAGACAATTGCGTCCTCATGAAAAGAACTATCCTACCCATGATTTGGAGTTGGCAGCTGTCATATTCGCCCTGAAGTTGTGGAAATATTATTTGTACGGAGAGCGTGTGGAGATCTTCACAGACCACAAAAGCTTGAAGTACGTTTTCACGCAGAAGGAGTTGAACATGAGGCAGCGTCGGTGGTTGGAATTGATGAAGGATTTTGATATCTCTTTGCAATATCATCCTGGGAAAGCCAATGTAGTTGCCGATACTTTGAGCAGGTATCCGGTAGCTATGTTCTTGACGCAGGATCGATATCTGTTGGAGGACTTGGAGAGCTTGGGCATTAAGGTGATTGTTCCTGGGTGTGCTATGCAGATGTGGGGATTGCAGATACATTCAGATTTGATGGATAGGATCAAGGCAGCACAGTATGATGACGTATCTTTGAGGAGTATCAGAGCTCAGGTGAGAGCAGGATTGGAGGATGATTTCACTATTGCAGAGGATGGATCTTTGAGGCATGGAGTTAGATTGTGTGTGCCTAGTGGGGAGTTGCGAGAGGAGGTATTGCAGGAAGCGCATCGCTCTCAGTATTCCATACATCCAGGTGCTAACAAGATGTATCAGGATATGCGAGAGAGTGTGTGGTGGTATGGCATGAAGAGGAAAGTGGCACAGTTTGTATCCAGATGCTTAGTATGCCAGCAGGTGAAAGCCGAGAGGCAGAGGCCAGGAGGTTTACTTCAGCCATTACCCATTCCAGAGTGGAAGTGGGAACACATTACTATGGATTTTGTGTCCGGACTACCACGATCTCCAGGAGGGAAAGACGCGATTTGGGTCATTATTGATAGATTGACCAAGTCGGCCCATTTTTTGCCTTTCAAGGTGGGTTTGTCTACGGAGAAGCTGGCAGAGATGTATATGAGGCAGATCGTTAGGATACATGGAGTTCCCGTCAGCATAGTCTCAGATCGAGATAGTCGTTTTACTTCTCATTTCTGGAGGAGTTTGCAGGAGAGTTTGGGCACTCAGCTCAAATTCAGTACTGTATATCATCCCCAGACAGATGGGCAGTCAGAGAGGACTATTCAGACTCTCGAGGATATGTTGCGCACTTGTGTACTAGATTTCGGGGGTTCTTGGGAGGACCATCTCCATTTGGTAGAGTTTGCTTACAACAACAGTTACCAGGCCAGTATAGAGATGTCACCTTTTGAAGCTCTATATGGTCGGAGGTGTCGTACTCCTTTGTCTTGGGACGATGTTGGAGAGAGAGTTTTGCTTGGGCCAGAGATGGTTGTGGATGCAGCAGAGAAGGTTCAGTTGATCAGAGACAGACTTCGAGTGGCGCAGGACAGACAACGGCATTGGGCCGATAGCCATCGGAGACCCTTGGAGTTTGAGGTATAGTTTAGATTTTATTTTGTGTGCTTGTTCTTGGTTGTTTGTTATAGATAAGTTCTTAAGGTGGTGTTTTGTTCTAGGTGGGTGGTTTGGTGTTTCTGAGGATTTCTCCGACACGAGGCACGATTCGCTTCGGTGGAGGCGGAAAGCTTAGTCCGCGATTCATTGGACCTTTCACTATTCTAGAGAGGGTCGGTGCAGTTGCTTATAGACTATACTTGCCACCTGCATTGGAGGGAGTGCACAACGTGTTTTATGTGTCGCAGTTGAGACGATACGTGGCAGATCCTAGTCATGTATTGGATCACTCAGAGATAGAGGTGGGCCCTACTCTTAGCTATCCAGAGCAGCCAGTTGGGATTCTAGATCGGAGAGAGAAGGTGCTGAGGAACCAGACTATTCCTTTGGTGCGCGTCGCATGGAGGCATCACTCTCCGGGGGAGTCTACCTGGGAGAGAGAGGATGAAATGCGAGAGCGTTATCCATATTTGTTTGTACCTTGAGGTATGTTATTTCTAGTTATATTCTGTTCATTGTTATGTTCTGTTCATTAGTTAGTTGTGATTCTTTAGTTCTGTTCTGTGATTTTCTGGGGGTAGTTTTCGTCTTTGAATTTCGAGGACGAAATTATTTTAAGGAGGGTAGACTTGTCACTACCATATTTTAGAAAAAAGGGTATTTTAGTAATTTCCTATTTAAATAAATATTGTGCATGGTAAATAATTTTTGTTGTATTATTTAATTGTTGTTAGATATTATTTAATTATTTTGGACTTATTTTAGTGGACCCAACTAGTTTAGTTTGGACCCATGGACCAACATGAATTAATTAGTTAGACTTGGCCCATTTAGAAAGCCCATGGTTAAGAAGATGGATTAAATTAATTAAATGATTAGACTAGAAGCTTCCTTCCTTAATTATTTCTTCATGAGAGGCCCCAAGGGGTACATTGGACATTTTACAATTGCTTGGGGGAGGGGCTATGGCCGGCCTATTAAAGAGGGAGGAAAATTTCTCTCTTCTCTCATCTCATTCCAAATCTAGATCTAGAATTCTCCCACTACCAAATTCCCTCCATTCCCAATCCAATTCCCTACCAAATTCATTCCAAATTCTTTCAATTCACCATTAGAGAAGGAGGAAGCAAGGATCTAGAAGAAGGAAGCAAGGATCTACAAAGAGGAGCAAGGATCTACAATTTGGAAGCAAGTTCATCTCAATTGGAGGTTTCATTGGGAATCCATCTCCCAATAGGTATAATTCAGATTTTCCCATTTAAATAGCTTCTAAATCTGAGATTTAATCATGTAAAATCAACCTATATGTATGTACTACCCATAGGACTTTGTTTTGTGTTCATAGGAGACCCATGGAGAAAGTTATGGTGCTTTTTGTGTCAATTTTGTTGGAATTCCGAATTTACATTTTTTTGTGTGTGTCAATTGATCCTATAGATCAAATTGGACATGAGATTTGTGTTTGAGGCTAGTGTCGTGTCCATATTGGGATACTTGTGGTTCGTATCCCAACTATTTGGTGATACGTGTCATTTGGGGGTTTTCCTCCGACACGGGGCTTTGAACATGTCGTATTTTGACACGGACACATAGATCTACTTTTGACGCTTTGATTTGTTCATAAATATTATTTGTGATCTATTTGTGTCCTTCGGGGTGCATTTAGTTGTGTGTTGGACTCGTGTCGCATGCGTATCCTAGATCTAGTGGGATACGGTGAGATACTCTCCAATTGTGTGTATTTTTGTATAGATCTAATTAATTGTGGTTCAATTCTTCATTTATAATTAGTATATATATATGGATATTAAATATTTATTTTGTGTATTTATTATAGTAATTATTGTAGCATAGATCTATATTTTGGGTGTGCTAATATAATGTACAATATAATATGTAGCTTTCTTGCATGCAAATATATATGTTACTACTTGTTAAATAATATAATTTATACATAAAATATTTTATAAAATATATTTGTATGTTTAATTGTGTAATTATATTATTTATAATTATTATGTAATTATTTGGATATTAATGTAAATATTTTAGGTGTGCTTCTAGCCATGTAAATTATATGTTCTTTGTTAAATATTTGAAGGTATAAGTTTATGTGTATATTAATATATATATGTACATTTTTGTATTAATGGTTTATATATATATATATATACTGTTTTATATATTCTGTTTATATATATATATATATATTATTTTATATATTCTGTTTTTATATATATAATTATATATATATAACTTGTTTTAGTGACAGTGAATTAATGACAGTAAAAACTGTCATTAATTAGCCGACTAATAGCAGCCGCTGTAGCCTTCGGGCAATTAATGACAAACCTGTCATTAATTGCAGCAGCGGGAAACAGCAGCTTTTCTGCGACGCTTTTCCGCGACAGTTTAACTGTCAGCGAAAACCAAAGCAGTGGCAGTTTATTATTTGGGTTTCGGTGACAGTCCTTCGGTGACAGTCCCGACTGTCACTATTTAAACTGTTTTGATTTAATCCTATTTTATTCACTGTTTTTCAATGACGCTTTGACAGATTTAATGTATATATTATATATTATAATTGTATATATATATATATGTATATATATATGTGTTTTGTGAGGAATAATAATTGTAATAATATATTATGTTATTTATATAAATGTTGGGTTGTATATATTATTTTAGGGTATATATTAATTGTATTATTAGTATACTTTGTGTGAGTTCTTTTTGAATCTAATTTGATTCCTAAATTATTGTAGTTTATCTCTATATTATTTTATAGATGTCTTGTGAGGTTGACTTTGGGTTTGACCATGTTTGACTTTAGTAGACTTTAGAGTTGACCATAGTTGACTTTTACCTTAGAATTGACTTATTGACCTAGAAGTTGCCTAGTTTGACTTGTTCTCTTTCCGGGACCTTGTATTAATGTGGTATTCCATGTCTAGGTCTTCGAGGCACCGAGTCAGACATTTGTGAGACTGTTCATTGGACTTCAGGCGAGTACATTCTCTGATAGTTTCTCATTTATGATATCCTCTATGTTCGTTGTATCTAGTGTAGATATACATGTTCTCTTGACACTATGGTTACACGGATTGGTATATCCGGATCTCGTCATGAGATGTTATTCCTTGGTATATGGTGTATATGGTGCAAGTATTGTTTCATTGGTTATCTTGTACATGTACAGACACCGATTCTCGGGGAGACTAGCTATCTTCTTGGGAAATCTAGTGCCATAACGTACCGTGGTTGGATCTATTATACCAGTCGGGGTGGGGAGTATTTTAGTGTAGATATGTGATCATACCCTCCTTGTGCATGTCTTGTTCCTTGTGAGTGTTGATCATACACCGCACGTATAATCAGCCAGGCCATCATACTCTTGTGCAAGTTCCCAAGCCGATCATATGTTAAAGCTAGTACTCACACACTTAGTCATTAGTATTCTTGTTCCATCAGCATATTGTTCATTATTGTATTTCTTTCCAGTATTTCCTTATTGTCTATACATTCTTGTATCTATTTATGCATCTTGTTTATCCACAACTATTTACTGTTACATAGTTTTTATCATTATTTGAGAACTGCTGTTAGAGTTGTACTCTGCTCCTTTCCTGACTGGATATATTTTTCCAGATGACACTGAGGAGTACCCTACCTATTATGGACCCCAGGATGTTGTGTGTTTAGATTCTGAGACCCTGGCTCAAGAGGGACTTATCCCAACTGAGACAGTTGACCCTGGAGTTGTAGCTTTATAGTTTTGTAGTATTCTTTGTACTGGATTTGTCTCCAGCATATTTCTGTAATTTTTTTCAGACTCATTGATGTATTATTTTAGACTCATGAGTTGTATTGTGACTATTCTATTCTTTATCTGATTCGTGCTCATTTCCACCTTAGTTCTGTGATTGAGTATACTATCATTATTGGTGGTTCATTATATTGTTAGATAGTTTATCTAGACAGCGTTCTACCGCCGATTCTGCGGCGTAGGTTGGGCGTTGTTTCCGACTAGTACCCTTACACCGGGTGCGGGTCGTGACAAAGCATGTCCTCGAGGGTCTGAATGGTCCTCTCTGACTGACCGTCTGTCTGCGGGTGATATGCAGTACTAAACTTGAGCTGGGTGCCCAAGCTAGCCTGCAGACTCCTCCAAAAATACAAAGTAAAGCGACTTTCCTGGTCTGATACTATGCTCATAGGAACTCCATACAGTTTGACTATCTGGCGCACATACATCTCTGCTAGTCTCTCCGTAGACGTACCCACTTTGAATGGTAGAAAGTGGGCCGATTTGGTCAACCTGTCTACCATGACCCAAATCGCATCCTTTCCTCCTTGATAACGAGAAGCACAGAAACAAAATCCATGGTCACATGCTCCTATTTCCACTCCGGAATGGGTAACGACTGGAGCAACCCTCCTGGCCTCTGCCTCTTCGCCTTCACCTACTGGCACACTAAGCATCGGGATATGAAGCGTGCTACCTCCCACTTCATACCGTACCACCATACATGCTCTCTCATATCTCTTTATATCTTGTTGGCACCTGGATGCATAGAGTACTGGGATTGATGTGCCTCCTGAAGAACCTTCTCGTGCAACGACCCACTCGGCACACACAACCTGGTACCGTGCCGCAATGAACCATCATCAGCAATGGTGAAGTCATCTGATAATCCAATCTGAACCTGCGCCCTGATGCTCCTCAGGGACCCATCCTCAAATTGTGTATCCCTAATCTGGTTTATCAACTCTGACTGAATCTGCAGTCCCCATATCTACATCTCAACTCCAGGCACTATCACCTCAATGCCCAAGCTCTCTAGATCTGCCAGAAGATAACGATCTGTAGTCAGGCATATAGTTACCGGATACCTGCTCAGTGCATCCGCAACTACGTTCGCCTTCTCTGGATGGTACTGTAACAATATGTCAAAGTCTTTCATCAACTCCAACCATCTCCTCTGCCTCATGTTCAGCTCTTTTTGGGTAAACACATACTTCAAGCTCTTGTGGTCAGTGAAGATCTCCACACGCTCTCCGTATAAATAGTATTTCCACAACTTTAGAGCAAAGATAACCGCTGCCAACTCCAAATCGTGGGTAGGGTAGTTCTTCTCATGAGGATGTAATTGCTTGGAAGCATTGACAATCACCCTCTCATTCTGCTGCAACACACAACCCAGTCCCTTCCCCGATGCATTACTATAGATAGTGAATCCTCCAGACCCCGATGGCAACGTCAACACTGGAGCTGTCGTCAACCTCCACTTCAGCTCATCAAAGGCGGCCTGGCACTCCTCTGACCAAACAAACTCCATGTCCTTTTGGGTCAGCCTAGACAACGGCTCTGCAATCCGAGAAAAATCCTGAATAAATCTTCTGTAGTAACCTGCCAGCCCCAGGAAACTCCTGACCTCTACTATTAAACTCGGATCACCCCATGCCTCAACTGCCATGATCTTCCTCGGATCCACCGAGATCCCCTCTCCTGTCACCACATGACCAAGGAATTCAACCTTGTCAAGGAAGAACTCTCACTTCAAAAGCTTTCCATAAAGCTTCTCCTTCCTGAGAGTCTCTAGCACTATCCTCAGATGCTCCTCATGTTCCTCTGGGATCTTCGAATATACCAAGATGTCATCTATAAACACCACCACAAACCTGTCCAAATGCTGATGGAACACCTTGTTCATCAGATTCATGAACACCGCCGGGGCATTAATCAACCCAAACGGCATCACCATGAACTCATATTGTCCATACCTGGTCCGAAAAGCAGTCTTCGGAATATCCTCCCTCCTGACCTTCACCTGGTGGTAGCCTGTCCTCAGATCAATCCTTGAAAACACCCTCGCTCTGCTCAACTGGTCAAAGAGATCATCAATACGCGACAGTGGATACTTGTTCTTGATTGTGAGGTTGTTCAGAGCCCTGTAGTCGATACACATCCGTATCGACCCATCCTTCTTCGGCACAAAAAGTACCGGAGCACCCTACGGAGAAAAACTAGATCTGATAAATCCCTTGTCCTGAAGCTCATCCACCTGCTTCTTCAACTCTACCAGCTCATTGTTGCTGACTCTATAGACGTGCTGGGATATCGTCTTCGCACCTGGCACCAAGAACTCCATATCTCTGTCCGGAGGTAACCCTGGCAACTCCTCCAGAAAGATATTCATGAACTCCGCTATCAATGGATGTGGCAACCTCTGCTCTACCACCAGGGCTCCGCAGAAGACTCCCTCGCTCTACTCCGCTGCTCCTCTGGCAAACTTAAACTCTGGCTCTCCCAGCGGACTAAACAATACTCTGTCTCCACGATAATCTATACTAGAACGGTGCATACTCAACCAATCCATCCCAAGTACAATGTCGTAGCTCGGAAGTGGCATTACGAGTAGGCACACACTCAACTCTCGGCCTTCCAAGGTAACTCTCCGGTCTCTGCAGACATCACTGACTAGGATGATGCCATCCCCTGTCGTGATCTTGCAGAGTCTAGCTAAAGTTTCAGCAACAAGATGGTGTCTAACAGCAAAAGATACAGACACAAAGCTATGGGAAGCACCATGATCAAATAAAGCAAGTGCAGGAATAGAATCAAGAAGAACAGAACCTGAGATCACATCACCAACGGGCTCGGCCTCCTCTACGGTCAGGACAAAAGCTTGCCCTTGTTGTCCTCCTCAATGCTGGTGCGGGTGCTGGGCAAACCTCTGCTGTTAAGTCTGCAAAGGTTGTCCTCTCTATTGTACTGTAGGTGCTCTGGCTGGTCCCCTCTGAGCGGCTCCTCCGCCCTGAGCTGTACGAGCGAGTGCTGAAGGGCAATCCCTCAACTGGTGATTTGCTGCACCACATAACAAGCATCTGTCCAGCCTCTTCCTGCAAATGTCCCATCCATGCCCCGACTTCCTACAGAAAGGGCAAGAGATGGGCTGCCACAGACCCTGCTGTTGTCCCTGCCTCTGCTGCTGGGGCGCCTGCTGGAAAGGCTTACGACCCTGACCCTGGTGCTGCTGAGTCTGCTGGAATGGCCTCGTCTGCTGGAAATAGGGCCTCTTGGCTTGGCCCGCACTACTTCCTGCTCCAGAAGCATCTCTACTCCTCTTGGTCTTCAGCTCCAAGTCATCCTCAGCCCTCTGAGTATCACTCACAATCTGTTCGAAGGTTGCCTCACGGTTACTCCTAGTCAAGGAGTTGACCACCATGACCAAACCCTTGGGGAACTTCTGCGCCTTCGCTGCCTCACTCAAGCCCTCTATAAATTTGCCCAGACAGCAGGACTCTGCTGCATACTCGTCCACCAACATGCTCCCCTGGACGAGTGTCTCAAACTGGCTCTCCAAGGTACTGAGAGCCACATCCAGAAAGAACTTCTCTTTGAAAAGTTTCTTGAAAGACTCCAAAGTAAGTCCCGGTACTGCTATCCTTGTATCAGTACGGTACCAAGTAAGGGCAAGATCGAACATCTGGTTGCCCGCTGCCTCTATCTGTATGCTGTCTAGGATCAGTGCCAGCCTGAAGATTCCCTCGATATGCTCGATCCAGTCATCCGCATACAGGATCCCCTCTGTACCCCAAAACTCCTTGGGCCGCATCCTCTGGAAGCCAATAATGTTGCCCGGCCTAGGATGTTGTGCCTGCTCTGCCTGTAGCTAGATCTGACCCACTATGTCTACTGCCATCATGGCCACCTGGTGGGTATTCTTAATGCCTAACCTCATCATGTCTACCTGTCGGTGCTGTGCGTCCATCATCTCCCTGACGAACGCGAACAACTGGGCAGCATCTACAAGTGCAGGAGGTGGTGGAGGAGGTACCACCGGAACAACAGGGGTAGCTCTCGGATCGACAGGTGGAGAAGAATCTTCGAGAGAAGTAGATGCTCCCTCAATCGCAGGAGTGGTGAGTGGAGCAGTAGCAGCTGGCTAAAGTCGAGCAGGATGAGAGGTAGCAAACCTCTTGGTGGCATCTGCTGGAACGGTGCAATGAGACTGTATCTTCGGAGGCATCCTGAACACATATCAAAAGAAGTCAATACGGTACAAGATACGATATCATCAAGGAAGGACAGTAATATTTCAAAAGAAAATAATTTCAGAAAAAATAAAGATAGCAAA
>JAYESA010000008.1:78511124-78561124 GCA_036927795.1 Iris macrosiphon | reverse complement strand
AAGAATAATCTAAAATTCTCTAACTAATGGTACTACTCAAGATGCTCTACGATATCGCCATCCTGTGGCCCATAATAGGTGGGACACATCGCCTCTAGCCAATCATCTGGAAAAAAATCTAGTCAGGAAGGAACGAGTACAACCCTAACTGCAGTTCCAAAATATGGTAGAAACTATAATGTTGTAAATAACAAGAAACTACATGATGAGATAAATATACAATATCATAATATAATAAGCAGTGGAAAATAAATAGACAGATACAATAGGCAATAAACAATAATATGGGAAAAGTAATTAGACAGATACAATGTGGTAATAAACTATAATGTGAAACAATACTGGAAAGACTGAACTAGACTGACTGTGTTTTGAAGTACTGCTTTCAATATGTGATCAATCATCCACGATACTATATGATGTCTACAATAGTACGGCTCAATCATACTGGTAAGGTATGATCAGCTATCAAACAATGTTGTAATGGTACGGCTCAATCACATAAGTGATTAGCTATCATACAATGTCTATGATATCTACAATGTCTAAAAATGGTTGATCACATATCTACTTAGCACTCCCCCGCCCCGACTAGTACGATGGATCCAAGTCATGACACATTACGATACGATAATCATGATACAAGATCTATAATACGAGCACGATAATCACGGTCTATATAATCAATAAGATATACAAGGTAATCACGATAGAGTAACATCTCATAATGGGGATCCACTATATACCAGTATGTGTAACCATCGTATCAGGAATCAAATAAGATATCACTAAATACATGTATTATGATAACTATCAAGTAAGAAAACTGTCAGAGAATGTACTCACCTGTGGTCCAGAGCAATAAATTTCAAACTGTGTCCGTATTGGTGCCTTACAGACCTATATATAAAATTTTATGTCATTTGGTGTAATAAAGTAATAAACATGCTTAACAGAGCTAAAATATGATTTTCTAAGTCTAGGTCAAGATAGCCAAACTAGGTTAAACTAGCTATTTTTAGGTTGTATGAGTCCACATCTAGGTTATTAAGTCCATACACTATTTATCTAGGCCATACTAGCTATATTAGGATACTAAAATATCATAGCTTTATAATATCACAAGATACACAATATATATTATATAATAGTTACCCTAGTTAAACTAACTCTATATGAATACCTTGGCTTTGAGCCATCTTGGTGTCACAACCTTGTTACCCTCTTGATACTCACTAACAATACCTAGAGGTAAAGTCATTACCTTATCATTATCTTATGTAACTCAAGGTAACTAGAACTAACATTAACTCAACTAATATCTACTAACTAGTGTATATATAAACCAACATATATATATACTAACTCATATATAACTAACTAACATGTATATCTAACTTTAACACTAACATATCTATCAATCTATATATATATACAACTCATACTAACATTAACTCATACTGGCTAACATGTTAACTAACTAACAATAACTTAAGTTATCAACTAACTATCATAACATCTACCATTTATATATAACAACTAATACAACCATTAACTAATTTCTTAAACCATTCTAACATACTAATAGTTAAATAACTTAACAAAAGCTAACACTATATATATAGCTAATTTACTTAACACTAGTTAACAACTAACTAATAATCACAATAACTCATAACTAACTTAACTAATTAACCAACTAATCTAGCATATGAAAATACTAACATCTAACATTCTTACCTTACTGTCAATCCATCTTCACCCTTCTACTATGTTTGTATCTTGCCTCCTTACTGAATTCGAGCCCATGAGCCTATCTGCTTGCAGAGAAGCTCTCCCCAGGTCAGGAGCTAATACTACCTACTGCAAATTTCCAAAATATTTTGGACTTCTCATTACCTTAACCTCCTTGCTAATGCCTTGAAGACATCACAATGCAACCCAACTCAAATACCCGACTCTCATACATTGCTAGTTGCCTAAAGCAGCTACTATTGTTGCTTGCTTCCTAGTACAAGCTGATGCTGTTTTTGCTGCCTACTGCTACTTCTTGCAGCTGCTGCTTTGTTGATTGTTGCTGCTTATTGCTGCTTATTTCTGATTGTTGCTGCTTATTGCTGCTTATTTCTGATTGTTGCTGCTTATTGCCCGACTCTCCCCCCATATGCCTATACGCATACAAAACACACACACACTCCCAAGCAATACATATATATATGTATATATATAAATACACTCTTATAATCATATATATAACTAACTAGAATAAATATACACAAGTATATCTAAGTGCAACTGAATATTAAGTCAAAAATGGCCAATTGGCATTCTCAGAAATACTTGCGGTACACCCGATCGCTAGGATACGCTCATGATACGTATCATAAACCTATCCAAAATTAACCCAAAGCCTACCCACAAGTTCTAAATAAGGAATATAATCTAATCTAAGCATTAGCAAGCCATTCCAAGTGTCATGGCATAATATGACATGTGTGTGGAACCCGTGTCGAAGAAAAACTCTTAAATTATCTCGTACATAAAGCCTTGTGATACGGCCTACTCGTATCCAATTGTGGACATATAGCTAGTCTCAAAATACTCTAACAAGTCTAATTAGACCTATCTATCCTAATAACAAATACTTGGTATGCCAATCTCATATTTCTACCAAAATTGACGCAAAATCCTATGTAAGTGTCTCCAAATGGGTCCAATGAAGCTCAAGCTTCTTTCCATAGCCCTAATGCAAGGGTGGATTCTAAATGACTAATTATACTATTTAGATACAAATACAAGGGTTAATCTCTGATTTTACCTATTGGGAGATGGATTCCCAGTATAATGGCGCTAGTGGACACAATCCTCAAGAATGGATACCTCATTCAAGCTTCTCTCCTTCCAATGCTTCCTCCTTGCTAATCCAAGCTCTAGCCTCCTTGAGATGACAAAAGAAAGGGTTGGAAATTAATTTGGGAATGGCAGAGGTTGGGGCTTCTTCTCAAAATGGAGAGAGAAATGAGAGAAGGCTAATTAGGGTTTGATGGAGGTTTCCAAATGAATCAAGAGAGGAGTTTATAAAGGAATATGACCAGCTATTCCTATCCCTAATGCAATCTAAAATGCCCATTAAGCCCTTATAATTTGTCATGAAGGTTTAATAAAGGAAGGGTTTAATTAAAGATAGATTCTAATAATTAAAGGAAGGGTTTGTTAACCATTCTCACTAAATTAAATGGGTCAACTAAGACTAACTAATTGGGTGCACTAATTATATCATGACAAGTCTAGTTGAGTCCAATGGTTCACTAACAACTAGTCTAACTAAAGGTCAACATCTAACCATACAAATATATCACATACACAAGCATATGTAATAATACTAAATATTATAAAATAAAATACCACTCGATATAATAATTATGAAATACCATTATTAACAATATTAGTACAAATAGAAAAAGACAAAAATACCCCTCTCCGGGAAAGTTGTGGTTAAAATCCTATCCCCCTTAGAAATATTTTCTCTTTGAAATTTAAGAGTGGTCGTACTCCTTCTAGGTCAAGCCTCAAGCAACATGGTCCAAGAAAATCCTATCTAAAATCATACGATATACAATCATATGGAAAGAATACAGCATGCATAGTTATGGTCTTTTTAGGATTTGCAATCTCAATTAGGGTGTACTAAGTACGCTAACTATAAGATAGCACAATCGCGAGCTAGAAGGTACTAATGAAGTACACAAACAATAGATGGAAATAAAGGACAGGATGGAAAGAAACAGAACAAAATATGCTAACCCATCACTTGTAGCATTGGACTCTTCGACCGTTATCACGAATGCTCTGCCCTGCTGGGGTGACTCTCTCCGCGGGTATTGAGCAATCCGGGGTGCCACAGGTGGCCTAATTCCACTTTTCGGGTTTGGGGCTAAAATACAATCTTTCACCTGATGCTTAGTAGACCCACAGTACATGCATGCCCCGATCCTCTTCTTGCAATCATCCCAAGTATGTCCGGCCCTTTTACAATAAGAACATGTGGAAGTGTGATGTATCTGCCCTTGAGGCTGTTGTGGGGCCTGATGAACTGGCCTCTGAAACTAATGTGTCTGCTAAGCTGGTGCCCTAACTAGCATAGGATACTGCCGGTGCTGATATGCTCCCTATTGCTAGAAATGGGGTTGCTTAGCTGGACCCGCACTACTTCTAGCTCCTCCTGAAGTATCCCTCACCCTCTTAGACCTGAGCTCCAAGTCATCCTCTACCTGTTGTTCGTCCACCAACATCTCCTCGAATGTCGCGGTGCGGTGCCACGTGGTAAGGGATTTGACCTCCCTGATCAAACCCTTTCTGAACTTCCTAGCTCTCCCTAGGGGATTCTGCCCCTCCATAAATCTGTCTAATCTATAAAACTTTGCGGCATACTCGTCCACTGTCATACTCCCCTGGACGAGGTCCTGGAATAGGCTATCCAAGGCACTCTGAGCCACATTCGAAAAAAACTTTGCCTTGAAAAGCTCTTAAAAAGTCTCCCAAGTTTGTCCTTGTGCTGTGATCCTTGGCTCTGTCCATAACTATGTCAAAGCAATATTGAACATCATGGTCCCTGCTGCCTCCATATGCAAGCTCTCTGGAATCTGTACCAGCCACATGTTCCTCTCTATATACTCGATCTAGTCATCCGCATACAAAATTGCCTCGGTGCCCTTAAAGTCCTTGGGCCCCATCCTCTTGAAGTTAATGATAGTCCCCGGCCTCGTTTGCTGCGTATCGAGCTGAGTCGGTACGACCTATGACTGAGCTGTCATGATTCTCTCTATCGAGACGAGTGCTAGCTGGTGGGCATTCTCAATGCCCTGCCTCATGACCTTAGACTGGAGCTGTTGGGCCTCCGCCTGGGCCCTTTTTTCCTCTATCATCTGCTGAAAGATCGTAAATACCTGCGTTGGATCCACTGGTGGTGGTGGTGGTGGAAGCTCCTTTGGTACTGCAGGCACTATCCTCTGAACTGGAGGTGGAGCACCTCTGAATGCTGCTGCTGACGCTCCAACCTGAATCGGCAAAGCGACCCTTTGAAATGAAGCTGGTGGAGTAGTGGTTGTTGCTGCCCTCCTCGAAGGCGACGACGTGACCATCCTCAATGATACTGCGCCCGAGCGCTGGGATCGTGTCTTTGGCGGCATCCTGAAGATAGATTAAAAATAAAAGAATCAATATTGAGCAAGATATGATATCATCAAAGAAGGATAATAATATTCGAAGAAATGATATTCCGAATGAATAAAGATAACAAGAATCAATAGATTAGAATTGTTCCTAATTACGATTGAGTATTCGCTCTCATTCTAGTATCCTATATCATATTCTATCCTATCGCAGGCTCGCAGTAGTACAACTAAGATGTTGCACTACCATGACATTGCACTATTGCGAAGACGGACCTGTATGGGCCACCACAAAAATATGTTATGACCCGCACTCGGTGTAGAGGCACGAGCACGTGGGTACGTTCTACCTATGCCACAACATCGGTGGTAGAATATTGTCTAGGTTAATAATACTATCTAAACATCTCACACCATATGTATAAGGTACCTGTCATGTTATCTCAACTCCAATTGGAGGACAATATGTTATATGATAATTGGTAATCAATACTCAATCACATCAATAACAAACGAAAGATAAAAGGCACGATATAAAATAGAAGAGAACAAGAGTTGTCATACATCATAAGACCAAGTCTCAAAATCTAATCTCAACACAGAATCTCAAACATAGTGCATGTCATAAAATCTAATAACTAGAGCAATACAATATCACAAAGAATAATCTAAAATTCTCTAACTGATGGTACTACTCAGCATGCTTTACGGCCTGGCCATCATGTGGCCCGTAATAGGTGGAACACATCGCCTCTAGCCAATTATCTAAAAAATATATCCAGTCATGAAGGAACGAGTACAACCCTAATAGCAGTTCCAATACATGGTCGAAACTATAATATTGTAAATAGCAATAAACTACATGATGAGATAAACATACAATATCATAACAGAATAAATAGTAGAAAATAAATAGGCAGATACAATAGGCAATGAACAATAATATGGGAAAGTAATTAGACAGATACGATATGATAATAGACAATAATGTGAAACAATACTGGAAAGAGTGAACTAGACTGATTGTGTTTTGAAGTACTGCTTTCAATATGTAATCAATCATCCATAATACTATACAATGTCTATAATAGTATGGCTCAATCGTACTGGTAAGGTATGATCAACTATCAAATAATGTTGCGATGGTACGTCTCAATCACATAAGTGATTAGCTATCATATAATTTCTATGTTATCTACAATGTCTAAAAATGGTTGATCACATATCTACTTAGCACTCCCCCGCCCCGACTAGTACGATAGATCCAAGTCTTGACACATCACAACACGATAATCATGATACAAGGTCTATAATGCGAGCACGATGATCACGGTCTATATAATCAATGAGATATACAAGGTAATCACGATAGAGTAACATCTCATGACGGGGATTCACTATATACCAGTATGTGTAACCATCATGTTAGGAATCAAATAAGATATCACTAAATACATGCATTATAATAATTATCAAGGAAACTGTCAGATAATGTACTCGCATGTGGTCCAGAGCAATGAATTTTAAACTATGTCTTTATCAGTGCCTTACAAACCTATATATAATATTTTATGTCATTTGGTGTAATAAAGTAATAAACATGCTTACCAGAGCTAAAATATGATTTTCTAAGTCAATACTAGGTCAAGATAGCCAAACTAGGTTAAACTAGCTATTTCTAGGTTGTATGAGTCCACCTCTAGGTTATTGAGTGCATACACTACTTATCTAGGCCATACTGGCTATATTAGGATACTAAAGTATCATAGCTTTATAGTATCATAAGATACACAATATACATTATATATATATACTAGTTACCCTAGTTAATACTAACTCTATATGAATACCTTGGCTTTTAGCCATCTTGGTATTACAACCTAGCTTCCATCTTGATACTCAATAACAATACCTAGAGATAAAGTCATTACCTTATCATTATCTTTTGTAACTTAAGTTAACTAGAACTAACATTAACTCAACTAATATCTAACTAATATCTACTAACTAGTGTATATATAGACCAACATATATATACTAACTCATATATAACTAACTAACATGTCTATCTAACATAACATCTAACTTTAACACTAACATATCTACCAATCTATATATATACAACTCATACTAACATTAACTCATACTAGCTAACATGTTAACTAACTAACAATAACTTAAGTTATCAACTAACCTACTAACTATCAACTTAACAAAAGCTAACATAATATATATAGCTAACTAACTTAACACTAGTTAACAGCTAACTATTAATCATAATAACTCATAACTAACTTAACTAATTAACCAACCAATCTAACATATGAACACACTAACATCTAACATGCTTACCTTACTGTCAACCCATCTTCACCCTTCCACTATCTCTGCACCTTGCCTTCTTACTGAATTCGAGCTCATGAGCCTATCTGCTTGCAGTGAAGCTCTCCCCAGGTCAGGAGCTAATACTACCTGCTGCAAATTCCCAAAACATTCTGGACTTCTCATTACCTTAACCTCCTTGTTACTGCCTTAAAGACATCACAATGCAACCCAACTCTAATACCAGACTCTCATATATTGCTAGCTGCCTAAAGCAGCTACTGCTGCTGCTTGCTTGCTACTGTAAGATGATATTGCTGCCTGCTGCTGCTTCTTGTAGCTGCTCCTGCTGATTGTTGCTGCTTATGCATCTGCTGTTGCTGATTGCTGCTGCTTATACAGGTATTGTTGTTGTTTGCTGCTGCTTATTGCTGATTGTTGCTGCTTATGCAGCTGCTGTTGCTGATTTCTATCGCTTATGCAGCTGCTGCTGCTGTTTGTTGTTGCTTATTGCTAATTGATGCTACTTATGCAGCTGCTACTGATTGCTACTGCTTATGTAGCTGCTGCTATTGTTTGCTGCTGCTTATTGCTGATTTCTATTTCTTATTGCCTAACTCTCCCCCCCATATGCCTATACACATACAAAACACATACTCCCAACCAATACATATATATATATATATATATATATATATATATATACTCTTATAATCATATATAACTAACTAGAATAAATATACACAAGTATATCCATGTGCAACTGAATATTAAGTCAAAAATGGCCAATTGGCATTCTCACAAACACTTGGGGTGCACCTGATCGATACGCTAGGATACGCTCATGATACGTACCCCAAACCTATCCAAAATTAACCCAAAGCCTACCCACAAGTTCTAAATAAGGAATATAATCAAATCTAAGTGTTAGCAAGCCGTTCCAAGTGTCATGGCACAATATGACATATATGTGGCACCCGTGTAGAAGAAAAACCCCCAAATCACTATGTATCACAAAATCTTATGATACGGCCTACTCGTATCCAATTATGGACATGTAGCTAGTCTCACAATACTCTAACAAATCAAATTGTATATATAGCTAGTCTCACAATACTCTAATGACAAACTCTTGGTGTGCCAATCTCGGATTTTCTCCCAAATTGACACAAAACCCTATGTAAAAGTCTCCAAATGGGTCCAATGAAGCTCAAGTTTCTCCCCATGGGTAGCCTTAATACAAGGGTAGATTATAAATGACTAATTACACTATTTAGATGCAAATACAAGGGTTAATCTCAGATTTTACCTATTGGAAGATGGATTTCCAATGCAAAGGCACGAGTAGACATAATCCTCAAGAATAGACACCTCCTTCAAGCTTATCTCCTTCCAATGCTTCCTCCTTGCTAATCCAAGCTCTAGCCTCCTTGAGATGATAAAAGAAAGGATTGGAAATCAATTTGAGAATGGCAGAGGTTGGGGCTTCTTCTCAAATAGAGAGAGAAATGAGAGGAGGCTAATTAGGGTTTGATGGAGGCTTCCAAATGAATCAAGTGAGGGGTTTATAAAGGAATATGACCAGCCACTATTCCTAACCCTAATACAATATAAAATGCCCAATAAGCCCTCACAATTAGTCATAAAGGTTTAATAAAGGAAGGGTTTAATTAAAGATAGGTTCTAATAATTAAAGGAAGGGTTTGCTATCCATTCTCACTAAATTAAATGGTTCAACTAAGACTAACTAATTGGGAGCACTAATTGCGTCTTGACAAGTCTAGTTGGGTCCAATGGTTCACTAATAACTAGTCTAACTAAAGGTCAACATCTAACCATATAACTATATCATATACACTAGCATATATAATAATACTAAATATTATAAAATAAAATACCACTCAATATAAAAATTATGAAATACCATTATTAATAATATTACTAAAAATAGAAAAATATAAAAATATCCCTCCGGGAAAGTGGTGGTTACAGAGAGCATCTCACTGTAGCTTAGGATCGTAAGCGTTATTGGGAAGATTCACATCGACGACATCTAGAGTTCTATGTCGGTGACCACGTATTTCTTAGAATTTTGTCTACCCTTGGAGTTAATAGATTTAAAATACACGAAAGCTTAGTCCTAGATTTATAGGTCCATTCGATATTCTCGAGCGCGTAGAAGTTTCCTCCTATAGATTAGCTCTTCCGCCATCGCTTTGCGAGGTACATGATGTCTTTCACGTATCCCAGTTGTGTTGGTATATTCCATATCTGAGCCATGTCCTAGATCATTTGGAGTTAGTCGTTGATACCGACCTATAATATGAGAATAGGTCCAAATCTATTTTGTACCGGAGAAAGAAGGTTCTTAAGAATCGGACTATCCGACTAGTTCGAGTTTCTTGGGGTCATCACTCACCAGGTAAGTCAACGTGGGAGCGCGAGGATGATATTTATGCTCGTTACCCATATTTGTTCCACTCAGGAGATATATGTCACATCCCAGTCCCAAATTATGTAGGACTAGAAATACGTAAGCATGCCAGCCGTATATATATGACAACTCCAATATATGGAAACCCCAACACATACGTACGTTGTATTATGAATAATAATTCACAAGTGGTATATAATGCCACAAGTCACAGGCAATACTAATCTCATCCACAAAACCAAATAGAAATAAAAAAAATCAAATATGGCAATGAACTAAGTATGAAATAGTCGAAAAGACCAATGGTTGGGCGAAGACAAATCCACTACCAAAGTAGAATATAAAAGAAAATATAATAAGTACATCCTCTAATGATCAAAGAGGCTTGAAGGAAAGACCTCCTCGAAAGAGAAAGAAGTAGCAAGTCCTTATCCGTGCTCCTGCAAATAGTCATGATCGTCTACACCTGGAAAGGGACCAGGTCCTCAGAGAGACGTAATAAGATACATAAAAGCATGCCAAAAATACTAAAAATAACCATTCAAAAGGTCTCATAACCATTATATGTGAAATGAACTTTTGAGGACAACATCCTAATGAGGAGCTCTCGACTCATAAAGGTGCTCGACACAAATAGTGCTCAACCGAGTCACTAGCGGCCAATCTAGAGGAAAAGTAAATAAATGCTCGATACACGTATCTCTCTATCGAGTCACCCGTGACCAACTCGAGGAAAAGTAAATAAACAATGAGAGTCTCTACTCTAACAGCTGTCCTCCCTAGCCCATGTTCCTATACATGTCGCATCCACAACACAATCCAGCTATTACATCGAGACGGAGTGCAAGTATCGGCATCGTAACTTTGGTTCATAGCCTATCACAACATAATAGCCCAACCCTACAACCAAACAAGGGCAAGGATTGGACCACCATACTACGATAATCCATGTTCCTGAACTACTAATAACTGCTAAGTCTTCTAATATGCATCTATATTAGTAATTATATTCTATTTGTCGCACATCCCATACGTACCAGTGGCCAGCCGAATACGCAAGTTCGTGTCCTACATGAGACTCATAACTCGAGTAAGAATGTTTCATAGCCAAATGAAACATAAATATGTCTCAAAATTATGGCTTAGTCTCTTAACTATTGGTCAACATATATAACAAATAAAATAAGAAACAAACGACGCCATCCGTCGTTGCACTCAAGTTTTCTTAGACGCACAGTTTAATAATATACATAAATAAGAAAATAAATGACAAAAATAAAATATGCAAATATGAATATAAATAAATAGTAGTAGTGGCAAGGTATACTTGTCTGGCAGTTATTTGGTGCTAAAATAACGCAAGACAATAGGTACAACGAACTAGAAAATATGGAAGCTAAAAAAATATCTCTGGATGCTGCAACAGATATTACCAACGTTTTCAGAATGAGTGAGATAGCCAGAAAATACTACTCTTTCGTCCAATTTGGATACAGGGGCAAAACGATAATTTTGGACCAAAATAGAGTCCACATGTGGCCACTTTGCATCAAAAAGTGTTCCAGAGGTAAAGGTCTCTAAATTGGAAAAATTATAGGCCAAATAAATCCTAAACAATGATACTAACTCAACGGTATATCCAATTTTTTTAGTCCGGTGAACCGATCATAAAATCGCTCGTCAAGTCAAATAGTGGGGCCCACAAAATGGTGATCCGTTGACTGACTCAAAATTGAAAGAAACTTGGGTCACAGGATAGGTCAAAATCTGTGAGTCTAGCGGCACAAGTTTCGTTGTGATCCGACGAGCATACATAAACTAACAGGGTAATTTGAAAAATGCCGATACGGTAGACTTTCGACTGATACGGGTTGATTTTGGCATGCACACACGTCCAAATCAACTTCCGTAAAAGCCTACACGTCGGGATATACCATACGCACCTTTCGGTGATTTTGATATCTAACGAGATGGTCCGGTTTGGCGGGACGTACCCTTATCGCAAATTTTTAGTTTCTAAAAACATAATTTTTTGTCAACTTTGAACATAAATAACTCCATAAATGTAATAAGTTAATAAAAACTAAAATAAGGGTTTTATTTTCCTAATATTATCTAAAATTCCCTTTAAATAGATTTTGAAAATATTAAACGAGTTGGTAGAAAACTGGGCATGAACAGGGGTACTTGGACTAATTTTCTAAACAGTTTTGGACAATTTTTTTGTTGACTTTGGGTCAACTTTTCTCTCTATCTAGGAAACCTAAAATCATTCTACTTTAAGGGTTTCCTAGAGGGTCATGTTGTCTACGCGTACAAAGAAACGGTTCATAAAATAAAATGGAGACGAGAAAGTTATATTACCGGAAAGAGGGGGTCGTGGAGCAGGGCTGCTGTCGCGGATGGGCGTTCCAAGCGGTCGACAGCAGCCGGCGGTGGCACTGACGGTGGTGCAGGCTGGCGAAGGTGTTCTTCGGTGGTCGGGATACGCGCCGGGATGCAGAGCTTCGAGTTCCAACGTGATTTGCGATGGTGGGAATAGAAAATATGATATTTTTGGTTTTATCGATAGGTTTTATACTAGATTTTTTTTGGATTTTAAATTATTGTTTAACTGGAATTTGGACTAAATTGGAAGAGATTCCGATGTTGATTACGTAGGAAAAGATTCGGGGGATTTGGTTGAGGATTGATCAAGTTTCGATCAATCAAACTTAGCTTATTTCCTTTCTCTTTTGCGCGTATATGGCTTCGGATGGCCGATCGGATCCGGAGTTCATGTGTGCGTGTGTTATACGTTTTGTGTTTTGTTGTGAACATGTGTATATTGGGTTTTTTTGTTGTGGTGGTGTTGCTTTTCTTTCTTTCTTTCTTTTTCCTTTTCCTTTCCTTTCCTTTCCTTTTCTTTTCTTTTCTTTTGTCTTTTCCTTTCTTTTCTTTTTCTTTTTCTTTTTCTTTTCCTTTCTTTTCTTTTTTTTATTTTCATTATATATATATATATATATATATATATATATATATATATATATATATATATATATATATATATATATATATATATATATATATATATATATATTCTATGTTTATTTCTTTTATTAGTATTTTTTATAAATAATTATTATTCTTTTCATTAATATTATTGTTAGTTTATTTATTTATTATATAATATTCTATAGGTATTATTATTAAACTATTATTTATACATACTTGTTTACTTATGTTTATGTAGTTATGTATATATTTATATTTTATTTATTCGATAATTTATTTAAAATGTGTACACGCTAAGTTTATACACTATAATATATATACACAGTATATACCCTAATTAAGCAAAAATTTTAATTATTTAAAATTTTATGGTGATTACATTCTACCCAACTTACAAGAATTTTGTCCTCAAAATTAAAACTATGTCACTATCTTGCACTGCAGTATAAAGGTTGAGTTCGCAATATCCTGACTCGACTCTCAAAAGATTGGGTAATAAGATTTCAAAAGTAATCATACTTAGATTTGAATTTTAAAACTAATTCTAGGTTGTGTGGCTTGTTACTCATTAGGTCTTAGCTATTAATGATCATAACTTTAGTCTTTAGGAGGCGTATGTCTAGTGTAGATGAACATTTCTAATGGTATCAATTTAATAATTATTCAAAAAAAAATATTATTTCAAGAATTTTGAACACTTGTCTCAATTTCCATGACCATGTCTTTTTTCGTAACCGTCAAGTATTGTAGTCTAGTACTGCCATGCCACCCGGCCAGTATGGCTATAAATAGTCAATTACTCTACCTATATCGTCTAGCTGTAGCTGTCGCTACCACGCTAGCGATCAGTTATGGTTATCAGTTCGTGACAAATATCTTCAATTCCATGATAAACTTAAGTTTAGTTTTTGATCTAAGGGTTGGTGCAACCTTTTAAGTCTTGGCTACTATATAAAACTATTTTGGTAGTATAATTCATTTCATATTTCACATAGTCTCTTGTGAAATTGAATATTGTTATTCATGAACTCAAAATAATAAGGGAATTTGGATGTTTCCCTAATGCTTCTACAAAATAATTATTCTATGATTTCACCCTCTATCTCTTAATCCTAGTTGTTACTACTTGTATCATTATTTGTTTTACTTCTTTCAGGATAGGAAGATAGACTGTAACTATTCATTTGAGGGAAGGTGGCACAAAAAGGTTTAATTATAGTAGGGCGACTTGAACATGGGACGATATGAAGAATAAATACGGAAGAGATGATGATTAATACAAGATAAAATAATGTTGTTAAGGTGGAGGATAGTTATTACTAGTTATAGCACCTACAAGGTTTTAGTGATTGCGGTATCTGCTACAAGAGGAAGGCCTAATCATAATTAGTCCCATATTTTTATTATTATTATTTTAAAATTTTATATGCAACTGTATCACTAGGCTATACAGCTGCTAGGTATATAGAGATATATCTATGCAACAACATTTCTAACTAAGGGTCGTACCTATACCTATGGCTTTCGATGTTTGTGCCTCTATAATTGTCATACTAAATTCTTATCTAAGTCTCTGGTTGACCAATTAAGGTTTGGATCGCTAAAATTATACTAGAATATATTTAGTGTCATTCAATTATACCTTATTAGTGTATCTTAATAACTATGGGATTCTGTTGGCCCAATATTTATGTTGAGTTTTTTTAATATGGCTAATCGATTAAGTTTAGCATTATGGTAATCGATCAATCACTATAGTATCTTTTACTTACTCCTCATTGTCCAGATATGTAATATTTGATTATGTATATTTTCTTGTTCATCTAAAATATACTTTTATAGAAAGCAATAAGCAAAATCAGCAATGGACATATGCTATATGACGATGAGCCAAAGAAGATGTTATACCGGAAGATTTTGTCCAACCGCCTATGACTTATCTGGAGCCTCGCATCCAGGGGTTCTGCTATCCACTCAGCGAACGAGGGTCGAGGGTGAAGCCACTGAAAGGTATTCAGATTCCCAGATCTGGTTATCTTTGGACAATTATCGTCAAGAAAAAAGTGTCTTCAACTCAGCAGATATTACAGAAGTTTGGCATCATCAAGTGCCCTTGGTTTTTAATATAATTTGACATTTTATTTGAGTCTAGGACTTATGTACATCGAGTCGCACTGGCATAACCCAAGTCCACTCAAATAAATCCATGAACCTATCTACAAATCAGTCTACATTCAACCCAAACCTTACCAGAATAGACAACAGAATTCGGACCAAATTTGCCCCGAACTAGGACCAATCTCAGTTACCCTTTTGGTATAAAATCAACCAGTTTAAACAGCTACGAATTTCTTGGCCTCCAACGTTCGAAAATTCAAATATTCCCTATTGAATTGTGGCCAAACTCAGTTTGGTAATAACCTATAAATAGAGTTAGATTTTTACATTCTTACTCACTCAACCATTCTCAATCTTTCTATCCTATAGTGAGTAAACCCTCAGAGCCTAAACTTTCTTATCTCCAAGATCAACTTCCAGCCTTCTATTTCCAAGTGCGATCTCGGTTAGAAGTTGTTCGAGTTGTAAAGAGCTTGGTTCATCAAGCCCATGTTCTGTGTGAAGTTACGAGCCTTCGGATCAAAATACGTTAATTAATTAGATACATGAATCCAATATTTTAGTTTAGTTTAGTTTAGATTGAGCCAATGAATTAGGCTCATGGATCAGAAGAATCGATTAAATAGTGAAACCATTATACTAGAACCTTTCCTCCTTAATTAATTTTTTTATGAGAGGCCCCAAGGGGTATTTTGGATATTTCACATAGCATGAAGAGTGGTATATAGCCAGCCATATGCAAGAAGGAGAGAGAAAATAATTCACTTCATAATTTTTATTTTCTTTAGATCTATATTTTTTTCTCTTTCCAAATTCCTTCATTCCCTCATCATTCCTTCACTAATTTCTTCACAAATTCCTTCCCTATTTCTTAATTGAGGTAACTACAACAAGGATCTACAAGAAGAAAGCCAAGATCTACAAGGAGGAGGCCAAGATCTACAAGGAGGAGGCTACATTCAACATTTGGGGATTTTTATTGGGAATCCATCTTCCAATAGGTACATTTTAGTTTTTTCCTTTTGTAGTAGATTCTAAATCTAGTATTTAACTATGAGAAATCACCCCACATGCACAGGCTACCCATTAGATTTGGTTTTAGGTTCATAGGAGACCTATGGTGGAAGTTATGTGTGTTTTGTGTCAATTTTTGGGGAATTCTGATATTGGCACATGTGGTGTTTGTCAATTGGTCAAATAGATCAATATAACATATGAATGATTATTTGTGACTAGTGTTGTGTCCATAATTGGGTACGTATAGGCCGTATCTCATTAATTTGGCGATACGAGTTAATTTTGGGGATTTTTCTCCGACTCGAGGACTTGTGTATATCACATCTTGACATGGACATGTAGTTGATCTAATTATTATACATATTGTTCATATTTAGTATATTAGACTTGCTCGTGTCCTTCGAGATGCGTTTGGTTGTATGGTGGAGCAGTATCACAAGCGTATCATAGAATGAGTGTGATACGGGTGTGGTGCACTCCACGTATTTGGTTTTTGGTCCTCAATTCTATGTGTACTTGTGTATTCATATATGTAAGTTATATTATGGGGTTTTTGTATGTATATGAGTATGTTTATATGATATTTGTATATAGATATATAAATATTGATATTCATAAAGGTATGCATATGTTTATGTATATGAGTGTGCTATGTGTTTGTGTGTGTGAGTATGTGAGCTTGTGAGTGAGAGTTAGCAGTGGCAACTGAGAGAAAGCAGTATCGAGCAGTATCAGCAGGGGGAGAGCTCATACACTGGGGACTACACACTGCAGTGTGCAGTGCAGCCACCTACAGGTAGTTCAACAACTGAAGGGAAAGTTGAGCAGTAGCTAACTGCAGTAGTAGCAACTGAAAGGGATGCAAAGTTCAACAGTAGCAGTAGCAGCTTTACCAGGTGTCACGACCCACACCCGGTTTAGGGGCACGAGTGCGTGGGTACGTCCAGCCTACGCCGCAGCATCGGCGGTAGAACGCTGTCTAGGTATTGATACTATCTAACTAATGTCACGCAAATATCCAATCTCCATTAGGAGGCACAGATGACACAATTAGATGAACATATACTCAATCACAGGATTACAGCACGATAAAATTTTGAATAATAAACTAAAATTAAACACAACACAAGTCCACAAGAAATAACTTAACTTAACAATATCCAAGAATCATCAAAATACAGGAGACAAATCCGGTACCAAATAGTCTACTTAAGAACTAACAAGAAATAATAATTCCGTCTAGACCTTCCAGAATCACAACTAACTACCAAGTCTGCAGCTACTCACCATAGTCCATAAAATGTCGGACAGCGGTCCTCTAAGGCATAGTCTGGAAAAATGTTTCCAGTCAGGAAGGAGCAAAGCACAATCTCAAATAACAGTTCCATTAATTGATAATGTCTATAATACAATAAAACATGTTATGCTAGCTACTGAGAAGACAGTAAAATAAATGCAATGGCAATTTTAAGAGAGACAGGCAATGTAAAGAGACAGGTAATAGGCAATTATGATATAGTCAGTGCATGTATGGAAATAAAAGAACAAGGGACAGTATCATATACGGTGATGTAGTATATGATTTAAATTAGGGAACTGTAATCTATTATAGGTGTTTGAAATAGTAGTTTCAAAATGTGATCGGCTTGGGACATGTACAATTGCTACAGTCTGGCTAATCATACGTGGGGTATGATTAACACCAATAATATAAACTTGTACGATAGGTATTTGATCACATTTCTCACTAGCAATTTCCCCGCCCCCAACTAGTACTGTGGATCCAATCATGACACGTCACGAATACACAACATTGTCTAATATATTATGTACAATGTCTAATGTAAATGTACAATGTCTAATATCAATGTCTAATGTAAATGTCAATGTCAATGTAATTGTCGTGTATAATGTCAATACGATAATCAAGGTAACATCTCATGACTGCAGATCCAAGCTATACTAGTCCGTGTAGCACAGTGTCAAAGATTCAGTTGTAACATTTCAAGATCATTGAACTTATAGCTATTATCAAGAATTGGAAATTATCAGAGAATGTACTTGCCTCGGGTCCTTAGCTGGTATTTATGGATGTCCTGTTCCAGAGTATCCCCTGGGTGAAGTAGCAGTCCTAGAACCACATCACAAGCAAAACCATATTTGCATCAGATGCTACACTAACACAGTCTAAAATACTGAATTCAGGGCCTTCTCTAGGTATGATACTGGTCACCTAATAGCTAGATACATAATATACATATCTAAGTTAACATATGTACTTACAATATACATATCAAATTAAATACTTATACAAAATATATGTATACATATATATATATCAAAATAATTATACACCTAAAAATATATGCATTTATACTAGTTAAATTTAATACCACACTTACATACATTAATTAAATATATACATATACATTAACATACACATATTTATACCAAAAGTATTAATTTAATTATATACTTTTCCAGAATACATACATTTATATGTTTGTACATATACCAAAATAGTACGTATTTTATGTGCAATTAGAGAAATGATACTATATTTATACAATTAATATTAATAAATAAATAATATATAGATATTCATATTTTAAAATACATACATTACCAATCAATTTTATATTAAAAATATGCTAAATATATATATATATATATATAATACATGTATACACATATACCAATTATACACTTTACATTATATACTAATACATATTTATGTATTAACATAAACTAAATAACTATTATATCTATATATATTTTATATATACTATACATTTATATATATACATTAATTCATATACATATATATTAATACATGCATTTACAAAATATATATACATATATACATGTATTCTCATTTTATTAAAAATATATTAAGTATATAAGAAATATATATTTATACGTATACCAATATTTTATATACTATTAAACATTTAATAAAAATAATACTATACCCATATACCTACGAATGCATGTACATATCTAATACGTATTTATACTAGAATATATATGCAATACATATGTATTAAAATATAGAGATATATATAAAACATATATACACTAATATATTTTACAAGTTATATACATACAATTAATTTTTAATAAAATAAATACTATACATTTACATGAATTTAAATACCTACAATACATATACATATCATATATATATATATATTCAAGTATATACATATATATATATATATATATATATATATAAATAAAGAGAAGGAAGGGGTGAAGAGGAATACTTACAGAGAGGGGGTTGTCGCCGGCCGCCGGGCCGGAGGGGGAAGCCGCCGGGCCGCTGTTGGTGGTGGTGTGGGGTTGATGATGGTGGGGAATGGTGTTTGAGAGGAGCTCGGGTGGCTGACCGGGCCGCCGCAGGGAGCAGATGGAGTTGAGCAGCAGCAGAGGGGGAGCAGTTGACGCCGGCGCCGGACTGAGGGGGTCGGCCTGGGTGGCTGGGCTGCACAGAGCGCCGCCGGTGAACAGTGCCGGGGGGGATGAACAGTGTTCCCCCCCTTTCTTCTCCTTCAAATTCAAACTAATAAAGAAAAGAAGAAGAAGGGAGGAAAGAGAAGGAGAAAGGAAGAAGAAGAAGAAAAGAAGAAGAAAGGAAAAGTTCCAACGTAGGAGAGAGGATGTGGGGGCTTGGGGAATTTTGGAGGCTTGTGAGGTGGTGTTCTCTAGGTTGCCTAGGGATTAGGGTTTAGGATGGGACATGATATTATATAGGAGAGAGGGTGTTATGATGGAGGGTGAGGATGCACTCAATTAATTGAGTGGTCCAGATTGAACATGAGGAAATTATTCATGGGGGATGAGGGTGAGATTAATTAAAAATAGTGGGTTCCCTCATTGGTTTAAAAAATAATTAGGTGTTGGCACCTACAATTGAATAATTGCAACTTAGCCCCTTAAATTCGGAAAATTGTACCAACACATAAAATGACGAAAATTGGGCGGGCAATTCGGGGTCCGATGTTTTGTAGGGTCAGGGGACGCTGTAAGATGGGTATGGGCTGAATTTGCAGGGCACTGGAATTAATTTGGGATTTTAAAATCAGATAAAATGGTATCCTCAAATTAAATAGAAATAAATACAAGTTGTGTTCAACAATTAATTAGGAGTACTTGGGGTCAAAATCAGATCAAGTCATCAATACCAATATTGAAGAAGACTCAGAACAGAATATTACCCTAATTTGGGCTGCACGAAAAATAGGTCAAGATGGCCTCCAATTTTCGATTGGAATGCACAACGATACAAAAATAGGAAATTAAAAATAACGTCCGCGACGATTTTTGTGCGGCCAGAAACAATGCACAGGGAGCATAATTATGAGTTGCAAAATAGCAGAATTGAAGGCGGGCATGTCTAGGGCAAGATGGTGAAATTTGTTGGAAGACAAAAGTCTGGATAGTGCTCCAAATATCGAAGCAAAGGCAATGCGCAAAATATTAAATAAAATACAGTAATTAATTACAATCTCCAAATATTAAATTCTAAATAAAATAATAAAATCCATAATTCTATAATTCGGATAGGGGTTCGTCTACTGGCTTCTAGGTCTAGTCTGCTAGCTAAAATAAAATAATTAACACTGCATATAATTATATATTTAATTACACATCACACATAATAATTATTTAAGTCAATATACTATTACGCAATTAATTAATTATAAATAACATAATATTAAATATTAAAAATTCGAAAATACCCCTGTTTTCAGAATGTGGTAGTGACAAGTCCACCCACCTTAAAAGAATTTCGTCCTCGAAATTTAAAATCCTCATATTAGTGTTTAATCATACACCTTATTATTTCCCTCAGAATTTAAATTTATCATCCATGAAATCTTTTAATAATCCATAATGTCCTTTCGCAAATTCAAAATTTTAAAATGTTGTAGAACCTGAAAAATCCTCAAAGTAAAATCAAAGTCCATCCAAATTTTCTTGAAAGTTTTTGTTAATAATTCAGTACTCAGAATTTAATATTCACTCCTTAAAATACTCAACAATATGATATTTAAGGATTCTCCAAATGCAACATCCAAATATAACATTTTATAATTCATAACTTGCAATCAAATAATTTAATGACAATCTCCTTAATTTCCTCAAATTCTAATGATAACCTCAATCATATAATATCCTTCCTGGAATTAATAAGTCATAAATTCTGCCATGTTAAATTCTTGACCCTTTATTTAGTTCAATGTTTATCCTCGAATTTTTAAATCCTCCATTATTTTATTTATGTATTTACTACCATCAAAATTAAATTCCTCAAATCATATAATCATGAACTACTCCATATTGTTATTTCTTTCAAAAATTCTATAAATATCATATCCCAAAAATCTTCAAAATAAATCAAATCCCATTCTTATCACAATATCCTCCAAAAAAATTTAAGTTAATTACGAAATACAAGAATTTAATATTCAATCCTCTAATTGAAATCCAATCAGTGCATATTTCAAAAATTGAATCTCGTCCCAATTTGAATTTAACACTAATCCATTTGTGTTCTTATCCCTCGATTTTTTTTTTCCAAATTTCTTTCTTTCCCATAATATGCAACGATGTAATACTTATGGAACCTCCAATACAATATTCAAAATATAAGTTCACAACTTGCAGTCCAATAAATATATCGATGGCCTTCTTAAATTCCTCAAATTCAATGAAAAATTCAATCATTTCATAATCTTCTTAAAAATTAACGATTTAACAAAACTTAAATTCCCAACTCTTTATTTAATATTTTATTTTTCCTCAAAATTTTAGGCACCTTGTCTCTCTTTGTCGAGTTATAACCTCTTCGTTAATCTTTACTACAGTTAAATCCTCAACAACCAAGGTCTAAGAGAATTCTACTTACAACCATACATCCTGCAACCTAAGGGAAATATGTATGATCAGGGTGTCTTTTGTCATGGTATTGCAGTCTCTGTATCAGGGGTACTACTAACTACATTATAACAAGAATTCATGCATACAAGCTACGGTACTAAGGTATCAATCAATCAGAAGACAAAAGAACATGAGGAAGGAAAAGAAAGAACTTGCTAATATATTACTTGTAGTATCCCCTATCTCTAACATAATCATGGGTCCTTACACATGTATATCATCTACTCATATATTAATATTCATCTCTTATCTACCATAAAATTAATCCTCAGAATAATCGTCAAGGTTTAACTTCTCGATCAAAATAAATTGCATATACCTCCTCAAAAATCAGATACTCAAATATTGAAAAATTTAATCACTTTTAAAAATCTTTATAGCTTTGACTATGCTTATTGAATTGAATTCGAATACTCAAATTTTAATAACATAAATCTCATCTCCTCAAAAATTCTTTAAAAATTGAAATTCATTTCCACTCTACAAATTATAATTTAATCCACAAGTATACATATACTACTCACAGTCTCTAATACTCAAGGTGCACACTAATACACTAAGTATTTACAACCTCAACTGTGTACGAAAATTGTACTGTCCGAATTATTTGCACTATCATTTCCAATAATCCAAATTATCATCTCACATATTTTCTTCAATGATTTTCTATCTATATTACTTAATACCCCAATCTATTTGACATCACACGAAGTACTTACTGTCATTTGCACCTTGCTCAACAAATATTTGATGTAGAATCACTAGCACTATTGGTATGGTAACGCTAGCTTCATCCTTAGATTAACTCGTCAAACTTATTACAAATCACGATCACTTGCACTTTCTATAATACCAATACTAATTATAATAACACCTATCATAGAACTATTGCTACAAGGTACTATGCTATGGGTATCTCTAGATTAATGCCTAATGCTCATATGTCCAACTAGGAAACACTTACAATCTCACAGGCAACACTCAGTCAACTAATACAAGACACAACCAAAATTGTAAGTCACTAATTATCATACTAACAAGGAATAAGCTCAAAAGGAATTGGATCAAGGACGGAAGGTATCCTTACTGCTAGTAAAGAAAAGAAGCGATGGAACAAAGTCCTGGAATAACAAAATAGATAAGTCTTGAGATGATATTTTAAGGACCAATTTAAGATACAACCTGATAATCATACACGTCTGCCAGAAATCATGACACACAGAATTCCTCGCCACGCCAGTAAGCATAGAGGCGATAACAACAGGTTCCGTAACTAAGGTATGCAACTCTATAATCATGTCATCTAGAATCCTCGCCACGCCAACCGGTATGGCTGCGAGAAACTCTAAATCTCATAACTAAAGTATGTTCCTCCAAGTTAGGTTCCTACGTTCTCGTCACGACAGCTAATATGGCTGCGATAAATTCTAGGTTCCATAATCAAAGTAGACGTTTTACCTTTCTCACTGTCCTCATCAATATACGTTATCAGATGATACCGTAAATTTTAGCCCGTAAAATTCACCTCGATATGAAATCAAAACTCCACAACGATACCAAGAATTAAAGTTAACAACTGGTCAACAAGAATTGAACTCAATATCAATAAGTGAGGACGGACGAAAACAAGGAGGAAGGATTTAAATTGGAAATTATAACAAGATTCTCAAGGGGTCGTCCCAGGAATCTCTTAAGAATTTGTGATTGAGTATCCTCTCTCATCCTAGTATCCTATGTCCTAGATCCTATCGCAGGCACGCAGTAGTATAACAAAGATGCCACACTACTACGACATCGCACAACTCGCGAAGTCTGACCTGCATGGGCCACCACTAAAAACGTGTCACGACCCGCACCCGGTTTAGGGGCACGAGTGCGTGGGTACGTCCAGCCTACGCCGCAGCATCGGCGGTAGAACGCTGTCTAGGTATTGATACTATCTAACTAATGTCACGCAAATATCCAATCTCCATTAGGAGGCACGGATGACACAATTAGATGAACATATACTCAATCACAGGATTACAGCACGATAAGATTTTGAATAATAAACTAAAATTAAACACAACACAAGTCCACAAGAAATAACTTAACTTAACAATATCCAAGAATCATCAAAATGCCGGAGACAAATCCGGTACCAAATAGTCTACTTAAGAACTAACAAGAAATAATAATTCCGTCTAGACCTTCCAGAATCACAACTAACTACCAAGTCTGCAGCTACTCACCATAGTCCATAAAATGTCGGACAGCGGTCCTCTAAGGCATAGTCTGGAAAAATGTTTCCAGTCAGGAAGGAGCAAAGCACAATCTCAAATAACAGTTCCATTAATTGATAATGTCTATAATACAATAAAACATGTTATGCTAGCTACTGAGAAGACAGTGAAATAAATGCAATGGCAATTTTAAGAGAGACAGGCAATGTAAAGAGACAGGTAATAGGCAATTATGATATAGTCAGTGCATGTATGGAAATAAAAGAACAAGGGACAGTATCATATACGGTGATGTAGTATATGATTTAAATTAGGGAACTGTAATCTATTCTAGGTGTTTGAAATAGTAGTTTCAAAATGTGATCGGCTTGGGACATGTACAATTGCTACAGTCTGGCTAATCATACGTGGGGTATGATTAACACCAATAATATAAACTTGTACGATAGGTATTTGATCACATTTCTCACTAGCAATTTCCCCGCCCCCAACTAGTACTGTGGATCCAATTATGACACGTCACGAATACACAACATTGTCTAATATATTATGTACAATGTCTAATGTAAATGTACAATGTCTAATATCAATGTCTAATGTAAATGTCAATGTCAATGTAATTGTCGTGTATAATGTCAATACGATAATCAAAGTAATATCTCATGACTGCAGATCCAAGCTATACTAGTCCGTGTAGCACAGTGTCAAAGATTCAGTTGTAACATTTCAAGATCATTGAACTTATAGCTATTATCAAGAATTGGAAATTATCAGAGAATGTACTTGCCTCGGGTCCTTAGCTGATATTTATGGATGTCCTGTTCCAGAGTATCCCCTGGGTGAAGTAGCAGTCCTAGAACCACATCACAAGCAAAACCATATTTGCATCAGATGCTACACTAACACAGTCTAAAATACTGAATTCAGGGCCTTCTCTAGGTATGATACTGGTCACCTAATAGCTAGATACATAATATACATATCTAAGTTAACATATGTACTTACAATATACATATCAAATTAAATACTTATACAAAATATATGTATACATATATATATATCAAAATAATTATACACCTAAAAATATATGCATTTATACTAGTTAAATTTAATACCACACTTACATACATTAATTAAATATATACATATACATTAACATACACATATTTATACCAAAAGTATTAATTTAATTATATACTTTTCCAGAATACATACATTTATATGTTTGTACATATACCAAAATAGTACGTATTTTATGTGCAATTAGAGAAATGATACTATATTTATACAATTAATATTAATAAATAAATAATATATAGATATTCATATTTTAAAATACATACATTACCAATCAATTTTATATTGAAAATATGCTAAATATATATATATATATATAATACATGTATACACATATACCAATTATACACTTTACATTATATACTAATACATATTTATGTATTAACATAAACTAAATAACTATTATATCTATATATATTTTATATATACTATACATTTATATATATACATTAATTCATATACATATATATTAATACATGCATTTACAAAATATATATACATATATACATGTATTCTCATTTTATTAAAAATATATTAAGTATATAAGAAATATATATTTATACGTATACCAATATTTTATATACTATTAAACATTTAATAAAAATAATACTATACCCATATACCTACGAATGCATGTACATATCTAATACGTATTTATACTAGAATATATATGCAATACATATGTATTAAAATATAGAGATATATATAAAACATATATACACTAATATATTTTACAAGTTATATACATACAATTAATTTTTAATAAAATAAATACTATACATTTACATGAATTTAAATACCTACAATACATATACATATCATATATATATATATTCAAGTATATACATATATATATATATATATATATATATAAATAAAGAGAAGGAAGGGGTGAAGAGGAATACTTACAGAGAGGGGGTTGCCGCCGGCCGCCGGGCCGGAGGGGGAAGCCGCCGGGCCGCTGTTGGTGGTGGTGTGGGGTTGATGATGGTGGGGAATGGTGTTTGAGAGGAGCTCGGGTGGCTGACCGGGCCGCCGCAGGGAGCAGATGGAGTTGAGCAGCAGCAGAGGGGGAGCAGTTGACGCCGGCGCCGGACTGAGGGGGTCGGCCTGGGTGGCTGGGCTGCACAGAGCGCCGCCGGTGAACAGTGCCGGGGGGGGGATGAACAGTGTTCCCCCCCTTTCTTCTCCTTCAAATTCAAACTAATAAAGAAAAGAAGAAGAAGGGAGGAAAGAGAAGGAGAAAGGAAGAAGAAGAAGAAAGGAAAAGTTCCAACGTAGGAGAGAGGATGTGGGGGCTTGGGGAATTTTGGAGGCTTGTGAGGTGGTGTTCTCTAGGTTGCCTAGGGATTAGGGTTTAGGATGGGACATGATATTATATAGGAGAGAGGGTGTTATGATGGAGGGTGAGGATGCACTCAATTAATTGAGTGGTCCAGATTGAACATGAGGAAATTATTCATGGGGGATGAGGGTGAGATTAATTAAAAATATTGGGTTCCCTCATTGGTTTAAAAAATAATTAGGTGTTGGCACCTACAATTGAATAATTGCAACTTAGCCCCTTAAATTCGGAAAATTGCACCAACACATAAAATGACGAAAATTGGGCGGGCGATTCGGGGTCCGATGTTTTATAGGGTCAGGAGACGCTATAAGATGGGTATGGACTGAATTTGCAGGGCACTGGAATTAATTTGGGATTTTAAAATCAGATAAAATGGTATCCTCAAATTAAATAGAAATAAATGCAAGTTGTGTTCAACAATTAATTAGGAGTACTTGGGGTCAAAATCAGATCAAGTCATCAATACCAATATTGAAGAAGACTCAGAACAGAATATTACCCTAATTTGGGCTGCACGAAAAATAGGTCAAGATGGCCTCCAATTTTCGATTGGAACGCACAACGATACAAAAATAGGAAATTAAAAATAACGTCCGCGACGATTTTTGTGCGGCCAGAAACAATACACAGGGAGCATAATTATGAGTTACAAAATAGCAGAATTGAAGGCGGGCATGTCTAGGGCAAGATGGTAAAATTTGTTGGAAGACAAAAGTCTGGATAGTGCTCCAAATATCGAAGCAAAGGCAATGCGCAAAATATTAAATAAAATACAGTAATTAATTACAATCTCCAAATATTAAATTCTAAATAAAATAATAAAATCCAGAATTCTATAATTCGGATAGGGGTTCGTCTACTGGCTTCTAGGTCTAGTCTGCTAGCTAAAATAAAATAATTAACACTGCATATAATTATATATTTAATTACACATCACACATAATAATTATTTAAGTCAATATACTATTACGCAATTAATTAATTATAAATAACATAATATTAAATATTAAATATTCGAAAATACCCCTGTTTTCAGAATGTGGTAGTGACACCAGGTCTGGCTGGCAGTGCAGCCACTCATGCTGTCAACTGAGAGCAGCGGGGTGCACCAACTGCTTTTGCCAGAGTAGTGCAGCAAGGTGCATATTCATGCACATTTCTGTAACAAGGCATCGGGCATTGACAGCAAGTCAAGGACACAGCAACTATGCAGTACAAACAGAGCAAGAGCAGTAGCATCCTTGTGCAGTCTCAGTTCAGCAATCCAACAACAGGTAACCTGCAAAAGGAGTTTTAACTGTGCAGAGGAGGTGCACAGTATCAGTGTTCAGTGCCAGTATCAGTGGGTAGTGTTTAGTCCAAGGTTTTGGGTTAGATGAGTATGTGTTTTAGTTTACAGTTAGTTTAGTATACTAGTTAGTAATAGATAGTTTAATAGTTAGTTTAATAGATAGTTAGTTATATATACTTGATTATGATAGATAGTTAGTTATGTATGCATATATATATATATGGATTGGGTAATGGCTAGTGTAGTATATATATACTAATAAGTAATGTATGTTAATAGTTAGCTATATTAGCTATATATAGGTATGTATGTATTTTATTGATATCTATTATAGTAATTAGTATATGCTAGCATATAGGGTATTGGGGGTTTCTATGTGTATTAGCTATATGTTAAGGGTTTTGAATTACCTTGGGATACTAAGGTAATATCAGGGTATTGGATCGATACTCAAGGTATTGGGTTTGAGTATCAGGATAGGTGTGAGGTAGTGCGATACGTATTTGTGCAAGGCCAAGGTATCCTAATTTTATTTGATTAGTTAAGTATTGACTTGTATATATATCTAAACTATTATTTTCATATATTGAAACTTGCGTATCTTAGGATACGACTTTTTGAGTGTCTCTTAGTATCTTAGATTAGTTAGTATAGTTTAGTTTCATAGTGCATTGACCTAGTATCTTAGTGTTAGACGCTTGCAACCTAGAATTAGCCGGTTTGACTTAGAAATGGCTTTATGACTTAGCATTATATCAGTTTAACTTATTTTTATTTTTGAACCTTGTATTAATGTAATATACCATATATAGGTCTGTGTGACACCAGCTTGGGCATTGAAAGACACACCTTGCTCAGGACTTCAGGCGAGTATATTTTTATAATAGTTTTCAATTCATAATAGTGTATATATGCATGTTCTAGAATTGTATACTTGATTCTGACACAGTGATTTTACGGACTTGTACTACATGGATCCCGTCAGGAGATGTTATCCCCCACCGTGTTTAGTGGGTACTCCTGTACATATATTTCATCGTGTACATTGGGTATTGATTTACATTCCATGTTCATACACTGATCGTGTTCAGTGTGCTTATTCGTGTACACCCACTGCTCGTGTTCAGTGGTCATATTAGTGTTCGTAGCGTATCGTGATTGGATCCATTGATATTAGTTGGGAATGGGAGAGTAGGTGTTGATTATGTGATTAAAGACCCATTATTCATCGTGTACATTCTGATTACATACCACACTTGTAATCGTCTTATCTTATTGATTATGTTCATCCAAACCGATCACATAATGAACTTGTATTATGAGGCACATTAGTTTAGATTACAGTTATTTTATCATATTGTAGATATTCATATTGTTGATCTATATTCTCGTACATTACCCATATACCTATTGTTCATTCATTCATATGTTTAGTGATCTTGTATTTCATTTCTATTATCTATTTTATATGCTCGATTATGTTATTAAAACTGCTTTCAGAGGTATGTACTTCGCTCTAATCCTAACTGGATGTATTTTTCCAGATGATTGGCTTATAGAGCAGTGTCCCACATTCTACGGGCCACAGGACAGCGTATCTATAGAGGATACTCCTATAGACTATGAGGACTTAGTTGCAGAGCCCGATGAGGTCTAGTTATTTGTATTGGCATGTATTAGACTATTTGTTGAGATTCATAGTTTGTATATTATTTTAGATTGTGGATTGTATCTTATTCTTTCCTTCGCTATTCTATTCGTGCTTTATCTTCCTTAGTTTATTTTGAGATTGAGATTAGTTATTCTTGTGAGATACCATATTGTTCCTCCGTTTGGAGTTGAGATGATTGACAAGTACCATATTATATTATTGGGATGTTAGATAGTTAGAAATAACCCAGACAACATTCTACAGCCGATGCTACGGCGTAGGCTGGCACATGAAGGTCTAGTTTTATAATTTTGCGATATCATAGTGGTAATCATCTAGAGTACTGCTATGAGCTTGCTTTAGGAAATAAGATTTAGGCTGAGAGTTTACTCAATCACAACTAGAAATATTCTAAAATATGTTTTGCAAATCCTTACCTATTGAATATTGCTTTACTTTGAATATAATTTTGTCCTTCATTAATGATATTGTATCATACTCAATATTGATTCCTTTGTTCAGTTTATCTTGATTCCTTTCCAGCTCATGCTTTATTCGATTTCGGTGCTTCTCATAGTTTTGTATCTGTATCTTTTATTTTGAGGCATCGTCTTGAGTCTGAACTGTTGGCGAAGACTTGCAAGATCATGACCCGGGGTAGCATTATCCTGGTCAGTGATATTTGCAAGAACCAGAGAGTTTATTTGGGAGGCCAAGAGTTGAGCGTATGTTTACTCGTAATGCCACTTCTGAGTTACGATATAGTACTCGGGATGGATTGGTTGAGTAGGAATCACGCTAGTATTGATTGTCGTGGAGGAAGAGTTTTATTTTACTCGCCAAGAGAGCAAGAGTTCAAGTTCGTCAAAGGAGAAGCAGGGCAGAGCGAAGGCAATTTCTTTGGAGCTTTGGTAGAAGAGCAGGAGCCACCACATCCGTTGATTACAGAGTTCATGGATGTCTTTCAAAAGGAGTTGTCGGGGTTGCCACCGGACAGAGATATCAAATTCTCTATAGAATTTGGTGCCAGGCGCAGAGCCAATATCTCAGTACATCTATAGAGTAAACAAAAGTGAACTGGCGGAGTTGAAGAAGTAGGTGGATGAGTTGCAAGACAAGAGCTTTATCCATTCCAGTTCATCACCATGGGGTGCTCCAGTACATTTTATACCAAAGAATGATGGGTCGGTACGTATGTGTATCGACTACAGGGCACTTAACAACCTCACTATCAAGAACAAATACCCGTTGCCGCGGATTGATGACTTGTTTGACCAGTTGAGCGGAGCGAAGGTATTCTCAAAGATAGACTTAAGGTCAGGGTACCACCAGGTGAAAGTGAAGAAGGAAAACATCCCAAAGACAACTTTCAGGACGTGTTATGGGCAGTTCGAGTTCTTGTTGATACCGTTTGGGTTGACCAATGCCCCGGTAGTATTCATGAACCTGATGAATAAGTTGTTTCATCAGTACCTAGATCAGTTTGTTGTAGTCTTTATTGATGATATTCTGATATATTTGAAGACCCCATAGGAGCATGAGCAGCACTTGAGGATAGTTCTGGAGACCCTCAGGAAGGAGAAGCTGTATGGCAAGCTATCAAAGTATGAGTTCTTCCTTGATAAGGTTGAATTCCTCGGACATGTTATTATAGGAGATGGAATCTCAGTGGATCCGAAGAAGATTTTAACAGTTGAATCGTGGTCTACCCCTAGTTCAGTAGCAGATATCAGGAGCTTCCTTGGATTGGCAGGCTACTATCAGAGGATTGTTCAAGACTTTTCATGACTTGCAGAGCAGATGACTAGACTAACCAGAAAGGACATGGAGTTCGTCTGGACTGAGGATTGTCAGTCAGCATTTAAGGAGCTGAAGAAGAGATTGACTACAGCTCCAATATTTATATTGCCATCAGGAGCAGGAGGATTTTCTATTTACAGTGATACATCAGGTAAGGGTTTGGATTATGTGTTACAGCAGAACGAGAAGGTGATTGCCTATACTTCCAGGCAATTACGCACGTATGAGAAGAACTACCCTACCTATGACTTGGAGTTGGCAGCAGTTATCTTTGCTCTCAAATTATAGAAACACTACTTGTATGGAGAGAGAGTGAAGATCTTCAGAGACCATAAGAGCTTGAAGTATGTGTTTACCCAAAAAGAGCTCTATATAAGGCAGCAGCGATGGTTGGATGAAGGACTTTGATATTTCTTTGCAGTACCATCCAGGGAAGGCCAATGTAGTCGCGGATGCCTTGAACAGGTATCTCGTGGCTATGTGCATGACGAGAGACAGACATTTATTGACCGATCTTGACAGTTTGCGCATTGAGGTATTAGTTTTTGGAGTGGCAGCACAAATATGGAGACTTCAGGTACAGTCAGAGCTGATAGACCGGATCAGAGTCGAACAGTATGAGGATGAGTCTCTGAGGAGCATCAGAGCACAGGTCCAGATCGGGTTGGGTAAAGATTTTAGCATCGCAGATGATAGATCATTGCGGCACAGTACCAGATTGTGTGTACCAAGAGGAGCATTATGCGAAAAGATTTTGCAGGAGGTACATCGATCTCAGTACTCTATGCATCTAGGTGCCAACAAGATGTATAAAAACATGAGAAAGCTGTTTGGTGGTATGGTATGAAGCGGGAGGTAGGTAGCTTCGTATCCAGATGCTTGGTTTGCCAGAAGGTCAAGACGGAGAGACAGAGGCCAGGTGGATTGCTTCAGCCTTTACCCATTTTAGAGTGGAAATGGGAGCATGTGACCATGGATTTTGTTTCAGGACTTCCGCATTCTCTAGGAGGTAAAGATGTGATTTGGGTCATCATGGACAGGTTGACCAAATCAGCTCACTTTCTACCATTCAAAGTGGGTACATCTACGGAGAAGCTCGCGGAGATGTATTTGTGCCAGATAGTCAGATTGTACGGTGTTCCAGTGAGCATAGTCTCGGATCGGGATAGTCACTTCACGTCCCACTTCTGGAGGAGTTTGCAGGCTAGCTTGGGTTCAGTACCGCTTATCACCCTCAGACAGATGGACAGTCGGAGAGGACTATTCAGACTCTCAAGGACATGCTATTCACTAGTGTTTTGGATCTTGGAGGTTCTTAGGAGGATCACCTTCACTTCGTAGAGTTTTTATACAACAACAGCTACCAAGCCAGTATCGAGATGTCACCATATGAGGCATTGTATGGACGGAGATGCCGCACTCCATTATCTTGGGATGATATTGGTGAGAGAGCTTTATTGGGACCAGAGATGGTAGTGGACACAGATGAGAAGGTGAAGCTCATCAGGGATAGACTTCGAGTGGCGCAGGACAGACAACGACATTGGGCCGAGCGCCACCAGAGACCTTTGGAGTTTGAGGTATAGATTTTTGTTTTGCATTGCTTGTGATTGATTATTTATTTTGTTAGAGTGATAAGGTTGGGTTTCGTGCTAGGTTGGAGATCTGGTTTTTTTTGAGGATTTCTCTGACACGTGGCATGATTCATTTCGGTGGAGGCAGAAAGCTTAGTTCACGATCGGACCTTTCAGTATTCTTGAGAGGGTTGGTGCAGTTGCATACAAACTAGACTTACCACCTACATTGGAGGGAGTGTACAACGTGTTTCACGTGTCGCAGCTGAGATGGTACGTAGCAGATTCGAGTCATGTATTGGATCACTCGGAGATAGAGGTGGGCCCTACTCTTAGTTATCCAGAGCAGCCATTTGAGATTCTAGATCGGAGAGAGAAGGTTTTGAGGAACCAGATAATTCCTTTGGTGCTGGTCGCATGGAGGCATCACTCGCCAGGAGAGAGTACCTGGGAGCGAGAGGCCGAGATGTGCGAGCAATATCCATATATGTTCGAGCCGTAAGATATAATTCTTTATTGCATTGTATTGTTTGATTTTGGTAGTTAGTTTTTTCCTTGATTTCGAGGACAAAAATTTTCTAAGGTGGGTTGGATTGTCATCCTCAAATTTTTAATCAAGGATAGTTTGGTAATTGACATGGGTATTTCTATTTTAGGATTAATTGTATTTAAATATTGTGCATGTATAATTAATTATTAGTTGTATTATTTAATTATTGTTATATGCTAGATTAGTTTAGACTTGTGTAGTGGACCTAAATATTTAATTAGATGCATGAACCTAACATTTTAGTTTAGTTTAGATTAAGCCTATAAATTAGGACCATGGATTAGGAGGATGGATTAATTAGTGAAACCATTAGACTAGAACCTTTTCTCCTTAATTAATTTCTTCACGGGAGGCCCCAAGGGGTATTTTAGACATTTTATATAGCATGGAGAGGGGTATATGGCCGGCCACATGCAAGAAGGAGAGAGAAAATTATTTACTTCATAATTTTTATTCCCTTTAGATCTACATTTTCCCTCTTTCCAAATTCCTTCATTCCCTCATCATTCCTTCACCAATTTCTTCACAAATTCCTTCCCTATTTCTCAATTGAGGCTGCTACAACAAGGATCTACAAGAAGAAAGCCAAGATCTATAAGTAGGAGGCCAAGATCTACAAGGAGGAGGCTACATTCAACATTTGGGGATTTTTCATTGGAAATCCATCTCCCAATAGGAATATTTCAATTTTCCATCTTGTAGTAGGTTCTAAATCTGAGATTTAACCATGAGAAATTACCACACATACATAGGATATCCAGAGGATTTGGTTTTAGGTTCATAGGAGACCTATGGTGGAAGTTATGTGTATTTTTGTATCAATTTTGGGGGAAATCCGAGATTGACGTTTGTGGTATTTGTCAATTGGTCAAATAGATCAATATGACATATGAATAATTATTTGTGACTAGTGTCATGTCCACAATTGGGTACGTGTAGGCTATATCTAATCAATTTGGCGATACAGGTTAATTTTAAGGGTTTTCCTCCTACACGGGGACTTGTGCATATTACATCTTGACACGGATACGTAGTTGATCTAATTATTGTACGTATTGTTCATATTTAGTATATTAGACTTGCTCATGTCCTTCTGGATGCATTTGGTTGTGTGGTAGAGCCGTATCGCAAGCGTATCATAGAATGAGTATGATACGGGTGTGGTGCACTCCACGTGTTTGATTTTTTGTCCTCAATTCTATGTGTACTTGTGTATTTATATATGTAAGTTATATTATAGGGTATTTGTATGTATATCAGTATTTTTATATGATATTTGTATATATATAGATATTGATATTCATAGAGGTATGTATATGTTTATGTGTGTGAGTGTGCTATGTGTTTGTGTGTGTGAGTGTGTGAGCTTGTGAGTGAGCGTTAGGAGTGGAAACTGAGAGGAAGCAGTATCGAGCAGTATCAGCAGGGGGGAGCTCGTGCACTGGGGGAGCTACACACTATAGTATGCAGTGCAGCCACCTACAGGTATTTCAACAACTGAAGGGGAAGTCGAGCAGTAGCTAACTGCAATAGTAGCAACTGAAAGGGATGCAAAGTTCAATAGTAGCAGTAGCAGCTTCAGCAGGTCTGGCTGGCAGTGTAGCCACTCGTGCAGTCAACTGAGAGCAGCGGGGTACACCAACTGCTCAAGCCAGAGTAGTGCAGCAAGGTGCATATTCGTGCACAGTTCTACAGAAAGGCATCAGGCATTGACAACAAGTCAAGGACACAGCAACTGTATAGTGCAAACAGAGCAAGAGCAAGAGCAGCCTTGTGCAGTCTCAGTTCAGCAATCCAACAACAGGGAACCTTTAGGAGAAGTCTTCACTGTGCAGAGGAGGTGGACAGTATCAATATTCAGTGCCAGTATCAGTGGGTAGTGTCCAGTCCAAAGTTTTGTGTTAGATGAGTATGTGTTTTAGTTTACAGTTAGTTTAGTATACTAGTTAGTAATATATAGTCTAATAGTTAGTATAATAGATAGTTAGTTATATATACTTGATTATGATAGATAGTTATATATATATATAAATATATATATATATATATATATATATATATATATATATATATATATATATATATATATGGATTGGGTAATGGCTAGTGTAGTATATCTATACTAATAGGTAATGTATGTTAATAGTTAGCTATATTAGCTATATATAGATATATATGTATTGTATTGATATCTATTATAGTAATTAGTATATGCTAGCATATAGGGTATTGGGGGTTTCTATGTGTATTAGCTATATGTTGAGGGTTTTGAATTACCTTGGGATACCAAGGTAATGTCAAGGTATTGGGTCGATACTCAAGGTATTGGATTTGAGTATCGGGATAGGTGTGAGGTAGTGTGATACGCATTGGTGCAAGGCCAAGGTATCCTATTTTTATTTGATTAGTTAAGTATTGACTTGTATATATGTCTAAACTATTATTTTCATATATTGAAACTTGTGTATCTTAGGATACGGCTTTTTGAGTGTCTCTTAGTATCTTAGATTAGTTAGTATAGTTTAGTTTCAAAGTGCATTGACCTAGTATCTTAGTGTTAGACCCTTGCAACCTAGAATTAGCCGGTTTGACTTAAAAATGGCTTTATGACTTAGCATTACATCAGTTTAACTTATTTTTATTTTCGAACCTTGTATTGATCCAACATACCATATATAGGTCTGTGTGACACCAGCTTGGGCATCGAGAGACACACCTTACTCAGGACTTCAGGCGAGTACATTTTTCTGATAGTTTTTAATTCATAATAGTGTATATATGCATGTTCTAGAATTGTATACTTGATTTCGACACAGTAATTTTACGGACTTGTACTACAAGGATCTCGTCATAAGATGTTATCCCCTATCGTATTCAGCGGGTACTCTTATACATGTATTTTATCGTGTACATTGGGTATTGATTTATATTTCGCATTCACACACTGCTCGTGTTCAGTGTGCTTATTCGTGTACACCCACTGCTCGTGTTCAATGGTCATATTCATGTTCGTAGCATGTCGTAATTGGATCCATTGGTATTAGTTGGGGATGGGAGAGTAGGAGTTGATTATATGATCAAAGTCCCATTACTTATCGTGTACATTCTGAGTACATACCACACTTGTAATCGTCTTACCTTATTAATCATGTTCATCCAAACCGATCACATAATAAACTTGTATTCTGAGACACATTAGTTTAGATTACAGTTATTTCATCATATTACAGATATTCATATTGTTGTACTATATTCTCGTACATTACATGTATACCTATTATTCATTCATTCATATGTTTAGTGATCTTGTATTTTATTTCTATTATCTGTTTTATATGCTCAATTATGTTATTGAAACTACTTTCAGAGGTATGTACTTCGCTCCAATCCTGACTGGATATATTTTTCCAGATGATTGGCTTATAGAGCAGTGTTCCACATTCTACGGGCCATAGGACGGCGTACCTATAAAGGATACTCCTATAGACCAGGAGGACTTACTTGCAGAGCCCGAGGAGGTCTAGTTATTTGTGTTGGCATGTATTAGACTATTTGTTGAGATTCACAGTTTGTATATTATTTCAGATTATGGATTGTATCTTATTCTTTCCTTCGCTATTCCATTCGTGCTTTATCTTTCTTAGTTTATTTTGTGATTGAGATTAGTTATTCTTGTGAGATACCATATTGTTCCTCCGTTTGGAGTTAAGATTATTGACAGGTACTATATTATATTGTTGAGATGTTAGATAGTTAGAAATGACCCAAACAAGGTTCTACCGTCGATGTTGCGACGTAGGCTGGGCGTAACCACGTAATCATGTTCGAATATCCGGGTGCGGGTCTTGACAATCGCGGTGTTTGCATATACGCTTCTAGTTATTTACTCTTATTGCTTTATATTACTGTCTTGCATATACCCAAACAAGGCTCTCTATTACTCTTATTGCTTTATATTACTGTCTTGTATATACGCTTCTAGTTATTTACTATCTTGACTCTGCTTAATTTTTAATTAGATAGATTATTTCGCTGCACTCTATTTATCCCCCTCTAGAGTTGTCATACGGTCCTTCAGATTCTATGTTATAAGACACTCTACCCAACTTACAAGAATTCAACTAATAGTGTAATTAATATAGGAGAATATATACATAGTACTAGTCTTCTTTCTAACCTCCCTCAAGCACAAAAAAAGATAAGAGTTACGTTAGGAATGATAAGCATGATGCAAGTCAAGCAGTCAAATGAGAGTTAAAAAATAGAATCAAGAAAGGTGATCAAACAAGTGGATGATATATACTCTAATCCTATACTCAGGCTTGCTCTATATATTAATGTAACCGAGACAATATATTCTTGACCTGCATGGGCTACAACAAAAATATGTCATGTCCCAGTCCCAAAATACGTATGACTAGGAATATGTAAGCATGTCCGCCGTATCTATATGGCAACTCCAATATAAGGAAACCATAACACATACGTACACTGTATTATGAACAATAATTCACAAGTGGTATATAATGTCACAAGTCACAGGCAATACTAATATCATCCACAAAACTAAATAGAAATAAATAACCAAATATGGCTATGAACCAATAATGAAATAATCAAAAAGACCAAAGGTTTGGTAGAGATAATCCACTACCAAACTAGAATATGAAAAAAAATATAATAAGTACATCATCTAATGACCAGAGAGGCTCGAAGGGAAGACCTCCTCAAAAAAGAAAGAAGTAGAAAGTCCTGATCCGTGCTCCTGCAAATAGTCATGATCGTCTACACCAGGAAAGAGACCAGGTCCTCAGAGGGACGTAACAAGATACATAAAAGTATGCCACAAAATACTGAAAATAAAAATTCAAAAGGTCTCCTAACCATTCTATGTGAAATACACTTTTGAGGAAAATATCCTAATGAGGAGCTCTCAACTCATAAAGGTGCTCGACACACATAGTGCTCAACCGAGTCACTAGCGGCCAATCTAAAGGAAAATTAAATAAATACTTGACACACGTAGCCCTCTACCGAGTCACCCGTGGTCAACTCGAAGAAAAGTAAATAAACAATAAGATCCCCTACTCTAACAGCTCTCCTCCCCACCCCATGCTCCTATACATGTTGCATCCATAACACAATCTAGCTATTACGCTGAGACAGAGTTCAAGTATCGGCGTCGTAACTTTGGTTCATAGCCCATCGCAGCATAATAGTCCAATCCTACAACCAAACAAGGATAAGGATTGGACCACCATACCACGATATTCCATGTTCCTGGACTACTAATAACTGCTAAGTCTTCTAACATGCATCTCTATTAGCAGTTATATCATATCCGTCACACGTCCCATATATACCAGTGACCAGCCGAATACGCAAGTTCGTGTCCTACATTGGATTCACAACTCATGTAATAATGTGTCATGGCCAAATAAAACATAAAGATGTCTCAAAATCAGAGGGTAGTCTCTTAACTCTATGTCAACATGCATAACAAATAAACTAAGAAACAAACGACGCCATCCGTCGTTGCACCCAAATTTTCTTAGACGAACAGTTTAATAATATATATAAATAAGAAAATAAATGACAGTAATAAAATATGCAAATGTGAATGTAAATAAACAGTACTAGTGGCAAGGTATACTTGTTTGGCAGTTATTCGGTTCTGAAACGACACAAGACAACAAGTACAACAACCCAGAAAATATGGATGCTAAACAAACATCTCTGGATGCTACAATAGACATCACCAACATTTTTAGAATAAGTGGGATAGCCAGAAAATACTACCCTTTCGTCCAACTTGGATACAGGGGCAAAACGGTAATTTTGGACCAAAGCGGAGTCAAAATGTAGGCCACTTTGCACCGAAAAGTGTGCCAGAGGTAAAGGTCTCTAAATTGAATAAATTATAGGTCAAAAAATCATAAATGATAATGAGAACTCAACGGTATATCCAGTTTTGAATTCCGATGAACCGATCATAAAATCGTCCATCAAGTCAAATCGTGGGGCCCACGAATTGGCAATCCGTCGACTAACTTGGAATAGGACGAAACTTGGGTCACAGGACAGGTCAAAATATGCGAGTCTAATGGTGCAAGTTTTATTATGATCTGACGAGCGTACATAAACTAACAGGATAATTTATAAAACGTCGATACAGGAGACTTTCAACTGATACAGGTTGATTTCGACGTGCATACACGTCCAAATCAACTTTCGCGAAAGCCTACACATTGGAATATACCATACGCACCTTTTGGTGCAATTGGTATGCAACAAGGCGGTCCGATTTGGTGGAACGTACCCTTATCATAAATTTTTAGTTTCTGAAAAAATAGTTTTTAGTCAAATTTGAACAGAAATAACTCCACAAATGCAACAAGTTAATAAAAACTAAAAAGAAGAGTTTTATTGTCCTATATGTTTTCTAAAATTTCCTTTAAATAGATTTTGAAAATATTAAATGAGTTGGTAGAAAACTGGACGTAAACAAGGGCACTTGGACTGATTTTCTAAACTGTTTTGGACAGATTTTTTGTCGAATTTGGGTCAATTTTTCTCTCGATCTAGGGCACTTAAAATCATCCTACTTGAAGATTTTCCTAGAGGGTCATGTTGTCTACGCGTACAAAGTAACCGTTCATAAAACAAAACGGAGATGAGAAAGTTATATTACCGGAAAGAGGGGGTCATGGAGCAGGGCTGCTGTCGCAGATGGGCGTTCCAGGCGGTCGACAACGACCGACGGCGGCGCTGGCGGTGGTACAGGCAGCCGAAGGTGGTCTTTGGTGGTCGGGGTACGCGCTGGGATATAGATCTTCGAGCTCCAAGGCAATTTGCGACGGTGGGAATAGAAAATAGGGGTTTTTCGAATTTATCGATGGGTTTTGTATTTGATTTTTTGTTGCTTTTAAATTACCGTTTGAACTAGAATTTAGACTAAATTGTAAGAGAATATGATTTAGATTACGTAGAAAAAGATTCGGCGAATATGGTTGAGGATTGATGAAGTTTTGATCAATCAAACTTAGCTTCTTTCCTTTCTTTTGCGCGTATATGGCTTCGGATGGCCGATTGGGTCCGGGGTTCATATGTGCGTGTTATGTGTTTTCTATTTTGTTGTGTATGTGTGTGTGTTGTATTTTTGTTGCTGTGGTGGTGTTGGTTTTCTTTCTTCCTTTTTCCTTTTCCTTTTCCTTTCCTTTCCTTTCCATGTCTTTTCCTTTCTTTTTCTTTTCCTTTTTCTTTTTTCTTTTTCTTTTTCTTTTCTTTTCTTTTGTTTTATTTTTATTATATATATATATATATATATATATATATATATATATATATATATATATATATATATATATTCTATTATATTTATTTCTTTTTATTAATATTTTTTATAAATAAATATTATTCTTGTCATTAATATTATTGTTAGTTTATTTATTTATTTATTATATAATATTTTATAGGGATTATTATTAAACTATTATTTATACGTACTTGTGTACAAATGTTCATGTAGTTATGTATATATTTATATTCATTTATTCGATAATTTATTTAAAATATGTATACGCTAAGTTTATACACTATAATATATGTTCACAGTATATACCCTAATTAAGCTAAATTTTTAATTATTTAAAATTTTAGGGTGATTACAGTATACTTATTCGTAATCTCTGTATCTTATCCTATCTTGTGTGTTAGTTGTTTACAGTAGTTAGTTGCTTTTGTATTCCGTGTTCCATTTACTTGCTTGGATTTTTATTGCTTGGATTTTGGAGCCTTATTAAAATTTTGAGGACAAAATTTTTTTAAGGAGGGGCGACTTGTCTCACAGTATCTGTATCGGTATATGGATATGTATTTTATATTGTATATATATAATATTTCATTGGATCTCGTGGGATCTCGGATTTCACTCAGAACTAAAAATTTACTCACTGACTAGATTACCGTTGGCATTCCGCGGCATATGTTGGAGTTTAATGATGAGTTATAAGGTAAGAACATAGTTGGCTCAATTCTTCGAATTCGATTGAGGTATAAAGGTTCCTCAATATTTGGACAAGTATCCAAAGAAATATTGAAATATCTGAAAATGGTTGACAAGTACATGACGTAAAGTAGTGGACGCCCTTTCTTGCGATATTTAACCATTTGAGATAAGATGGTCTATGGAACATTAAAGTTAATGCCGATATGTAAATAATATAAAGCTGACATTTCTAGATAAGAGACATCATCAAAGTAAGTCTTCTTAGGTAAAAAAGTTAAAAAGATAATGTGATGCATTTCAAAGAAGTGACCATTCAAATATCCAGCATAAAATTTACCAGGTGGACATTTAAGAGGGTGAAATGGATATTCTTGAAAGAATCTAGGTTTAAGTCATGATTGAATTAAACTTGTGTGATGTTGACTAAGGTTTGTCCATCAGCGGGAATGCGTAGGATTCTACCCAGGTTATCTGCATCGAATTCAATTAGAATGCCATAAACTCTAGATAAAATAGTATCATGTTCATATGCTAAGTTACAATAGAATATTTGAATAACATTAGTGTAAATATTGGTATGGGTTGGAACAAATTCTTCAAATTAAAGTTTCTAAAAAGTAGGTAGATAGTCTTTGTATTGGGAAGTAAAATCAATAGGACGGCAAAACAGATGTATATTTTAGAGAAATTATTAAACCAATCATTTCAAATTTCAAGGCTTCGAAAAGTAAAACCGTCGAATTCACCTATGTTTGGTATAATGGGACCAAAAAAAGAGTCAAAAAAGGAATCTTGTTTCCTTTTAGAGTCCATTGGAAGAGGATGTAGGAGGAAATGCTAAGGTTATTTGTGGAGGTGGAATAATTTTCATTGGTCTAAGACAAAGAGCAACGGAATAATCTATATATAGAGTAGCAAAAATCCAATTTAGGAAGAGAATTAAATGACATAGCATATTCTAGAATTAAACTAACCGAGTTCGGTCCAATCTCGGCCCTAAGGTCGGTCCAAATTTTGTTGATATTTATTTCAGAATCTCAATGTAACTTTAATCGATATTATGTCTTTCTTGACTTGATATGAATACAGAACAATAAGTGCTGAACTTAAATCGTATGTTTTCAAGGGTTTAAATCATCTCGGAGTAGATATAGGGGCCGAATCCCAGCTATCGGTGGTCTGAAGATACTTAAATATTGTGTCGCTTAGGTTATTTACACCTTTTTGACAGAAGGGCCCTTTCGGCTTGTATCCAAAATTTTAAAAACTTTGAAAAATATGACGAAAAATATGTAAAGCATATTATGATTCTTATATTTTTTCAGAATCCAAAAGACCTAATTCTCGACGGATAAAGTTGAATCAATCTTTAGCTAAAGGTTTAGTAAAGATATCTGCTAGTTGATATTCCGTGTCCACATACTCTAGACAAATATCTCCGTGTGATTGATGATCCCTTAAAAAATGATGACGAATTTCTATATGCTTAGTGCGTGAGTGGCATACTGAATTTTTTGTGAGATTAATAGTACTAGTGTTGTCACAGAAAATAAGAATATTCTTTTAGTGCAGATTGAAGTCTTCTAGGGTTTGATTCATCCACAAAATTTGAGCACAACAATGTCCTGCGGCGATATACTCAGCCTCAGTTGTTGATAATGCAACAGAATTTTGTTTCTTCCTAAACCAGGAGACTAGAGACTTTCCTAAAAAATGACATGTATCGCTGGTGCTTTTTCGATTGATTTTGCATCCAGCAAAATCAGCATCTGAGTAACCAGCAAGGTCAAATGACGTGGATTTGGGATACCATAAGCCTGTCGACAAAGTCCCTTTAAGGCATCTAAAGATACGCTTAACTGCGCACAAATGTGATTACTTAGGATTAGCCTGATATCTAGCACAAAGACATACAGCAAACATAATGTCTGGGGGACTAGCAGTTAGATATAACAAACTACCAATCATACCTCGATACTTATGTATGTCTATTGGTTTACTTCTTTCATCAAGGTCAAGCTTAGTAGATGTTGCCATTGGAGTTCCGATAGGCTTTGTATTGTCCATGTCAAACTTTTTGAGCAAATCCTTCGTGTACTTAGCCTGATGGATAAAAGTTCCTTGTGAATCTTGCTTGATTTGCAATCCTAGGAAGAAAGTCAGTTCTTCCATCATGCTCATCTTAAATTCACTCTGCAAATACTTAGAAAACTCGTTATATAGCATCTCATTAGTAGATCCAAATATGATATCATCAACATATATTTGCACTAATAACAAAGAAACAGCAAAAGTTTTTATAAAAATGGTAGTATCAATTTTTCTTTTTAAAAAACTGTTTCCAAGTAGAAAGAAGCTAAGACGTTCATATCAAGCACGAAGGCTTGTTTGAGTCCGTATAGAGCCTTTCGTAACTTGAATACATGGTCAGGGTGTTTGAATCTTCAAAACCAGGGAGTTGTTTAACAAAAATATTTTCTTTGATAACACCATTTAGAAAAGTACTTTTATCATCCATTCAAAAAAGTTTAAAGTTATGAAAACTAGCAAAAGAGCAAAGCATTCGGATAGATTCAAGTCTAGCAACAGGAGCATAAGTCTCATCGTAGTCAATACCTTCCTCTTAGTTGTATCCTCGAGCTACAAGACGTGCTTTGTTACGTGTAACTGAACCATCCTCATTTAATTTATTTCGAAAAAACTATTTAGTACCAATGATCGGATAATCATTAGGTTTTGGAACAAGTTTCTAAACTTGATTACATTCAAATTGGTTGAGTTCCTCTTGCATAGCAGAAATCCAAAATTTATCAGCAAAATCTTTATCAGTATTTTTAGGTTTTACTTGAGAAATAAAAGCAACATTTGCAATGATGTCTCTATATGAGGAATGTGTACTTACACCTTTTGATACATCACCTATTACCAAGTCCTCAGGATGATTATGGAGAACTTTAGTCTTCTTGGCTGACTTTTCGGATGACTTGTACTGTTTCTATCTTCTGATGTCTTGTTGGTTGCGGGTTGACTACTTTCATCGTCGCTTTCGTTTAGTGCTTAAGTGTCGTGTTTATCAAATGTAATATTGATTGATTCTTCAACAGTCAATGACGTTTTGTTGAATACTCTGAATCCTTTACTTTTGGCGGCATAACATAGAAAAATACATTCGTTGGCCTTGGAGTCAAATTTTCCTAGATTATCTTTAGTATTAAGAATAAAATATTTGCAGCCAAAAACTTTAAAATAACTAATTGTGGGGATTTTACCAAACCAAAGTTCATAGGGAGTTTTTTTTGATATAGGTCGAATAAGCAACATATTCAAAACATGGCATGATGTACTTACAGCTTCAGCCCAAAAGTATTTTGAAAGATTATACTGATTTAACATGACTCTAGCCATATCGCCATGAGTTCTATTCTTTCGCTCAACAACACCATTTTGTTGTGGAGTTCTAGGACAAGAAAATTCATAAGAAAAACCATTTTCATTGCAAAATCTTTTGAAATCACTATTTTCAAATTCGCCTCCATGATCACTTCGGATACGAGTAATCATGAAACATTTTTTGTTTTGAACATTTTTGCAGAAAGTGACAAATTCAGAAAATGCTTTATTTTTATTTGCAAGAAAATAAACCCATGTGTATCTAGAAAAATTATCAAAAATAACATAAGCATAAAGCTTACCGCCAAGACTGGCGACTCTACTGGGTCCAAACAAGTCCATATGCAAGAGTTAGAGTGGTTTAGAGGTACTTAAAGAGTTGATTGATTTAAAAGAAGATTTAGTAGCTTTATTCTTTTCACAGCCAGTACATACCATATCTTTCTTGAAAGTAATCTCTGGTAAGCCTCTTACGAGTTTTTTTGTAGATAATCTTTCAATAGTATCCATGTTTGCGTATCCTAGATGCATATATTATAGCCAACTGTCATCTTTATTGGCGTATAGATATTTTCCTGCATTGTCAGTGTCTTTTACATGATAGAAAATATATATATTGTCTTCCCTGATCCCTTCAAAGATAACTTTATCAGTGGATCATTCATAGATAGAACATTTGTTTATAACGAAGTTAATACCTTAACCACGATCAGCTAGATGACAGATGCTAAGTAGGTTGTATTTTAATTCTGTTACTAGATAAATGTCTTTTATGACAGGACAGAGAGGAACACCTATATTACCATTACCAATAATATATCCTCTGAGGTTATTGCCGAAGGAGACATAACCTTCTTTCTTCATCGATAGCATTACAAAATGGTTAGCATCACTAGTCATATGTCGTGAGCAACCACTATCGAGAATCCACTAGCTTCTAGCATGAGAGGGTTGGTCCACCTACAAAATGAGTTGTAGATGTAACCCTTAGTACCCATTTCCTTGAGGGTCCTGCTATGTTAGTTTTTGGTACCCATACATAAACATTCATATCTACTAATTTTCTTATTCTACAAAATCTAGATATATGTCCTTCATTACCACAGTAGTGACATATAGCCGTGTGATTGATGCTTGGTGCAGCATGATAGATATGATTGTGTGAAGCAGTTTCTTGTGGTCTATGTGGATAGAATGCATGATTGTGTTTAATATTTCTTTGTGTCCTTTATGGATATCTATAATAGAATGCATAATTGTGTTGGGTTCTATGTGCATAATGATTGCATGAACTGTTATGCATATAGGTAGGAGCATAGCTGTGAGTGTTCTTTTGTCTTGCTACGTATCTCGTGTTAGGTTGGGTGAAGGTTTGTTCGACCTGTTTACCTAATCTAATCTCTAACTTTTTAGAGGTAGCATATACTTCATCATATTTAGCAGTAAGAGCGTCTATTCTACGTGCAGCAATGGAATACTTCTTCTTTTCAGATTCAAGTTCTTTCTTAAGTTTAGCGTTCTCTTGAGAGCTCTAGTCAAGACTGGCAAGTGCCTCATGGAGGTTAAGCTTAAGTCTAGAATTCTCGTCTGAATCGTTTGAGGTATCCTTTACTTCACTTAGTAGAGATGTTAGTCTCTCTATTTCAGTTTGACATTCTTGAACATCTTTCTTAGCATACTTGTACTTATTTCTAAGTTTCCTAAAATTATCAAGCAAATCACTAAAAGCATTACCTAGTTCATCAAAAGTAAAATTACCTTCCCGTTCTGCTATAACACACAACCCAAATGCTTACCCGATGCATCACTATATATAGAAAATTCTTATGCCCCTGATAGCAATGTCAATATTGGAGCTGTAGTCAACCTCTTCTTTAGCTCCTCAAAAACAGACTGACAATCCTCAGTCCAGACGAACTCCACGTCCTTCCTGGTTAGTCTAGTCATCGGCTCCGCAATCCTAAAAAAATTCTAAACAAATCTCCGATAATAGTCTGTCAGTCCAAGGAAACTCCTGATCTCTACTACTGAACTCGGGATAGACCACGACTTAACTGCTGAAATCTTCTTCGGGTCTACTGAGATTTTGTCTCCTGTAATCACGTGCCCGAGGAATTCAACATTATCAAGGAAGAACTCATACTTTGAAAGCTTGCCATATAGATTCTCCTTCCTGAAGTTCTCCAGAACTATCCTTAGGTGCTTCTCATGCTCCTCCGAGGTCTTCAAAAAAATTAGTATATCATCAATGAAGACTACCACAAACTGATCCAAGTACTGATGAAATACCTTATTCATCAGGTTCATGAATACTGCCAAGGCATTGGTCAACCCAACGACATCACCAAGAACTCAAACTGCCCATACTGAGTCCTGAAAACTGTCTTCCGAATGTATTTCTTCTTTACTTTTACCTGGTGGTACCCCAACCTCAAGTCTATCTTCGAGAATACATTCACTCTGCTCAACTGATCAAACAAATTATCAATCTGCGACAACGGATATTTATTCTTGATAGTGAGGTTGTTGAGTGCCATGTAGTCGATATACATGTGTACCGACCCATCCTTCTTCGGTACAAATAATGCCATAGCACCCCATGGTGATAAACTGGAGCGGATGAAGCCCTCGTCCTGCAACTCATCCATCTACTTCTTCAACTCCGTCAGTTTATTGTTGTTCACTCTATAGACGTACTGTGATATTGGCTCTACGCTGGCACCAAATCTATAGAGAACTCCACATCTCTGTCTGGTAGCAACCCCAGCAACTCCTCCAAAAAGACGTCCATATACTTTGCAATCAATGGATGTGGCGTCTTCTGCTCTTTTACAAAAGCTCCACAGAAGTCTCCTTCGCTCTGCTCTACTGCTCCTCTAACGAACTCAAACTCTGGCTCTTCTGGCGTTTGGAATAAACTCTACCACCTCGACAATCGATACTAGCATGATGCCTACTCAACCAATCCATCCCGAGTACTATATCGTAGCTCGGAAGTGGCATTACGAGTAGATATATGCCCAACTCTCGGCCTACCAAAGAAACTCTTCGGTCCTTGCAAACATCACTGACCAGGATAATGCCACCCCCGGTCGTGATCTTGCAACTCCTCGCCAATGGTTCAGACTCAAGATGATCTTTCAGAGCAAAAGATACAGATACAAAACTATGTGAAGCACCGGAATCAAATAAAGCATGAGCTGGAAAAGAATCAAGATAGACTAAACCTGAGATAACATCACCGACTGGTTCCTCCTCCTCGACGGTCATGGAAAAAGCTCGCCCATGTTGCTGGGCACCTTTCTGTTGCTTCTGGTGCTGAGCGAACTGCTGATGTTATGGTGGTAGAGGAGGTCCTCTCTGCTGTCCCGCTGGTTGTCTCGCGGGTGCTCTTTGTACCTGAGCTTTGCCCTGAGCTGGACGAGATAGAACTTTAGGACAATCCCTCAACTGATGGTCTCCTTATCCGCATAATAAGTACTGGCCTAATCTCATCCTGCATGCATCACATCCATGTCCTTGCTTCTTACAGAAAGTGCAAGGAATAGCTGTCCTCTGGATCTGGTGCATCTGCTGTACCGGCGCTCTAGCTGGTCCATGATACTGCTACCTTGGCTGATGGAAGTGCCTCTGGTGCGGCTGCTGAAAATGAGGCTGCTTCATTGGACCCGTGTTGGTACTGGATCCTCCTGTGTCTCTCGGCCTCTTAGAGCCTACCTCTAAATCATCCTCTGCCTGCTGTGCCTGTCTCAGAATCTCCTCGAAAGTAGCGGTGGGATCTCCGTTCATATGTGATTTGACTTCCATGTTCATGCCCTTCCTGAACTTTCTGGCTCTTCCTCTGGGGTTCTGCCCGTCCACAAAATGGCCTAATCTGCAAAATTCGTCGCATACTCATCCACCATCATACCTCCCTGAATAAGGTACTAGAAGTGGCTCTCTAGAGATGTCAGAGCCACATCTGGAAAAAACTTTTCCTTGAAGAGCTCTTTGAAAGCTTACCAAGTAAGTCCTGGTGCTGAGATCCTAGGATCCGTCCTGAACCAAGTTAACGCAATGTCGAAAATCATGCTTCCCGCAACCTCTATTTGTAATCTCTCTGGAATCTGCGTCGGTCGCAGGTTCCGCTCGATGTCTTCTATCCAATTATCAGCATATCTGATCCCTTCAGTGCCTTTAAAGTCCTTCAGCCCCATCCTCTTAAAGTCTATGATAGTCCCCGGCCTCGGCTGCTGTGGGATAAACTGAGTTGGTGCCGCCTATGGCTGGACTAAGGCAGCTCTCTCAACTGCTGCGAGCGCAATCTGGTGAGCATTCTCAATGCTCTACCGCATAACCTCTGACGCTGCTGCGCCTCCATCATCTGCTAAAAGAGCACAAAAAACTACGTCTAATCGACTGCGGATGATGAGGGTGAAAGATCCCTTGAAACTGTCGGCGCTGTCCTCTGTACCGGAGGTGAAGTACCTCCAAAAGCTACTATAAAAATGCCCACCTGGATCGGTGAAGCTAACCTCTGGAATGTAGCTGCTGGAACAGCGTCTGATGGTGCTGTCCTCATAGGCGATGAAGTGACTAACCGCAGTGACATGGCACCTGAGCGATGGGAACGCGTCTTCGGCGGCATCCTGAAGATAGATTGAACAAAGAAATCATTATTGAGTAAGATATGATATCATCAATGAAGGACAGAATTTTTATTCAAAGTAAAGGAAACATTCAATAGATAAGGATAGCAAACTGATATTTGGAAATATTTCCTACTCTCAACCTAAATCATATTTTCTAAAGCAGGCTCGTAGCAGTACTCTAGGTGAGCACTACTACGATATTGCTCTAATTGTGACTCTAGACTTGCATGGGCCACCACTAAAAAATGTGTCACGATCCGTATCCGGATATTCGGGCACGAATACGTGGGTACGTCCACCCTATGCCACAGCATCGATGGTAGAACGTTGTCTGGTCACTCTAACTAACTAAACATCTTAACAATATAAATATGGTACCTATAAATCATCTCAACTCCAAAAGGAGGAACAATATGGTATCTCACAAATGTAACTATACTCAATCACAATATAAACTAA